>JAVYIG010000175.1:0-600000 GCA_035222895.1 Strongylocentrotus droebachiensis | reverse complement strand
GAAGTGTCATACGAAAGGGCAAATGTGATTTTCGCCTTTAATCTCAGATACCGTTTGTCAAATGACTTTCTTAAATTAACTGTAATCATTCATGCTTAAAATATGCATCATGTGTGTTAGATCAAATGAAAGAGGAGGATCTAAGCTCTACAAATAGATGTCATTTATTAAATATAATTGTAAGGAAATTATGATAAAGCATCGATAATTCTCGGTTTCGTTTTTTTCCTGGGACGCACTGTATATCACTAGTTCCAATGAGCATGCACGTGACTTTGGTTTGTCAATTTTGAAGCTAATTATCCTAGGACCGAACTGTGTATTATACGTAGATCAATATTGATTTTCTTTCAAGTTTAATTTGATCCGAAAAATAGATCACGGTGTCACCGGCATACATATTGCTCCCGTTGTCTCATTTTCACCAGCACAAACGTAGCTAGTTCGCCGTCACTACCAAACTAGAATGTTCCACTGTGTTGCAGTGTGTATATGCCATTGGGTATGATGTGTGAACCGGGTGTGCGGAAATGGTGTGTTGGGGAGGGGAAGTGAGAGTGTTCATGTGTGTGGTAATTGTATGTGTGTCAACAATTAAAGACTAATAGATGACAGATGGCTAATCATAAATCTGCAATGACGAGTAAACTGTGTACATCACAGTCCACAGATACATGTGCCTTGAACGTATTTAGCAGACGGCAATCGGCGAATCAGACGACACTTGATAGTGATTTTGTATTTGAGATTGCTTTGCTAAATATAAAATACAAGAACCTTTTCCATATCTTTAAACTATCATTGATATCTGATAATTAAACAGTAAAATAAACCTACCGAACTACATAATACAATGAAATACTTGACTGAAAGTAGGGGTGTTTGATGTGGTGCACAATTGCACCCCTCTGTTAATAATCGAAAAGTCCATGGTGTTCATGAATATTAATGTTTTGCTTACCTCGGCAATGCTTAACTATGCTAAATGGAAAACACACGGTAGGGGTTGGCTGAAATGGACATAATGAACAAATCAGAACTAATCTATGATAATAATCCTTGTTATCCTTCGTGTGCTTCGCTTATAACCTTACAATCGAGTGGCAAATTGCGTCGAAAGTTCGAGTTGTTGCACATGTGTTATATAGGCAATGGCGAGCTGGCGACCTACACTCTAAATTACAGGGATTTAAAATTTAAATCTTAAGCCGGATTTGAATGAAATTAAATCCATAAAAATTGATTTTTAATCTTAAAAGATTGCTAAACTGGTTCTTAATCCGAGTTTCAAATATAAAAAAAAGAAGTCCCAAAAAGGATTGCTTTTAAATCTTTATCAGGGTTAATTTTAATCTAGAAAGATTTATAATATAAATCTTTTGAACTTATTTTTTAATCATTTACAGATTAAAACTTTTTAATCCTAGCGAAGATTAATTTTAAATCCACATCGATTGGTCCCTACCTACAGTACATGAAAGATTTAAAAATAAATCCTATAGATTTAAATTTAAATCCCTGTAATTTAGAGTGTATTTTGACAAAATTACGGTGGGTAAACTTTCAAAAGTCAATGGGACATGAGGGTTCCAATGAAAGAGCTAGTGATAACGCACGTCGGGATGGATGTGCTTTTGTTTAAACAAAAAATGAACTTTTAACGATTTTTTTTTTGGGTAAAAGTCAATAGGCTATCATGTGTATAGGCTGTTGGACTCTGACGATAGGGGGCGTTGTCAAATGAGACTAAACGGAGCTATATGAAGATGTGATTTAAACCAATCTATTTGTTCAATCATATCATGAGGTAGTCCATATATATTAAAATATTCATTGTCAGTAGCAGAATCAGTACTGGTATTAGCCCCCATCAGGTATATAAATAACGCTCAAACCTACCTTAATTTCATGACCTTCATGGATCGCATTTGTCATCACCACTCCATGACCATTTTCAATATAGAACACCATTTCCCTGCAGTGGAAAGTCGGTTCGATAGACGGATTTCTCTTCATAGACCATTGTGCCATTCGAACATAGAACTGATGTAAGACACCATCTATCAAATAACATCGGATTGACCAAATCCATAAGATTTGCACTGTTTACATTCAGAATTGACCGGCTACTTCTAGAGAATATATATGTACAGACTTTAATAAGGAAATACGAAATATGATAGCAATATGAACGGCAACAACAATAATGATGATTAGTATGATAATAGGCATGAGAACATTAATTATATTATTAATAATAACAATTATAGTAATAATAATAATATAATAGTAATTGTAATATAAATAACAACAACAACACTAAAAATAACAATAATTACTATGTGATAATAATATATTTATGATAACGCTAATTAGGGTAAACTCGGTGTATCGATTTATAATGTCTTTTTTTTGTTTTTTTTGTAGTTTCCTGCATAAAAGACACAAGCCCTACTTATGCCAGCGTCACACTGTCCCGAAGTTGGCACCAGGTGGAAACACGAATACGGAATTTTGCATTTCGCACGAAAATGGCCCCGAACTTGGTCAACAGTCGATCAACAGCCGAAGCAAGAACGATCCCTACAGCAGGTCACACGATGGAACCCGAATCACACACGAAGGCAACAAGTACAAGTGAAGTTATATTAAATAATTAACCCACAAGCCATACGAAGACTACACGATGGCTACACGACGTCGTATCGAGAGTACGATGCGTGCAAACTAGTTCACGAAGGCGTCACGTGACCTCCCGATGGTAAAAAACCTTCGGCCGACCGCTGGAAATTTGATTGCTGATCAGAGATTATTGGTGCTCTGAGCAGGGCGCGAAGCGACTTCCAAAGTGTGTGTGTGGGGGGGGGGGGGGGGTTGGGGGGCACCAACAAAAAGGGCACCTTCAAAGGAAAAAAATGTACATTGTATTAGACCTTGATATAAACCCCTGCATTGGGATTATATAATCTGGTATGCTTTTAATATTTGTGTCTCCTTTATACATCATGCAAAATATTGCTTAAAGGTAAAGGCTAGTTTTGGAAACTCTTATTACCAATCTTGTGAAAGAATATGTTTTTAATAATACGTGATGATACAAATTTTGCCGAGAAACCGCCTACCTATTAATATATTTGGTAAATTATTATATCTATTTGGACCTAATAGATATCGCGCATGTGTCGCACACGTATGGCATAGTCCCATAAACATCTTTTTGTGTACAGTGCTGGTAACTTTACAAAGACTGGGCCAAATTTCTTATCATTTTGATGATTTCAAAACCTTGCAGTACACACCTGGATCATGATCAACCTGTTCTGATCGATTCCACAACGTTTCTTTCACAATGCAATCGCATGACCATAACTGGTCTTTACCTTTAAGCATCATACTTTGCGGTTTTGTGTGATTGATTTTATTATATCCATTTGCGAGCGAATGAAGCGAGCGAGGAAAGTTCACCTTTATCTTGATGGGAGGAAAAGGGGACACTGATCGAAATGGACCAAACACATATTCGAAAATAAAAGAGTCACGTATCAATGTACAAAGGGTAATTATCAAAGGTGAAAATGGGGCAATTCTTATACCTGAAAAGAGGCACTCACCAGGGATGAAAAGAGGCACTTGTGAGAATGGTACATTGGCATTTGTTGACAGAAATGGGGGACCCAGCAGATGTTGATAGGGGCATTTATAAGAGGTGAATAGGGGCATTCATGGAAAAGGGATTGGTCTCTTATCAAAATGGAAAAGGGGCACGTATCATTGTTAACAGGGAAATTAGTGAAAAGGGGCACTTGTCCCACTTGTAAAGGGGCACTGACCAGATATGAAAAGAGAATGAAAATGGACAATGTGAACTTGTTGAAAGAAAATGGGGACCGATCAGATTTGAGGGGGATTGTATGGGAATGGGGAAGTGGCTCTTATACAAAATAAAAAAGGGGCACATGTTAAAAAAAGGACACTTATCAGAGATGAAAAGGGGTAATTATGAGAAGCGGAAGGGGCACTTATGAGAATGAAAAGGGGCATTAAGAGAAGGAAAAAGGGCCCATGTGAACAAAAGGTTTGTTAATCGGAGTTAGGAAGGGGTAGTAATAAAAAGGTGATATGACATTTCTTTCTTTGAAAAGGGTAATTATCAGAGGTAAAGGGGCACTTATCAAAACTTGAAAGAAGCACTTCTCGTACTTTACAAGGGGCACTCACTAGAGATTAAAAAGAGCACTTGGAAATTCTTATTGCAAAGGAAAATGGGAACTTATCGAACGAAAGGGGGCACGTGTCAAAATAGAAGGGGCACTTTCATATAATAGATGAAAAGTTATTTAAAAAAAAATAAATCAAAGTATAGTGGGCTTTATATTTCCTTTGTAAAAAAGGCCACCCCCCCCCCCCCCACTCTGGAAACGGAGGGATTCCATGCGTGTTCCCAAACTCTCAGGCTTGTAAAAAAAGAAAAAGCTCTACCAATATTGACTTTACACACCAGACTTTTGCTGAAAGGGGGGGGGGGTCGCTAGGGACACGCATATGCGTACCTAAATAGGACTGAGTGGGGGGGGGGGGGCGGGCGATGGTCTTACAAAAGGGCATCATGGACACACGTATTCAACACGGAAATGAACCTCCTTAAGGTGTTCGGGCATTTTTTCGGAATGCCAACGATTTTGCAACCGCTCACGAAGTTTTTGCCGGAGCCTGAAAAGTCCGCCGGTGATCACACAATGGCTTAAGATGCCCTCAGGAATGGCCCGATGTCTTTACGATCAGAGCCGAGTTAGAAAATTTCCTTCTTCGTGTGTCCATCTGGTGTCAACTTCGGAACAGTTTGACGCGGGCATGAAGGACCTCGCGCATATATGCATATTAAAATGGTTCCCTAAATGATCGTAATGTTGACTCCCAGGTTGGGCGTAAGGGTTGTGGTAATGCGTATATTTTGTGGGCGCTTTGTTTAGAAGAATGATCAAGCAAGTTCAGCATCAGCGAACATACGTGTCTTTTCTTTGTGCCTCTTTCTAGAATCTTCTGATGGCAGTGACTTGACTGATGTGAATAGAGTGGCCTATTTCTAGAATGATATGTTTATACCCACATGAATTTAAAGATACCCTCATGTTAGGTACTTTCATATTAAGGGTATGATTACTATATTCACAGCAGATTATCCTCACATCTTTGTCACAATAATATTTTTTTCACGTCAGGTGCGCATAAAAAATAGCTTGTTATATCATCCCTTTCACTATTAGATTTTAAAATAAAACAAAATGCTCTTTTTAATAGGTATGGACAAAAAAGGATAAAATAACCAACCTGGTAAGAAGTGATGGAAGTCAATGGTAAATTCAACGTACTCGTCTTTGTCATGGTCTTCCCACTCGTCAAGCTCAGGAGATGAACGACATGGAACGAAGAACTGTCTCTTCTGAAATAATAACGATTATTTTAACGATGTCATTCAGTTGTTGATCTTAACGCATACCATTATATAAATATTATAATTATGAAAGATGTTTAATACACTAACTGAAACTTGAACCCTTAGGAGGAGAGGTGACCCAAATGCTGAGTATATTGTCTCCGGTATTTAATAATAAGTGCAGTTTTGACTAGAGACAGTTATATTAATGATTACATTTTACCTTCATATGCCTTGCCTTCCCCTAATCTGTTAATGGTTCCCATATGCAAAATATCTTTGTGTAAAAGACTAATGATCGGAGGACAACCTTCACTGAAACTATGGAATGCAAAGCGTGTTTACATCTTACCCCATTAGACCCTTCAGGTATTTCACAGATCAGATCAAACTTGATCACCATGTTGATAATGTTATTGAGCTGATCATCGTCTCCTTTATGTTCCTTCAAGACATCTTGGATCAATTCTATGCTAAGAATACCCTTTTCCTTGAGATCTGTCCAATGTTTGCCTAGGTCCCCTTTCTAGGTTAGCATAAAAGGTAAAGAAATGTCGAGTGTGTAATTCTTCAGAAATGTTGTCAAAAATATACTAGCTTTACGATACCAGATTTTAATTGGAATCGTTTATTTGTTTCCATATACAATTTGTGTATTGTTGAATCAGAATATGGAGTATAGAGAAATCATGTGACAGTCTTTGCTCTTCATCACTTCCACATGTTGTAACATTTCTGTCATTAATTTATATCCCCCTCCCCCCGGCAGAAATTCCAAATCATTGTCTTTTTGGCATTGTGTACTGCTTTGAAATTTCTCAACAACAATAACAGAAGAACAACTTTCATTAAAAAAGAGGCATCCGTTTTGTTATTATAAATTTGCCACCCTTAACGGGTAAAGATGAATAACTTGAATCTGACAATACAACTATGGGTTTTACTGCATCTAAAAGTTCACTCTTATCTTAAGCCAGAAGGAATCACTTTATGAGAAATTGTTTATACGTTCCTTTACAACTATTTCGATTTTAAGAGTACTTGTCTCTTATATGTAGACTACATGGCATAATAAACAGGGGGCCTTATATATCCCTTGACTTTTGTCTAGTTCTTTGACCTTGTCTTTGGGGGTGAATTAGAATGTTCTTTAGTTCGTTGCCTGGTCTCATGGCTGTGGAGATGCCATTTTTGTTAATTGGCGGCTAACTTCAGTCTTCCAATTTGCGTCTGAGGAATATGTCTGATCAATAGACATCAAATCTGTTACCGGTACTTTTTTCCTTTTGGATGTAATACAAAATCGTTTAAATCGTTATTACACTCATTCTGAAGAAGCTCTTTTATTATCTACGCCACAAATGTGGGCAGAATGTCGGTTGATAAATTATAAAATTAAAGTTAAATAAAACATGAAAGATTTTGAAAAATCAGTTCTGATAACAGGTGGGACCACACCTTCAGAAAACAGTGTATATAGATAATATTATATACTCACATATACACATGTTCATGCCTTCACATCCTCAAAGAAATAACTCAAACGGTATGAAAAATATTATCATAAGAACAACTTCTATTTTTTCTTTTCTCCTTTTAGTTTTGCTTTGTCTCATATTTCATTTCTGATCTCCTTTTTCCTGCTTCTCGCTTTACATATTTCTACACAATGTAAATCTAGTGTATATTTCTTACCATTTTCTTGTCATCGATGACTGTTATGATATTACTGACGATGCTGTTCAGAAATTGTGGTTTAAGTACAGTGAGCTCACATCCCTGGTGATATATGAGGTGTCCTATTTCATGGTAGAACTTCAGAACATCATCCACTTCTTTGTCGTTGTTGATTCCCCAAGTTTTCAACATTGAGCGTGCCTGTGTAAAAGGGTAATTTAAACAAGTCCGTGACCATTTGTGCAATATGTACCGCAAAACTAAAAGGTCACTCATTAGTATTGTACCCCTGGGACAAATACCCCCCAGACAACTCCCCCCTAGAATAATTGTCCATTGGTAATTATCCTAGACGATGGTTGTCGTAGGGGGTAGATTTATGGGGGTAATTGTCCGGGGGTAGTTATCCCTGAGTTATCCGGGGGAGTTGCCCTGGGGGTAGTTGTCCGTGGGGTAGTTGTTCTAGGGGGTAGTTGTCTGGGGGGGGGATGTCCCGGGATAGTCGTCCTAGAGGGTCGTTGTCTAGGGGGTAGTTGTCCTAGGGGGTAGTTGACTGGGGCGGTCATGTGGGTAGTCTTTCTTTGTCTCAAAAAAGTGCAGTTAGAGTTAGAGCCTTTTTTGTTATATCTTAAAATTGGGTCGTTGAGACATTTGGAATTCGCCCAGATTGCATTATACTATGTTGTAATAGTGTTATATAGTTTGAATATAAGTTTGTATGGTACAGAACATTTACATTGCACGGAATGTTTTTCGATTTCGACATTGTCTGACCAATATAAACGGTCTTTGGTGTATACTCAAATGAATTTAGTATTGGTTTTCTGTTCAATCACACAGTATCATCTATTTCCAACGGTACATCAAAATGTAATGGTTTATCATGGGTTTTAAAGTATATGCAGTTTGTTGTCTTAAGATTTAAAGATAATATATTACATCGAAACCATTTTGGCAAGTTTGGGCAGTTCTAAGTTCAAAATGTCGATGAGTACATTGACATTTGAATAGGAGAGAAATACTTTGTGCCATCAACAAAGATTATATATTGTTTGACTGTTGATGTATTATAAATATCATTGACATAAAGTAAAGACAAGGGAACAAATATGGAGCCCTGTGGGAATTCACATTTAATGTCCAATATTTTAGAGTTAAAATTACAATAAGAATTAAACTGTTTCCTGTCTAGCGAGCAACTCTGAAACCAATTTAAACGTAATATTTTAACACCGTAACACTGTATTTCCTTTAAAAGAATGATAATGATGATAATAGGCATTTCTATAGTGTCATCTATCTAGAAATTATATTACGAGACGCATTTATTATTACCCCGGCTTTAGCCTCGCTGCCCTTACAGCGATCTGGCATTTCAAGGAATTAATTCCTGCCAGGTACCTATTTGCCTCACCTTGGTCGAGTGTGGCAAATAAAGATGAATGCCTTACAAAAAAGACTTTAGTGCCGTGTCGGCGATCGAACCACAACCTTTGATGTTTAAGTCAAGTGCTTACACCACTAGACTACACTTCGAGTGTCGAATGCTTTGATCAAATCCATGAAGACGCAAATAACATTTGTATGACCAGCCAAGGCATTCGACACTCTGTGATACAAATGTATCAGTGGCAGCTTCGTTGAATATGACTTGCTGTAGCCAAACCGATTTAGATGAATTGGACTGATCAGGACCTATTTTAACAAAATGTTTATGAAAACCTTTTGCAATATCTTTGGGGTTATCCAGTTTATGTTTATTAAAGAAAAGGTTTGTACTCTGAGGGATATTTCTTTTGTAGAAAGGATTCGATTAATAACTTTCCATGTAGAGTTCATATTTTGATGCGCAATTTCGAGCTGTTTTGATAAGTACAGTTAACTTGAAATCGACATAATTGTAGTCAATTTGTTTCTATACATTTCTTGTAAGATCTAATATTATGATAACTGTGATTATATTCCACATACTAAGAATCTTGCTCTACGATTGGTCAAAAGTAAATCACGTGATGAAAGATAGTTCGCCCATTATTGATGGAAGAAGCAAAAAGTTTGTTACACTGTGTAGATAGTACTACTATCTACACAGTGCAACGCACTTTCACTGGAGATAGAGGTACTATCTACACAGGGCAACGCATTTTCACTGAAGATTATCAAAAAGCGCACTAAAACAGGCGTAATTAAGCGCGCATTACCAATGAGCGCAATTAAAGAAAACACATGCGCGCACCGTACCCTCAATGGGTTGGCGTTAAACTTTTTAACTTTTTTGGTGTGAATTTGGGCCTGGGGCGGTATTCTGAACCCTGTGTTATCTCTAATATTGTTGTATCTTTGGAGATAAGATAAAGTTGGTATTCTGAACATTGTTGTAACTTTTGTGTTATCTTTTGTTGTATCTTTTCTCTCATCTCATTGGCCGCGCCTGCGCTCATAGTTTGATGCGCTTGTAATTGTGCGTATTATTAATAAAGTGGCGTTTAATCCTCATTTGCATATGCGCACGAGAGATAATATGTCGAGATAATTGGTATTCTGAAAGTTGTTGTATCGTTTATCTTATCTTATCTTGCATGGTATTTACAACAATATTTACAACAGGTAGGGGGTTGTTGTATCTTTCGTGGTGATATAATGGCGGCAATATTTCTTGCCCAGAACCAACTTCGTGCCAATAGACGAGTTAGAAGAAGATTGTGTGTCGACCGGAAACATCACAGATGAGAACTTTCTGAGAAATTACATGCTAGGATATTACGATTTTAATGCTCTCATCTTAACCAATATAGTGAAAGCGTGATTTGTCTTCATGATCCACATGCCACAGCGCATAGTGATGACGCGCGTAATAAGCGCTCAAATAACTTATTACGCCCAAGATTAGTATGTGCTAGACGCATCTTCAGATATGGCATAAAGTATTCCTATTGGTTGACCTACTTATCATGCTTATATAAGACAGATTTTGATTGGTAGGGTCCATACAAATGGGCGTGTCAACAGTGGTCAAAGATAAGATAGAGGCGGTTCTTCAAGAGATAACACAGGGATAAAATGATGTTCAGAATACCAACTTACAACAATATTAGCGCTGTGTTATCTCTGGGAGATACAACAAAAGATATCACAAAACTTACAACAATGTTCCGAATACCACCCCTGGTGTCTTTCATGTTGATGCATACACGTCCTTTTCTTTTTGTAGTTAAATTGTTTTAGATGTGGAATATAAAGCAAGTATTCACCTTTTGGTTTCAGGCGATGGCAAATTACCACTTCCTCGTCGATCAGAATGTATACGCTATCTTTCCTGAGCTTCGCTTCGGAAGATAGCTACATCCAGATCGCCTCGGAAGTGATAGTTTATCCCATCACCTTCACCAACGGTAGTTATTTGCTTATTATCTAGGCTATTTCTTTAATTTGTTATCTTTTATAAACCACGGGTTCATTGGGATATATTTGTGGGTGTCCTTCAATTTTTGGAACATTCTTATCGAAATGATATCTAAATCTAAGCCACAATTTCTTTTTGTATTTCTTTGAATAGACGACTTTTCGTCAATGTCTTGTATCCGATCGCGTTCTGCATTTTTATACCTCTTCTTTGCATGGATAATATTCGTAGTTGATGTGTTCTATTCGCGTTCTGAATTCTAATTCTTCTTCTTGTAGTCTTCGTCTTTTCCCCCGAAATCACATTTCTGTTGCACTTAGTGCTTGTTATTGCAATCTAGGTCCCTTCCTCTAGCCTGGTTCCTTTCGAATTACATATGCGAAATCTCTGATATCTTTTAAATCGTAGTCACCTGCTTCTTTCCTTCACTGATGCGTAACGGTCCAGGCGCCATTTTTTTCAGTTTCTGGTCCGTTTCTTCTTTCGTATCTCCACTATCATACATGTATATCCTAAAGACTTGTAACAAATTCCTCTAAATAGCCCAAGCGAGGTTCTTTCACCTGCGACGTATTGTTAATTGACCTTCAAAATGCCATCTTGGTACTCAAAATGTATATCCGAAATCGAATCTGTTACACATTTGTTCAGTATCTTATTATTGCACATATCCATTCAGAAATTCACGCATCAATGGTAACGCATGATGAAAATCACCTTTTTTCTGTGACCGTAGCTCCGTAATATTATTGCATGCTTATCGAGTAACCCTAGGTGGATTGGGTTGGGGGCTTAATTCTTATAGGTATGCTGGGTTCAAATAAAAGACGGAAGCAAAAAGTGTCGGTAATGCCCTCCCGTTATTTTGGCATGAACTTATTTTGTTTTTCATTTGCAAGTTCAAACCTTCCAAGACACGTGTTAATATTATCGTTCTATTTTCAACTTTAACATATCAGATTCAGATTCCCCTATTTTTCCTCCCCGGCTTTGTAAAATAAGCCACTGTTTATCTCGCTCCCCCACTTTGTTCTATTGGTTTTGTCTGTGTTTTTTTTATGAAACTGATCCCCCTTCCCGTTTATAATCTTTTCCCTGTTTGTCATCCTTTCCACCTGCTTTCGATCAACCTCATATTGGCAGCATACAACATTTATTCGTTTTAACCCAAGTAAGGCAAATAGTTGGATGCCCTCTCACTCCCTTTCGTGCTACATAAATTTATTGATTATAACTTTGCATTCCCGAAACATTTAAGCAATATTTTGAAATTATGTTCATGTAATATACAATATGGCGGATGCCTTAATAACAAGGCTATATACAAATAACAATGTCTAGTTCACGATCTGGTGTTAGCCTACACTTCAAAACGTTTTTGTTTTGTTTTTATTTGGATATTCAGATGTACAATAGTCTAACGCAAGCAAAGGAGCTTGTATTTTTTCATGATTGCACTAAGAACGTATGATATCTGCTCTGCTCACCTTCGAAACTGTTAGGGTGTTTTGAGCACTGCCCTCAATTTCAGTTAAAACAGTTCTCCACTTAACTGGCTTCTGAACTTTCATATACTCTAAGTCCTTTATGAGTCCATCAATGCGATCTTGAATTTCATTCACCTGCAAAATAAATTTGCATAACATAGATATTACATAACACATCCAAAACCTTTACATATATGTTCACGGCTTCTTCTCCTTTCTTAAACATAATGTTCTTTATACTACCTGTGATAAAGACACATTTACTACATTTCATTTTCTGTTTTTAACTTCGCGATCATCAATGTTCGTTTATCAGCCAATGTGGGTAAAATATATTCTTGCTGTAAATAAACTTTATAATTATCTGAAAGGTAGTCATTGCAACATCTAAGCAGGAAACTGCTTTCATAATCAATGAAATAGAAATGCAGCTTTTTTAAATGTTATAATGTGTTATACTACTACTACTATACTACTACTACTATTACTCTTACATACAATAATACGAAGAATAGAAAATTGATGGTAATATTCATGACATATAATGGTGAAAGAAAAAAGAAAAATCGAATGTCAACTGACAACTATGATCGATCTTTTCCTGCTAGCCCCTGAATATAATTGGGTCATCTTCATATAGTAATACTGCTACCATGTTTGAAGCTAATACCTTAAGAAATTATATACCTATTGTGATAACAAGTGTAATACCTCAAAAATTATAAAATTGACCTCTTTAACTGTTGGCCCTTATTCTACTTAACCTAAAATCTAATTTGGTCGTCTTCCTTTGGTGATACAAAGTACCACAATGTCCAATGCTCATAAATATTAGGTGTTCTTGAGATATTGCAATATCAAAGCAGATACCTGTAATTTCAGCCATTGACATATATAACGTATGATCCACTAACTCTCTAATCTAATGAGATAGTCTTCGTATGATGATACGCATTATCCACGAGTTTGAAGTTGATACCTCACGTGGTTCTTTAGATATCGCGATAACGAGGATGATATCTGTATTATTTTTTCAAAGTCTCAAAGTCTTATCAGATCGTTTTCCCATCGTGATTCACCACACTTTCCCCAAGCCTGAGGCTAATACCTCTAAATGTTCCTAAGATATCACGAAAACAAGGATAAAACTTGTTTTTTCAGAAATTGATATCTTTGGCCTTATTCCATTAACCGAATTTCCCCAAATCTAATCAGATTGGCTTGCTATGGTAATACATACATACAAGCAAAAGCTATTCGTGAAGCACATACACGACTTTGGCATTGATTATTCTAAAATACACAAAGTTGGACTTCTCCATGAGTAAAAGATCTGTGGAATTTGGGGATCATTTGACCCATGTGCTAACTACGAAATGGTCTATACTGATGTGCCTAAATAAAACATTATTTGTGTTATAGCCATTATCATAATAATAATGATAGTAATAATGATGAATGAAACGGCAAAATATCACCAGATAGTATATTTTCATTTGATATGAGAGACCTTTATATTTCCAAGGGTATGACGATTGTTGGCGAGATACCTTTTTAACTGCAAATTGTTTTCGAGATGGACTAGGACCTAAATTGTTAAGCGCATTCAATGTTTGTAATATCACGTAATGTAAAAATTAATAACCAATAACTTACTTCAGACCTTTTTGAAGATTTATTGTCAATGACACATATGGGAAACAGAACTTGCTTCTGATAGGGTTGGGATTCTATCAGGACCTTCAGTTCTTGAACTTTAGACTCCACCTGTGTATAAATCAATTATAAGGGTAATATTGCCTTATATTTAATTAGTACTAGGGACCCCACCCTCTTTCTCTCTCTTTCTCTCTTCCCTCCTTTCTACTACTGAATCTGATTTTCCATGGTGTTCTTCAAAATGCGTCGCATTAACTGATTAAGTAACTCATACTAATTAGTTTAAAATTATAACGACAGACACATAATAAGAAAGAAAAAATGATATTCTTACTTCCCTATTGCTATCATGTTAGTATGAAAAACTAGAAATATATACTTTATTTTCCATTTTCTCCTTTATCTGCTTCTTTAAGATTTGTGTAAACGATATAATGTGTGCAGTTGCTTTTCTTTGTAAAATATGATATAACAATTTCATAACTTCCTTTTTTAAAGTTATCTTACCTTTTCCTGGCTGATTCGCATGCTCTTATCACCCGCAAACGTCCCTATTATCAAGACCTTAGGTTCATATGTCGAGTCTAGGTGAGCATATGGTACTGCATGGGTGTATACTGACATCAACCAGAAATGTACCAAGTCCAGAATGGTACGATGTGTTTCTACAACGGACCCTTTGAACTGAATTGAAAACCAAAAATGAAGGTTTAATTGTCAATTGCGGAATTGTATTAATTTAAGCTTAAATTAGATTTAACATGAACACAGCTCTTCATAATACAATTAAATCAAAAATTGTACTGTGTTCATTTATTCTAGCATTTTAAAGCATTTCAAAAGTATGACAGGTTCAAATTCACGACACATTTAATGCCCAGCAAAGGGCGTTCAAAAAAAAGAAGGAAAGTAAATGCGAAGTAAGACTTTTCATCGAAAGCGATAACTATATCTATATTTTTTTACAATCAGGAATAGTTTTGTCAAAGTTATAGGTACTGTACTTTCACAAGCCAAAATAAATGCATAAATGCTGTAATACACACAATAAAACACTGATCACAAACCCAAATCGAAATCCAATAGAAAAGTGAAATAATCGGCAGTTGGATTTTAAATTGAGAGTTAGATGGTTCATCAGGCATGATTTGGCTATATCATGCAAAATTGTACACTTTTGATCAATGTAACATAATTTATGCTGAATAATTATCTGACTACATGCCACATGCCATTCATTTGAGCACTAATCTTGCTCTACTGGAGTTTGGGATTCATGTGATGATTGTGAATAAACCACAATGAAATAATGAAGAAAAACTCGGGTTCTTCAGCAATTTGTTTAAAAAAATACAAACATGGGATAATTACAAAATATTTTCTTCTTCAGAGTTTAGGTGGAAAGGAAACAGAACAAAAGAATCCGTACCGACTCTGTATAGTTAACAAAACTGAATAGTATGTTCCTAAGTATCCCCAAAGAGATCTCTCTGCTATCCCTAAAGGACCCCCTTATTATGATAAGAGAGTGTTTAAGAGAATATTTTAGTACCTGCCACCTCATATTAATGTGCATGCCCCTGCATTTGTTCATAGACAACTGAAAAAAATCCTTTTTTTCTTCTCAATTGTCAATACAAGAAGACGCCTGTTATAAACTCCTGTAGCACGAGTCTAGTGTGTAAATTGCTCGCCGCTTAAGCGATTCATATTTCAGGATCATAGGTATTTATCTATGAATTATTTCGGCTATTACAGTATTGCAGCTCCAAAACAAATTACAAACATATCAACGAGCTGCTTACCCCACAAATATTTAAGGGGGAGGAAATTCTCGCCCTTGTTTTCTCCGATATCCCCGAAATGCTGGAATGTGCGCCTCTTGTATATAATTTTGGACCACTGCCAGGACTTACATACTTGTACGGTGCATGCATACGGCGCGCAGGCGATACACGTATTATGCATGAGAAATATACATATATATACGAAAGCTACTTCAAGATTCCTGTCTTGTCGGCTGCTACTGACTTCCTTCGATTTCTTTGCAAGTCCATGATTGTACGAGAAAAACTAATTAGGGAATCCCACTGCATGTTCATCATTTTAATATTGATCTTTGTCAGAATGCCGAGAACAGAGTCGCGATCGTACAAGGATTTCAAACTTGTATTACCTTCAGAACAACTTTTTCCAGGTCGCGCGCTGTATATGATTTGTTGGGAACTTCTCCCAAGCAACATCTCTCTTTTTTTTGAAGGTGTTTGTGTTTATTTTCGTGCAGCATATTCACAGTATAGCATCATGTTCCAACTGACAATTTAGTTTGATTTTGTAAAAGAAAATTGCTTACTATATACTTTCAAAACAGCCGAATATGAAGTGACAGTTACCACGTACCACCTAACTACTGTGATCCGTATAATTATAGACATCTACCTCGGTGACTACGGGCTACATGCTGATCGAGACAGGACGCCACAGTTAAGTTGCACACGACAAACCGGTCACCAAGCTTTCACAGAGTGCATTCGAAATGGGTGCGTGAAACCAAGGAGCTATTGTGGCACTCGGGGGGGGGGGGTGGGGGGGTGGGGGGGGGGGGTAGTGGAGAAAGCGATTTGGCATCCTTTCTCCAACCCTTCAGTGCCCAGTTGCTGAGTAAAACTTGTTTCAAATTTAGTCAGGAATAGTTGTCATTGTTTGCAGGCTCAGTTGTCGCTAGTTGGCGACCAGTTGCCACCAAGAATGACTTAGTGTGTGGCTGAGACCTAATAACTGAATAAAAACTACTTACTGGTTTTGGAGCATTTTCAGCATCTTCTTTGCGCGGTGCTTCCTCACTGAGCTCAAGGTGTAGCGGGATAACAAGAATGTATAGAGACCGCCATGACAGAAAAAGCTGTACAGACAATTTATTGAGAGAGTCATTGAAAATGCTTGACGATTTATATTTATATATACATATATGCAATATTGTTTTATTAACAGGACACTTTATATATAACCCTAAATGGTATATTAGCAGGGCAGCATACACATTGGCATTTTACCCCAACCCTAACTCAAACCCTTAGCCTACATTAAAAACAATATAAAAAATTAAACTAATAACTAATGATAAAACTTTTGTTTCTTGGGAGGCATTTAACTTTCATCTGCCAGCAAATATACGTAGAGGGCAGCACTTATTTTTGTTTATATAATCGTTAACAAGACACACAAAATGTCCAGCTAATGGCCATGTCTACTTAATGACTCGTTTTGTTCACTTTATATATCCGTGTAATGACGCCGCAAGTTATATACAAATTTCTGCTCATACCGGCGGATACCGGTGCTATATAAATAACCATATTATTTTATTTTTATTATTTTCTACTGTAATCGTTAATTGTTCCTTGAAGGATATGCCACTAGCCAAGAACTTAATTGCCTCAATGGTTTTGTAAAACACATACTCTTGCGACATTTGCCTCGTATCGATTTCCTACGCTAACTGATTAAATTCCAAACTTCAACTCTAAACCTTAACAAAACATATTACAATACTGTTACCCACATTGTTTACTTCTGACGAAACATAGTCATAGATCGGAACAATTGCTCTAGAGCGAATGTTGCATCACCTTTTATCTCTCTGTCTTTCTCGTCCACTCTTTATTTGTTCTCTCTCTTCTTTTCTACCGCCCTCTCTCAGCCTTCGGGTCTTTTTTTACTTCCTTAAGATTTAGCGCCTATTGTCTTAGGCGCGTATTTCGTCTTCTTTTTTTTTTTCGTTCTGCATTTTAAAATGTGTATTTATTAATTAACTTGTATTGTGCATTATCATAACGTGAAAAAGACATACGGGCAAAAATGTGTCATACCTTTTCTCTGTTTTATTCTCTATTTATATCTCCTCCGTCCCAAAACAATACACCGTCTCTCTTTCTATCTCTCTCTATATAATATATATTAGGTCTATGTACTTACTGGATGTGTGATGTAGTAAACTTCCTGTCCTCCAAAGTCCCATATGCTGTAGGTTATATCAACTTTGGATGACTTCACCTTTGTGATCTCGTCAGGAGTAATACCCTGCAAAATGTTCGCGATTTTTTCGTTTTCATCTAGAGTTGATCGGTTGCTGTCTGATTTGACGAAGCAAAGCAAATTAAGAGTTGTTATAGAAATAAGGGATTGTACACACATTGATCATTATGAAATCACTGATCTTCTTTTCGACATTCAATTTCATTTCAAGTCATTCTACTAGCGAATATTATTGGATTTATATGACATACAATTTAACACAAATAAAATAATGGAATAAAGGCCAACTCTCTTTAGTTATGTTATATACAGATATGAATTCATGTTAAAAGGAGCTAAATCTATATTTTATACAAATAATCATTTCCAACATGGGAACATAATCAACAATATCAGATTCTACAATTTTACCAGGAAGTATAAACAATTGTAGGTAAAATATCATGTTTTATTCCAAAAGGAGCTAAATCCAATTGTCCAATCAGATCGTAATATAGAACGCACACCTCTATTCTGGCTTGGCTTTGTTTCAAGGCATAATGTACACACACACACATGCGCGCGCACGCACACACAAACACACACATGTCATTTTGCTTTAAAGATTTCACAGTTCTGTTTGTAATCGTCATTGCTCCGACATAAATACAGAAGCTAAGACGATATTGTGTAACAAAATGAATCCCTGAAAAATGCACCTGAAAAAGCATCATTATGTGCTTCATAAAAGGAATAAATATCTTAATAACCATGGATGCGGGACTATGTTCCCACATAGACTGCAGTCTTATTCGAAAGTGTACCCCCATTATGATTTTGTATAGACAGTGGTATCTAATCATAGATATTATGATAACGTCATATATTTCAAAATCGTTATAATCGTAGCTGTTTATTTTTCCTTCTGATCATCATCAAACACAGATATCAAAATTTAACAATTTATTCAGTCAAGTTTACGCTATTTATACTCTATGGTTGTATATTTTTAATTGCATATTAAGCTTTGGTGATTTTGACTTGTACATAACTCACATCGACTGTCTTGACCTCATATTCACGATGGACTTCCTTACTTGATTGTAGAAAAAAAGGAACGATAATATTCAATACTTAATTTCATCATCATTTTAGTTAATCATTAATGAAAAGTAACTGGGTTTCACTGACTTTGTATCTACGTGCTGTACTTAATTACCCCATTGCGTTGCTTTCATTTATGTCTAATTATCATTCATGTTTATTTTTATTTGAAATTAAACAGAACCAGTTTAACCACCACTGTAATTAGATTTGTAAAATAAAATGAAAAATGTTCGTGTAATGTTACATGACGTATGACATAACTTTGGATAGCAGATTTGAATTTGAAGGTATCAAGCTCATAATTGCAATCTAAAAGAAAGTTGCAACATCAATTGTATAGGAAACGTTGAGCAATATTATGTTGTAAAACTTGTCTGGTGCAACTGAAATTAATTTATACATTCCAGAAGAAGAGAAAAGAGATCACTGTATATCCACTATCAAAGAATTTTTGATTTTGCTTGAAATTTATAGTGCTATTTTTACTCTTTGAGTCATGATGATTATTAGTTTTCCAATTAAAAATTTGAACCATAATATTTTTGTCTAATTGTTAAATTTATTTAAAAATTGCACGAAGTGTTCTTTGTGGTGAAAACAAAATGGTGAAACAGAATATTTTCGAAAGTTAACAGGTTACTTGATAGGATAATGTGTGTAAAAAAAAATCCTTCAATAAGGCCACTGAAATTTGTTCAAATTTAGTAGCAAACCTTTCCGTTTAAGTAATAATAGCATATTGCTCCGATTGTCTCATTTTCGCTCGCGTGAACATTGCCAGCACAAACCACTGACCTCTACCTCCTGAACGGATCATCGCACATTCCCATTCACTATACGTTACGTACTAAAAGGCTGTATTGTCTGACCGTTCATGAATATTCATGTTTTTGATAAACTCGGCAAAATGTTTGCTTTTACTAAATGGAAAAATTACGGTGGGGGGTTGGATGAAATGGACAAAATGAAATAGGCAGAAGTGATCTATGATAATTCATGCGTTTTATGTTTCGTGTGCTCGACCTATAATCTTCAAATCGCTTAGTAAACTGAGTCCAAAGTTAGACTTGTTTCACATGTGTATTATAGGCAATGGCGAGCTTGCAACCTATTGTGAAAAATTACGGTGGGTGAACTTTCAAAAGTCAATGAGACATGAGGGCTCAAATGAAAGAGCTAGTGATAACGTACGTCGGGGTGGATGTGCTTTTCGTTTAAACAAAAAATGAATTTTTAACGATTTAAAAAAAAAACGTCCATAGGCTAACGTGTTAGGCTGCTGACGCTGACCATGCTCTGACGATAGGGGGCGTCGTGAAATGAGACTAAACGGAGCCATATGTGAAATCACAACAACAACAGCAACAATGAAAAGAAAGTAAACAACATTTCACAGCTTCATTCCAAAAGGAACATTATAACATTATATGGGCAAATTCGAAAAGCAATGTTGACGCCATTTTACTGTTACAAAAGAAAGCCATGCGTATAATTTACTAATTCTTCCTATCGCGACCACACCAATCCCTTGTTTTCAAAACTAAAAACTCTAAAAGCTGATGATATAAATATTGTACAAATAGCACTTTTCATGTTTCGCTTACAAAATGGTCTTCTACCTTCATACTTTCCCCCATTGTTTAATTTGAATAAAACCATTCACTCTCACCCTACAAGGCAAACTGACAAATTCCATTTAAGAAATCAAAAAACCGCATTGGCTCTCAAATCCATTAGGCACGCCGGCCCAGACATCTGGAACACTGCTCATTGTAATAAGAAACCTTAGGACATTGTATTCTTTTAAGAAGGCAGTTAAAACTATGTTATTGTCTAAGTATTGATCCTGTCGTGTGTAATTTTACTGTATTCATGTTCGTGTGTACATCGACTGTATATTCAACAATGATGTGTAATCGTCCATGACCTAGCATCGTGTATCCATTCATGAATGAACCTGCATTCAATCAGCAGATGTATGAGATTTATTGTACACTGTCGCTCATAAAGGTGGAATATTTTGTTTTTATCCCAATTTATGGAATTATTTTAAAAATAATTTAAAAATAAAAGATCTAGATAATAGTATACATTCTCAGATTTTATTGAATAATAATTTGCCAATGTGTATTTTGCGTGACTGCTAAAGCATGTGTATGCTACTATGCTTATCAACTAGGGGATCTATGTCCTTAAGTATAAATGACAGTATTGAGGATTAAAGCCTCACAAAAGGGCACTAATATAGCACTTCGACACGGTTTTGATCCTGGGGCCTCACAGTTACGAGGCCATTGCTTTGTCACTGAACCATGACTGTACGCAGCGGGGGCTAGGGTAGGGGCAGTCTCCATAATTAAAACAAAACACAGAAAATGCAATAAATTTTCAATAATTTATTGCATTTTACCCTGGTTCCCAACATCAACAAATCTTCTGTGTGCCTATGCCTTGAGCCATAATACATGGCCGTCCAGAGGATTTTTTTAGTTTTGTTTTTCTTTTATTGTTGCTCACTTTTTTCAGTGGAAAAGAATTTAAAGAAACTTAATAAATAAACAAGAAGTTAAGAAACAAAAACAATTATTTTCAAAGTTTTTAAAGTTAAATTCCTTGCTTGTTGTCGGCGGTTAGCAAACCGTTTTGATATTAATCGAAAACTGATCGTATATCAGTCGTCGATCTGTTGGAAACTAATTATCACATTGCATTTTTAATTTTACTTGCCTTTGAAATATCGAAAGTTGACAAGTGTCATATATATCGTAATATATAGTGTATACAGCATTCTAAAAATGAAATTGATTTCTGGATCACTTCTGTTTTCCTCCCCTCCTGTTGAACGCTAAGAGAAAGGGAAAAAAACTATATTGTTATGCCAAAAGATAACAATTAGATGGTTAACGTGTAATTTCATTGTAATTGATATTGTTTATAAGTTATTTGGAAGAGTTTAGGTCATGTAATTTAAACGAGTAATTGTGCATTGTGGACATTTTGTTTTATATATGGGATTAAGCACAGGCATGGCTTTTAAATATATTTACTTAAAATACAAATTGAAAAGAAAAAAAAAGAAGATAATTTGAACATTTTAAATACTACTGCAGTATGCTCGCACACAAGTATATAACTAATCAGATTTTGATTTTTGTTTCCCTTTTCTTTAAAATTATTTTATACAAAAAATGTATCATAAAAGAAAAATAAGTGTGTGTTTCCATTAAAATATCAACAATGGTATAATCATCTATGCTTTAAAAAATATATATCACTGATGTTTACAGGATTTCTGAGGGAAACCAATACCAGACTTATGGATAATTTGATTAAAGTCTTAGCATCAGAGACGCCTGAGTCCTATTTACCCGTATTGCTTAATGTTTGTAGATGTAACGAATCTATTTTTTTCTTCTTGCGGGTACCTTTCAGATATCGGTAAATATTTTATGTCACTGAGGTCATATTTTCTGTTCAAGATTGTTGTTAGTGTTCATGACTAAAGTCTCGTTTAGATACGACGAGGCACAACCTAGGCCGTTATTTATGATGACGTAGAGTGCAATACGCTTCATATGTTTGCATCTTTTAGCATAGAACTCAGTGAGCATTTTAAAAGTACTGTAGCGATTCACCGGTCCATATCTGAACAAAAATATAGAAAGCATCACCCAAAGAATATTCTAAGAGATTCGTTGTATTCTTGCCCATTATTGTACAATATTCCCCACGAAATGTAAAGTAATATGCGAAGTCGTTTTTAACTATTAATGAATTTAAATGTGTGGATTTTTTTCTTTCCCCACGTGTGTCTGGTAAAGAGGTATTTCATTCACATGTTATTTTATTTCGTAATATAATTGTCAGATTTCAAGATTCCGGGGTAAAAAGTTTTCGCAGCAATTACATAGATTTGTAATTTTTTTTATTTTAGTACTGTTAAATAAATGAGTTACGATCATTCTTGTGTCATTCTTATTCGTCACCAAATGTAATTTTTACCTTTTCAGTTATGGTTTGAACTCATTGTTTGTTTATTAAATTAAAAGTATTTCAGCTAAATCATGGTGCATGATACGTGTACAAGTTTCTCTTTTACGCCATAATATCAAGAAATGCATGCCCCTACATAATGTCATACTAAAAGGCATTACATCATGCCAAGAGTATCTTCATTAATTTATCTCGTTTACATTTTCGTAAGGAATAATGCATATCAATAGGCAAGGAATACATCTAATTTTTCAACAAACCTACATTTATTCTGTTGGTGTGAGTTCTTCCTTTAAGCGAGTGACATGAGTGATATAATTGTCAGACTTCAAGATTCCGGGGTAAAAAGTTTTCGCAGCAATTACATAGATTTGTAAAATGCTTTATTTTAGTACTGTTAAATAAATGAGTTACGATCATTCTTGTGTCATTCTTATTCGTCACCAAATGTAATTTTTACCTTTTCAGTTATGGTTTGAACTCATTGTTTGTTTATTAAATTAAAAGTATTTCAGCTAAATCATGGTGCATGATACGTGTACAAGTTTCTCTTTTACGCCATAATATCAAGAAATGCATGCCCCTACATAATGTCATACTAAAAGGCATTACATCATGCCAAGAGTATCTTCATTAATTTATCTCGTTTACATTTTCGTAAGGAATAATGCATATCAATAGGCAAGGAATACATCTAATTTTTCAACAAACCTACATTTATTCTGTTGGTGTGAGTTCTTCCTTTAAGCGAGTGACATGAGTGATATAATTAAATAGCACAGACGTTAAATAATTGGACAAGTCATCATTATTTTTAATTTCTTTTAAAGAGAATGTCTCTCTTTTTTAAATGTATTAAAACAAAATATCTCAGGAGAGAATCTACCATCAAAATATTTTCAATATCAGAGGAATATAACGATCACATTGAAAAATTGCTCTGAAACAGTTCCCGGTCAAGTCAGATTACTCTTTGTTTGTTTTAACCGGGACCCAGCTTAAACATACATTGCGCTCTTACCAGGCTGTGGCTCCGAATGTCACTGTCCATTGCTATACTCTGTATCAGGTCATCTTTGGCTACAAACATAAAGCAACGAAATTTACCTAGCATTAATAACCAAGCCTTGGCCCTACTTCTACAAAATTTATATAAATTGCAAATTCCAAATGTGCAGTTGCAATTTTGTTTTATTTGCAAATGTAAACAATGGTATTTGTATTGATGAGGTATTCGTTGAAGTAGACATTTAATGACAATTACAATTATGGCCAATATTGTTTCACTAGTATACATTTTAGGTTAACTGTGTTTCGGAAAAAAACACATTTCTGAATCAGGTATATTCAATCACTTTGCCCCACCCCCCCCCCCCCCCCGAATAGCGATGTTTTTTATGACTTTACGTCAGGGACCAAACATACGTAAGCAGACGACGTCCTATAACTAATACACATATTTCCATTGCACTTATACTTCAATTATGAGAATTCGATTAATCGTAAGCATCAGCCTAGTTCACACCATTTTGCAATGGATATGATGCTGATGCTGACAATTAATGTCTATGCTTCATTCAGGGCTACGATACACATTCGACTAAAAATATCCGCCCACTTTCAAATTGAAAAGGCCACCGAACAATAAAATGGAGGCAGTCCGTTCCTAATTAAAACGCTGCACATGTGTTTGTGTAGGCAGTGGCGGATCCAGGGGGGGGGGGGGGGGCGCCCCCCCCCCCCCTTGAGAAAAAAAAATCATGTAAAATCACGTGATTTTTACCTTTTTGGGGGGTTGGGCCCCCCTCCCTGACGCTCAAGGGGGGGGGGGGGGGGGGGTGCAAATTTTAAATTTTTTGAGGACCAAAAAAAAAAAAGTGCTCACTACCCCTATTCTGTCCATGACACTGAATGTGGACTATCTTGCCTAAGTATTAATGTATGTTTTATATCTAAGGCATTGGCTCCATAATAATTGATATCTCGAGTGTCACCGGGCCTTATTGTATGTAGATTACAATAACGTCGACATAAATTAATAACACGGGCGTGGTCAGGGGTCAGATGACATCAGCTTGATCTCTTTTTAAATATAGAAATAAAATAACAAGTTTACATTTGGGCAAGAGACGGCACTGCTTTTGGCAACTTTGTCTTTACTCCTTTGTGTCCTTTCAAACAAAAATACTGTAAAACAACTATCCAGGATATTGAAGAGGTGTTTTTATTTGTGGGGCTGACAGCTAAAAATATAGTCATTAGAAATCAATCTTGCACATGTTTCTTCAAACCCTGAATCCTCTAGCACCCCCTTTGCAATTAGTACAATCAATGTTATAATATTTGCTAAAGAAATACGCAAATCTTTTCCGAGAATCATTCAAAAATTATCCGATGGGGTCTCGTTACCTGTATGAGCGTCATTAACTGATTCCCAGCTGCTAACTGCGCTCTTGGTCACAACGTTCTGTTCCGCTCCTTTAGTACTTTTTTCATGTGGATTAAACCTGTAATGAAGATAAAAGTACTCTCGAAATAACTATTATAAACAGAAACGTTAAATACTATGATCCTATTGAGGTAATTATCCCGATATTGTCCGACAAGCTCAAAAACGTGGTTAGCACTGTTACCAAAGCTCCAATACACAAACCCACATCTCGTTCCGGTATATGGATTCTACGCTGGCGACCCCTTTTTCGGCTACTCCAATTCATAATTTTGTTCTGACTGTTTTGTCGAGGTTTTGATTTCTGATATAATTGTGTTGACTGTTGTGATACCAGGCTGGTATTCGCAGGTTTGCTTTACCTCAATGACATAGAATAGACTTAAAATCTGTTTTAAATCGGTGTTCTGACAATCAATGAAAGGATAGAGAATAACTTTAGCAAAATTTCATCTCACTATGTGATGCGATAACCAATTAGTAATGTTGTTAGATTTCACTTGCATCATATCCAAACTTTAAAATCACTCGATGCCAGTCCTTTGCGAGTGGGCGGGGGGGGGGGGGGGGGAGGGGGGGGGGGAGGGGGGGGAGGGGGGGGGGGGTGCGAATACGTTATCTTTACATTTTTCAACATGCGTGCCTCAACGACCAATGTGCATTCGTGGAGATTCTCTTGTCAAATGACACAGGTACTCTCAGAGGCTTTTGAACCTATTAGTCCACAACTCAGAATAAAACATCTGATATTCTACGTATACCACTTTAATAATATAAGAAAGTCTATATTCAGGTCGAGTCTCATTATCCTGAACATATATCTCTCTTATAATGGTATAATCTTCGCTGCGTTAAGTATCTTTATAACCTGTATTTAATTATTTTTTTGTTGATATTTTTTAGAATTTAGCATTCATGGATGATCAGTTGGGAACTATAACTCCACGGTAATTCACAAAAGTCTCACTCTCTTATGTAAGATGGAAAAGTGCTCAGTATAACGATACCAGTGCATACCAGTGCGTTTTGAAACTTTTCATTTTTAACCATGTCCCTTTTTTTGATAGACTCCTCATTCCATGGCGGCGAAGTCATATCAGATATAGCATCATTTTAAAGAATAAGCACCACTTTCAATGATACTACACGAGGCGATGATTATGCCATGACAAGAAAGATATAATCGATCAAACTTGAGTTTTCGAACTTCTCGAGGGAGTTATATACAGTTAAACAAAACAAGTTTTAGACCATGGAATCATGTATGCACGTTACATATTGAGCTCGTTGGTAAATAAACATTTCCTTCCAAAACAATGCTACATCTGTGCTTAAAAGTATGATTGATTAAAGTAATTGTGCATATTCAGCTTTATAGAATAAAGGGGTGTCTCCTCGCTACACGCATATTATGGTAACAATTGCCAAAATCGTGTGATTCAAGTATTATCGGGCGATTGCAAGACCCCCCCCCCCCCCCCCCCCCGACCCACGTCCTTCATATTCCTCTATGGCAGTGTTTTTGAGAAATACCTGATACAATTTTCAGCAGAACTTACAGACTCTACTAGAGGGGTTAGGCAAAAACAAATGAAACATAACTAATTAGAAAGAAGTAAATTTGTGTTGTAGACCTTAATAAACTAAACTTGTACAATACGGTTATTTCGTAATGCTGAAAAGTTGCGTAAACGTTCTCTCTAAACAAAATATTTAAAAACCGACAAAAACATCAACATCGAAGAACAGAAGAAGAACAAATCTGTGATTTTGGCGTAAATCGAATTGTTTAAGCATTTTCCACGCTTCTCCCTGTTCCTTGATAATCTTAAACATCGACGAAATTATGTATCTCAGGAAAAATATGTTAAATTGATTAAACATACAGAGAAAGTATGATCACAAGTGCAACATTTCACTTACTCCTGTCCTGTGAGTCGACGGATAAGGCTTGTCTTCCCAACACCTGCAGGACCAATAACCATTATTCGAGATCTGTTCCACGGGGCCATTCCATTCATAATCGCTTCTTTTGAGTTAATCTCTGTTTGCCCTAAAAACAAATAAAACATTTTTGAAAGGTAAAAAGTGAACAAAAAAAACACAATAGGTATGCTGACCTCACGCTCACCTGAGCTGATGAAAATAGGATCCTCACAATAAGGGACCTATGTCCCATCCCCTCTGCACCAAGAACATATCATTTATTCAAACAGTGGGTCAATCGAGGGGTTCCGGTCCAAAGTCCCTTGCAAGGGCAGTCCTCCCATTAAAAAAACTTTATTTCTTATACGCATGCAAATTATTCCTACATTGTTTAGCCAGAATCTATATACATTTAATATATTGATCTATCAGAATATGAAAATGGAAAAAAAAATGGGTTAACCAGGAATTCACCAGGTAATCACCCCCTGGAAAATTACTCCCCATAAACTTGCCTCCAAGGACAATTACACCCCTTCAAAGCCACCCATAGGACAATTACCCCTAGGAAAATTACCCCCCCCCCCGAGAACAATTACCCCCCTTCAAAACAACCCCTAGGATAATTACCCATGCCCGGCCCCCAGGACATCCACCTCAAAGACAATTGACCCCCATCCCGAACCCCCCCCCCCCCCGAACGAAATATCGGTCGGCCTAATTTTCGGAACAGAAGAAGTAAAAAAGTGCTCCTACTGGCCAGCGAAACTCCGGCCCCATAAGGCTATTATACAGGTTACAAATGAAGACGGGAGTATAGTACAGGACGATCTCGGTTAGGTAAATTATCCCGTCGTCTTCGCTTCCGTCGTGTTTGCGAAAGCGCTTTATATCGCGAAATGTGTGTACATGAATGATAGGAACAAAGTTATTGGTGCATTTGACGAGCAACAACGCCAGAACCAGCGCCAACCGCAAAATTCAAACACCGCCGGCCGGACATGCCCCGGGCCAGCAAACCCGAAGTACGAGCCGATCTTCCACCCACCCTCAAAGCCAGAAGCAGCATTCTCGCCAACATTGCCTACACTCTACGAAAAGAAAAAAATGTGTCAGCAAAAATTGGGTGAATGGAACCAAAATGTTTTTTTCATTGGGAAGAAAAGGGTACCTCAAATTGGAGTCTCCTCAGAGATTAGATTTTGTTCTTCATGGAGTTCTGATAGGACTAGACCTCTCTGGTAAGCGTCAACACTATTTTTTATTTTTTTATTTTTTAATTTACTAAAACCGACCTCTGGTCTTTTTGTTTCTTCCTATATCCCCTTACGATCACTTTCTCTCAGTTAATGTAGCTCTTACCATTATCTAAAGTTAAATTATATCAAACTTAGACCCCGTTCTCACTCACTTTGAAAGTGGTCTTAGTTAGACCGCTCCAGAGGAACGGGTCTTGAGGAACGGTTTGCGAGCGTTCACACTCCGAGCAGTTTTTTATGGCTCAAACCGCTCCACGAGTCAAAGTGGTTTAGTTGCTATGGCAGCTCAGGTCAGCAGTTCAATTTTTTTCGCGCGCGGAATACAACCCGTATGTACCGTACTACATGTTTCGCACGGAACGTCACTAGCTCACTTCCGTTCAAAGTACGCTTTCCGTTCACATTGCACGTTAGAGCGCTCCAAACCGCTCTTAATAAGACCCGCTCCTCAAGACCACCTCGGAAGGTGGTCTTCTGGAGCGGTCCAGAAGTCCACTTCCTGGACCACTTTGACCGTTCTCACTCACCTAAGAACCGCTCCTGAGGAACGGGTCTTAGTTAGAGCGCTCCAGAGCGCTCCAACGAAGTGAGTGAGAACGGGGTCTAAGATTCTCGAAGCCCAAGATGCGGTTTACAATTTCATTTTGAATTATTGTTCATGTTTATAATGCCACATGCATTGTTATCTCAATTATGAACTGACAATTCTTTACAACTTGCCTTAACCTAGCATGTTTTAGTTATTGTACCTTTAAAGTAGTACTACCACAACTTTACGTATTTTTGTATAAATGACAATGTTTTAACCTTTGAACTTAAATTCATGCTTTTGTTATGTAAATCAACAACAAGCAATTCTCTCTCTCAGTAGCCTTATCTATAAACATGTTATTGCGATGTTCAACGAGGAGTAAATTCTCCCCGCCGCATATATATATTAAAAGAAGCCAACATAAGTGGCACTCTATTTTTACTAGCGTTTTTGCCGGGATTTTGTAGTCATATAAACTTCCGGTCAAAATGGGCTTTGCCGTATTAGACTCACACTAAACTGTCAATAGGACTAAACATGACAAAATGTAGCTTTGCCTAAATCTCTAATGATGTAAATTTATTAAAAATATAGACCTTCGGTATCTTCAAATAAATTATGTGACCCATCTGTAAAGAAGCCAGAATTTCTCGAAGTGCTGGCGTTTGCCAGTGCTGGTATATTACTTTTTATTGCATGCTTAACACTGCTTTGTATTTCTAACAATGTGAAACTGTCGAAAAAGATTTAGCATATCGTAGTAAAGAAGTATTCGTGGAAATTAGTGTGTCTACAAAATCGCGAGCTATCGGAGGCGCATGGCAATATGGAAGGGTACTTCGCTAGGTGGCACAGGCCCTATAATGGTCTGTGCCACCTAGCCAAAGTACCTCGCCGGGACTAAACCGGAGCACATAATTAACAAAGGCGGGAAAGCACTTCAATACCGATGAACTGTCGGTGTTCCCGTTGTGATACCGCTGTTCTACCGCTGTAAGAGCCGATGTGCTACCGAACACTACTTTCTGTCACTATTGTGATACCGTCATACCGAAGTGCTACCAGTGTGAAACCAAAGTGCCAGCTCACATTGAGGCCACCGGAGAGCCGCCGATCTAAAACGGTGTGATATCGGTGCTATACTGACATTAACTAAGCCATACCGTAGTACTGAAGTTGTACTGCCGTTTTAGTCCAGATCGCTCGCTCCGGAAGCGCAACGGCAGAAAATGTTTAAGCAGTTTAAAAAGTTTAAGCAATTGTATGAAAAACAGATTAGCCCAGGACGCCCATTCTGAAGACGTCAGAGCTCCCTAGGTCCTGCTTACAGATATCCCCACTCATTATGACAAGTACCTTCTGATGCGATTTAGATCAGAAAGTTCCCAGTTTCGGACACTGCAAAATAGGTGACATGGTCAGACTTTCTCATTTGTCATTTAAACACAACATCCAGGTTTCTGAGTGAAGGAGAAAAAGGGATTTTTCGGTCATCACTGGAGAAGGAGAGGTCAGTTGTGATAATTATGTGCCTTCCTCTAACTTCAGTAGCCTTTAATACATATTGTTAAAATCTATTATTTATTCTACATGCACTTCAATATCATTGTTACTAAACTTAAAATTGTCATATGGGACATACTGTATAAGAAGGAAATCTTTAAGAAAATCCTATTTCCAAATATTTTTGAAAAATGTATAAATTTCAGGTACCTGTTTTTTGTTAAGGATCTTTCTTTTATCGTATTTCAGTTTGTCTAAGTGGTATGTAGATTTTTAAACAAATGTCATTTGATTAATATTGGATAAAAACGAATATGGAAACCTTGTCCTCCTACTGTACTTTGGAACGTGATTCATTACTTTACTAGCCAAACAATAACATTGTAATATTAAATATATAAAGGGGATACTTACCGCCATATGCTTGATGCTCGTCGATACCCAGAGCTCTAGAACGAAAGACCAAAATGAATGATAACATTTGAGCAATATTCGGGGAATATCTATATTTTTTAATATTTTTTTAAGCCCCTTTTTAATGACAATTCTTGCACATACCTTTTGATATGCGCTGGCTTATACGAGATAATTATCTAAGAACGATATCGGAATGTCATTATGTTATAAATAAATCATCAAGATATTTGTATCAATAATGATTAGCGTTTATCGGAATTAGCGATTTGGAACGACTCTAACCTCGCTTTAGAAGTAGAAACTGCTGATGCATCTAGAGGAGGAATGCCGACTGATATGGATGCCGATGGTCTCGGGGATGCGGAATCTCTTTGTCCTGGTGATGTATTGCTTATTTCTATTTTAAGAGTGGAAAATTGTGTTAACTTTGTCAAACCTTATATTTATGTTGCTCATGTTAATGGTTGTATAATTATGTTGCATTATAATTTGAATTATGATTCAATTAAACAAATCATAATTTGTCATTGATTAAACTTGTTTCCTCATTTATTTATTGGTGAAACTAAGTTTGAATTTGCCAAATGTGTACTGATAAGGTAAGCCAAAAAATGTGACTCATTTATTGAAAATGATGATCATTGTGACGGAATTCGAAATACATTTGCCAATTTGCCATTTTTTAAAGGTAACTTCTACTTTAAAAAAAAAAAAAAATTCTAGGGTTTCAGCGTGGGTATGGTTATGAGTTTTATGTGAACGTATTATATGTACGTAAACACAGAGGTAAATTAGGATGCACTGAACAAAACTATACCCCAAATATATCCAAAATTGAACTGTTTCAATTTTTCCATCTTTTTTTGGTCCATACTAACTTGGCATACCATCGTCCAAGAGGTCGTTTGCCAGTCGATGGTGATTAATCGCGATCAGGGCTTTTGTCAATATTTCACGTTCCTCTGACCTCGAAGTACTGTTCCTCCAATCCCGAAGCATACTTAGTGTTCCCATATATGTGACAGTTTGGTTTCTTTCGTTCAAATGTATGTAACGTTGTATAACCAAAAGTTCAAAACCCAATACCCTTCCGAGACTGTCGATGTCACTTCCTTTATGAATCCGCTCAGCCACTGTCTTGAGGAGGTCGTCAAAATCGTGCTCTCTGGATTCCTCGGAGGGTCTATATTTGAATGGAGAAAATATAAAATGTTGATTTTTATATATTAATCACATTTGACCGGTTTGACAATGTAAAGCACATTTAATAATTCGGATTGTAAATATACAGATATCTTAAGATATAATTTTCTTTGCATTAAACGTGCCTTATATCTACCTAATCTAATAAGTTTTTTCGTTTTTCCAAAGCACAATCATTGACTCAAATTCTTGTTCTTCAGAATGATTATACCTTTCGATCTATGCTAGTAATACTAAATAATTATCTAAGAACGATATCGAAATGATATTATGTAACATATGAATTGTCCCATCAATTATATATTTGTATTAACAATGATTAGTGTTTATCTGCATTAGCGGTTATGAAACAATTCTAACCTGGCTATAGAAGTAGAGACTTCACCGGCTGCCGCTGAGGCATCTGAAGAAGGAATGTCGAGTGGGAAATTGTGTTAACTTTTTAAAACTTGTTATTAATTAAATTCATGTTATTGGTTGTATAATCATGTTGCATTACAATTTAATTACGATTCAATTAGACAAATCATATCTTGTTATTGATTACATGTGTAGCCTTTGTTTTTAATCTGCTATTAAACCAAAACAAATTATGTAATTTGTGTGGGTGAGATTAAGTTTCAATTTGAAGACAACAAATTGGAGTGATTAATTTAAGCGAACTCCTATATCTTCATCAGTCGTCTTTCTTAAAGTTAGAGGGGGAGGAAAATATTTAGAAAAAAAGAGATCAACAAAAAATTTACAAAGTAAACAGCAGCCGAGTTTTTCATCTCAATGTCGAAATTCCCAGGGTATTCTAAAGTTCATGTCTTCCCATGACACTCATAATGTTCTTCCATGACAAGGAATTTACACTCCTCTAACAGAACTGGAGCTTAGTTAGTTTAAATAAAACAGAATAATTGGAGCCGAAGTCAGGATTCCTGTTTATATCTCATCTGTCGGTGACAACGGAAACTTTGTATTATTTTAGGAGGTAACCATGGACTAGTTAACCAAATTTTATCAAATTTCTACATCTCCAGTGAAAAACTTTACTGAAAACTGTTCACTTCAACGCATTTGTTATCAAATACATAACAATATAATTTGGCAAGTTTAATGCTTTTCTGTTGAGGCTTATAGTCGAAGTGAAACACAGAGCCACCTTTACTAGAATCAAACAAAACAAATAAGTGAAATTATGTTCAAACCGAACACGAATACCTTTGAAACGTGTTCCGAACCTAATATCCTTCTGAATATTTGACTGTTTTATGTTGAGCTCCACCACCGAGTCATCTGCTTTATCAGTCAAATCCAATATGAAGTAGATAGTTCCACGATACTGAAGGACCAAGTCGGATGCAAGGACTTTCTGCGATTGCATCTATTTAAGCAATAATATTAAAACAATTGGCAGGACAAGATGATTCAAAACTAGACATATAATACTTGTTTGGAACAAGTATAGGTGGGCTGGTCAACTTAATTTAGAGACAAAATAGAGCAAAAATAAGCGAGATACTGCTTAAAAATTCTTAAAAAACAATATCATGTAGTTTCATGACGTGAACGAAATTCACCCTCTATAGGGATAACGCAAATTATGAAATGTTTGACATGAGGCCTTCAATCGAGATTTTAACTATGATGACGTCATCAAAATGAAAAATGGTTATTATTGAGCTTGTAGAAAATTGTCTTAGCTACAACATATCAAAATTTTGAAGAAAATTGATCAATATTTACAGAGTTACAATCAATTTAACATAAATATGCTGACGTCATAATATGCAAATTCGTATTTTGAGTTCCAAGGCCATTGTGATGATGTCACGATACATTTAATGGCCAAATGAGACATGAAATCATATCTCCGACTCATACTCTATTTAAATATGAACACAAAATTGAGGATTCCGGTGCATTCCAAAGAGCTATAACGAATTTTGTATAGGCATGTTTTTGCCCATATATGCTATGTATTAAAAGAGCTCGCGCGCACGGACATTTATCTTGAATTTACGCTCATCTTGTTAATAATGGTCATAAAGAGATAAACATGGTATCAAATTCCTTGAAAAAATATGAGAAATATCATGAAAGAAAAAAAAATGGCGATTCTATGTTTTGTAATGGTGTTACGCGCGAAAACGCGCGCGCATGCTCATACGCGCGATTTTTTATAAAATGCTTAAAATGGCCTAAAACGTATGCAAAAACAATTTGAGACGATTTTGAGCATTTAAAAATTTTGCGCGCGCACTGACGCGCGGACGTACGCGCACGCGCGCGTTTTTTGACCTGAAATTGACTGGAATGATATTGACCTTGATCATAATAAATATGAATGAGAAATACCATTTGGTTATGAAAATATGATCATGAGTAAATTTTCAGAAAATTTCACAAAATGGCGCCTAGATGACGTCATCAGTCAAGGTCAAGGTTGAAAAGTTAGCTGTGTTTTGTTCATATGCCTATACATATGTGTGTCAAATTTCAAGGTATTTGATTGAACCATTTTCAAATTATCTTGAACACAAAAAAGTGGGTCGAAATAAGAAAAATAAACTAGACATATAATACTTGTTTGGAACAAGTATAGGTGGGCTGGTCAACTAAAATTTGAGACAAAATAGAGCAAAAATAAGCGACATACTGCTTACAAATTCTTAAAAAACAATATCATGTAGATTCATAACGTGAATTAAAATTACCTTCTATATGCATAACATGCAAATTATGTCATTTTTGACATGAGGCCTTTAATCGAAATTTTCACTCTAATGACGTCATCAAAATGAAAAATGGTTAATATTAAACTGGTAGAAAATTGTCATAGCTACAACATATCGAAATTTGGAAGAAAACTGATCAATATATACAGAGATACAATCAATTTTCCATAAATATGCTGACGTCATAATATGCAAATTCCTATTTTTAGTTCGAAGGTCATTATGATGATGTCACGATACACTTAATGGCCAAATGAGACATGGAATCATATCTCCGACTCATACTATATCCAAATATGAAAAAAAATTGAAGGTCACGGTTCATTCCAAAGAGCTATAATGAATTTTGTATAGGCATGTTTTTTCCCATATATGCTATGTATTAAAAGCGCTCGCGCGCACTGTCATTTATCTTGAATTGACGCTCATCTTGTTATTAATGGTCATAAACAGATAAACATGGTATCAAATTCCTTGAAAAAATATGAGAAATATCATGAAAGAAAAAAAAATGGCGATTCTGTGTTTTTTAATGGTGTTACGCGCGAAAACGCGCGCGCATGCTCGTACGCGCGATTTTTTATAAAATGCTTAAAATGACCTAAAACGTATGCAAAATAAATTTGAGACGATTTTGAGCATTTAAAAATTTTGCGCGCGCATTGACGCGCGGACGTACGCGCACGCGCGCGTTTTTTGACCTGAAATTGACTGGACTGATATTGACCTTGATCATGATAAATATGAATGAGAAATGACGTACCGTTATGAAAATATGATCATGAGTAATTTTTCAGAACATTTCACAAAATGGCGCCTAGATGACGTCATCAGTCAAGGTCAAGGTTGAAAAGTTTGCTGTGTTTTGTTCATATGCCTATACATATGTGTGTCAAATTTCAAGGTATTTGATTGAACCATTTTCAAATTATCTTGAACACAAAAAAGTGGGTCGAAATAAGAAAAATAAATAAATAAATAATAATAATAAAGGCAATTTTAACAAAATTATGAGGTGGTCTGTATTAGATACAGCCCACCTAATAATAAAGAATAATAATAAAGGCAATTTTAACAAAATTATAAGGTGGTCTGAATTAGATACAGCCCACCTAATAATATTATAATATATTTGTAGGGAATGCAACATGGGTTACCAAGATTAAGTTGAAAAGATAACATTAACTGCATTTTCATATATAATACAAGGAACTGATACTAAGGCGGGTAAGATCAAAAACAATTTACAGATGGAGTTACACATATTTCCTTTCTTTGAAGTAGACTATAAGCCGCAGACCAAGCATGATAAATATATTCCTCTCTTGCAGGTGGAAAACACAATCAAATAGCTCTATATGACATAACTAAGAGGCTGTTCACACCGCTGTTCTAGCTGTTCTAGCGCGCGCTAGACCGCGTTATCTCTCGTGGACCACCCCAAGAGGTGCTCCAGTGGCACGCCGTTTGGCTCGCCGTGGTTCGCTGTTGGGCGGACCAAAACGACGTTGTACCTTCCAAACCGCAGAGATAGCGCGGTCTAGCGCGCGCTATCTCTGCCGGTGTGAACAGCCTCTAAGAGGCTGTTCACACCGCAATGAGATAGCGCGGTCTATCGTAGCACCCCCTTTTCTCTAGCGCGCGCTAGACCGCGCTATCTCTCGTGGACCACCCCCAAGAGGTGCTCCAGTGGCACGCCGTTTTGTTTCGCCGTGGCTCGCTGTTGGGCGGACCGAAACGACGTTGTACCTTCCAAACCGCAGATATAGCGCGGTCTAGCGCGCGCTATCTCTGCCGGTGTGAACAGCCTCTAAGAGGCTGTTCACATCGCAATGAGATAGCGCGGTCTATCGTAGCACCCCCTTTTCTCTAGCGCGCGCTAGACCGCGCTATCTCTCGTGGACCACCCCCAAGAGGTGCTCCAGTGGCACGCCGTTTTGTTTCGCCGTGGCTCGCTGTTGGGCGGACCGAAACGACGTTGTACCTTCCAAACCGCAGATATAGCGCGGTCTAGCGCGCGCTATCTCTGCCGGTGTGAACAGCCTCTAAGATTCATTTACAGAGTAGTACTAACGTACGTCATTTTGCTCGCCGTACAGGTAACTGGTTCTAAACAACATCGTATATTGTATGCAATATGTTAGCGTCGATCATCTGACGCAAAGGCAACCTGAATGTACAGCTCCGCCTGCACTCTCGGTGAAATCTAACATCACTCGGGAATTTTGAAATTGTCGGTCCATATGTTTTGCTATTGTTATATGCTGGAGCATGCAATATTTATATAACTATGGTAATTATTGTCTTGCTTGAATAATGTGGTGGTCAATAACAGTGTTGTGTCCCTGGTTGTGTCTCTCCTACTACTCTCTCCATTTTTGTTCCCTTTAATTAAATTCTCTTTCTCCCTCTACCTAATTTTGTATCTATCCACATTTTGTCCACCTCGATCTCCTTCTCTGTCTCTACCTGTTTTCTCTCACCAGTTTCTCTTTCTATCAGTGTCTCAAAATAGCGTGATCCTTTTATTTTCAAACCCCGTACTACCTGCAATGTTTCTCACTTGTTATTATTGCTATTGTGCTCATTAATACAACATATTTACTATATCTATCATGTTGTTAACTTATCTACAGCTCTGTGGCCGTAAATGATTTTTTTTATCAATAAAACCATTTAACATTAATAAATAACTTCCCCCTAAATATGTGTACTTGTAAAGGTGTTTATAAGGCCTTCAAGGAAAATTTCAAAATATAAATAAGTGAAGTTGCTATCTTCTATCTCTCTAAAACGAGGTGAAGGGGAGGGGGGGGGTGCCCCTTTGGAATATTGGCCATATATTGGCATATTGCTAGAGTATTTTATATGTATTGCCTTATTTGGGTAAAACTGTCAACATTCCTCTAAGATCAAATTTAGGCCTAAAAGTTTGAAAAAACCTCATTTTCTTTTGTATACAAATACTCTTACTATACAGTTTACAAGTAGATTGTCAATTCTGAATTGTTTTACCAATGCCTTTGTCTTATAATTAATCCATTTATTACAACATTTTCTGTTTTCAGCAGCTAATTGCCGGGAAACGGTGCCAATTTCCCCACTGGTATACCTACGCGCATACCAGTCCTTCCACTTTTTACTGTCTTAACTCTTGATAATTAAAGTACGTGTAAAGGCACATAATATCACAAACTTACATTATGGAAACATTTGATTAAGTAAACTAAATGTTCCTATTGTGTAGGACCGTTTAACTTTTATGAAAACTTATGATTTATGAAAAATCCGACTCAAAAAGAATAGGTAAATCTAAGATGATGGCATAATGCCCTATAAACAACAAACTGAATAGAATATTGAACTGTGACATCATGCGCTACATGGTCGACTGGGCTTTGCTGAAAAAAATCAAGGACTTTACGCAATTAATATGGCATCGTGTACAATCGAGCGTATCCCCAACGCCTCCGACTGCCACACGGTGATCTGTGCATTGTGAATGGGAATCGGTGTTCTACGTATTTTATGTCAACATACGGAAGTGAGTCCTGGGCCATGACAAAGAAGGCCAGAAAGAGAGAATATGCCTTTGAAAATGTGGTGCTACAGGAGGCTGTTGCATGTGTCATGGAAAGATAAAAAAGACAAATGTGTTGGTCCTGGAAAATATTGGAACAGACTTGACCATCAGGAGGGGAATCATGGAAAGAAAACTAAACTATTTGGGGCACATTGTTAGGAGATATGAAGGCGCTAAAAAGCAAATACTGCTAGGAGCAGTCAAAGGAAAACGGGCTAGAGGTCGTCCACCGATATCTTGGACTGACGATATCAAGAAAGTGTGTGAACAAGGAATGAAAGGTGCAATACAAATGGCAGGTGAAAGAGTTGCATGGCGTGCTCTCGTGAAGACCACAGCAGCGCTTTACAGGGCCACATGAAGTTGATGATGATGATACTAGTTCATCGCAGCAAAACGCTAGCCTGAGCTCGAAATGACCTAGGTGGTCTGAACTGGGTAAATCAATTCAATATGATTGATTCTTCTGATATCCGCACATATTTTTGTATTGCCTTTGTACGTTATTAAAAACCCACCCATCCATTTATTGTGTAGGGATTTAGAACTTCTAAACTCCCCTCTATTCATATTCATGAGTCAACCCTCTCATACCATACTAATAAATATTCAAGAATACTTCGTGATATTGATTTTTACATGTATGTGACGCTTTTAATATTATTTTTTCTTCTAATTTGCATGGAATTTATGCGGAATGCTTCATAGAATGCATTAATGCAATTACACACTAAAATCTGGTTAGTTAGCCAGTGGGTATCAATCTGACAACCTGTTTGATGTGCTGCCTCTATGTTAAGAGTGCTAGGAACTGTGTGAGAACCGCAGCCCTACATTGGTGGCAGCGGTGTTTGTCTAGCCCTCTTCTATCCCCAGAGATTCAGGAAGCTCCCAGTGGCGGCTGATAATCAAGTGTTTGGTTATCCTTTCACCCTACTTCGATTAATACAGTTACACCCTGCTTTGTATATTTGCATCCTACTTCAGGTAATTTATTTCACCCTATTTATGGCCCACCAGTGACCGAAATGGACATATTTGTGTTGATGGGAGTCAATTGCATTACACGAACGGTCTTTTATATGAAAAGCAGTCTTGATTTTTTGTATTAATCATGACATTGTGGGGATGTGTTATTTTAGTAATTTGTTTGTAATTGGTCTTAAATAAATCAGCCCTTTATGTTTTAGCTCGGGATCCTCGACGGGCGCGTGCCGGGCTGTTGAACGTGTTTCCAACTTAACAATGGATGGCATGGTAGCCACCTGGCATGCGCCCGCCGACATTTCCATGACATTTCCATGCATATCGACATGTACTTAGGTCATGGGAGTTGTTCGTTTGTGGTAACCTTGTTTACTTTTCCTCCGAGCAGCAGCAGTGCAGATGGCCTCCCAATTACTTGTTTAATCTTTTTTTATAAATATGCTATGTACTTTCTCACTCTTTATTTTCTCTCCTGACTTTTTCTTATATTCCTCTTACTCATCTCTTTCTCTCCTCTCTCATTTTCTTTGTGTTCCTTTCCTTTCTTGTTGTGCTTCATAGTTCAAGTTCTCTTCCTGTCTCTCTATCTCTTCGTACTTGTTTGATCGAGAGTGAAGCTCAGGATTGGGGGGGGGGGGGGGTCCGTATTTTCTTGTCCATTTCTCCCTTTTACTCTTCTTCTCTCATATATTTATGTAAAGTGTATCATATATATTAATTTTGTATTTATTTATTCATACTTGTTATGCATTTGAAAGTTGTAATGTGAATGTACTTATGGTACTTATTTTATAAATTGTGTACAAGTGTATGTGTAGTTTTATGTAATATGATTTACCTGGATGAAAAGTTTCTTTTTTTTTGTTTTAAGAATAAAATAAATTATATGTTCTACTCTATTCTATTCTTACTAGTATTTTCTTTTTTATAATATGATGACGTGGATCCTAATCAAATAATTGGTTAAGAGCGTACACGTGACCAGGCATTTATTTTGTATAATGCGTAAATTGGATAATGACAGGTCATTAGTAAAATCATGTTATAAAACATAATGTTATAAAACAAATGAAACATAATTTTATAAAACAAAAAAGACAAATCATTTTATTCGGGCATTAGTAAAATTACCCACAATCAGTACCTTAAAAACAGCCCAAACACCCTCGGCTACCACCTCGGGCGTGTTAGACTGTTCCAAAGGTAACTTGTGGGGGTAATTATTACTAATGCCCTCACCGCTGTGTTTCATTTGTATACTATTCTACAGTCAAAGCCTAAACTTCTAATACGGGAAGGGTAAGGTGGGTAAGAGGAGGACTCTCACCACTATAAGTGTGTCATTACCACTTACTTGGCAAGTGACTTCCATATCTTCCAAGTCCATTTCATCGTCCTCATCTTTAACGGGTCGGAAATTTGTGTGATCATGGTGATGAACATCTTTCTGTGACAGAGAAATGTGACAAGACGATGTTAGTGAATAAGCAAAACTGTCAGATATAAGAATATACACATATTCCATGTATCACCGTTCAAAGTTACATAATATATATACATAATTGTCAAAATCAATTATAGTTAGGAGGAGGGGGTGATAGCAGGACTTTGAATAATTTATAGACATATTGACAATAAACTCTCAGAATAATTTAACATTGACTACACTGTTAAAAAAATTCTCCATAAAAATACAGAAAAGTGCCTGCAGCAGAGTCTCGAGAACTCCTGTAATTTTACAGAACTTTGTTATCACAATTCACAAGTCATCAGTTTTTTAACAGCAAATATGGAGGTGATAAATACAAATTTTCTGTTTTTTATATATATATTTTTCCAGAACTCTAGAGAACTCCAGTTTTTTTTACACCATATTTGTAACCATAATTTAAAGCTGATCTGTTTAATAACATACAATCTGTAAGTGATTATAACATTTCATTTTTGTAAAAAAAAAAGACAGAAAAGTGTCTGATTCAGGGTTTACAGGAATCCTTTAGCTTTGCCACATTTTTCTTTTCACAATTTACAATTCATCTGTTTTTTAGCCGCAAATCTGCATATGATAAATGAAATTTATTCTTAAAAAACAGAAAGATAACTTGCCGAACTACAAGGAACTCCTGTAATTTTGCAGCAGATCTACTATCAAAATTTACAGCTCATCTTTTAATAACAAGCCATCTGTGATACATGAAATTTATCTTTAAAATAAAGACAGAGGAGTGCCTGAATCAAGGTTTACAGGAGTGCTTTAATTTGACTACATATTTCTCTTCAAAATCTACAGTCCATCTGTTTTGAAACAGAAAATCGGCATGTAAAAAAAAAATGAATAAAAAATAAACAAAAATAAAAAATAAAAAAATTATAACGGAATGAAAAAATAATAAAAAGGGCAGGGTGCTTGCAGAAGTCTCGAGAAATTCTGTAATTTTATAGCATGATTCATAATTTACAGCCAATCTGTTTTATAACATTTGTGTGTAATAAATGAAATTTCTCATGAAATTATTTAAATTATATCCTATAGAAATCCTACAAACATGTTCATGAAAAATCTGTAAGACCTTAATGCTAGAGTGTGTATGTACAAGTTACCATCAAAACACACACTAAAAAAATAAATCTTGTGACTGCTGCAGGCACCTGCTTTAATTTTACAGATACACAAGTCAGTCAAACAAACAACTGCAACATTTTGTAGTTTTTCAAGGGTTTATTTATCATTACCAATTACAAACATGTAAATACTGATCTGCAAGGAGCTTAATCAACAGTAAAACAATAAAAGCAAACTTCAGTAAGTAGCAAATATATCAAATGTAACAAAAACTATATGGCCTAACAAACAACTGCAACATTTTGTAGTTTTAAAAGGGTTCATTTATCATTACCAATTACAAACATGTAAATACTGATCTGCAAGGAGCTTAATCAACAAGAAAACAATAAAAGCAAACTTCAGTGAGTAACAAAGATATAAAATGTAACAAAAAACTATATAGCCTACGGGGTGCCCCCCCCCCCCCCCCATGATATGAAATCGTAAAGAGTCATGTTTAACCGAGGTATATCATTTATTGCTAATTCATGATCGACATGCCACCACTTCTGGCGCAGGTGAAATTTTATTTCCTCTCTCTCTCTCAAAAAAAAGGGCCTCCTGTATAGACAAGCATGACATTCATGCTATAAACCTGATAAAATTTATACCAAATAAAAGAGGAAGATACTCTTTTAGGACATACCACAGTCTTTGAAGAATAACATACATTAGAGATTATATAGATTTTTGAAAGTGGACTTTTTTTTTCTGACTCACCCTGTATAGATGCCTAAAGAAAAGGGCACCTGCATTCTTCATTCCTTTACAAAGATTATTTTGGCTCAAACCAATAATGAAAACCTTTAAAATCTGGAGGCATAGAACCTACTGCAACACATGACTTGTATGTGATTGGCATATTTAAACACATACAAAACATAATTTAACACATTTCTAAAAAAATAAATGATTGGCATGATCAGATATCATATTGCAAATAGTGTGAAGTGCAGAAAAATACAAATCACAGTCCAAGGATCATAACATGTCGCTCTTCTGGTTGGGTAGAAGAGAAGCCTTCCAATCAACCATCTAAACCAAATTCTAACGGGATCCCTAAGACCACTTTGAGGTGCTCTTTCAGATGTGCTATAACAATGCTAAAACTGTGCCGGGGGGGGGGGGGGGTCTATTTCAAACATGTCCATTGTAACATAGAAAATGTAAACAAAATGCACACTAAATCTAACCTGATGATATTTTGATGCAATTCTGCTCGATTTGAGGGTCACACACTCAATGGTCGGAATTCACAAAGGAAGTTTAAGTTTAGACCATGGTTTATGCAGATTTTGTGTATGATTAGCTGACAAAGATCCAGTATAAATGCACGCTTTTGGCAAAGTACTAGAAATTCATGATTTTTGCCATGGTTTAAAGCTATGGTTTAAAATCATAGCAACAAGCATGAATTGAGCGCCCTTTGCCATACAGCGTGCCTTCATATTGGACCTTTCTCAGCATACACGCTAAATTAAGCGCAAATTATACACAAAATCTACATAGACCATGATTTAACCCCCCACAGAGTTTAAAGGAGAATGAAAGTCAGACATTTACATGATTTCAGTGAATGGAGAATACCAATGAGACTTAACAGTAAAAGTTTGAGCAAATTTGGATAATCCTTTTTTGGGTTATGGATTTTTGAAGTTTTAAAAAATCCTTATTATGGACTTCCTTAAGTTGGCAATTCCGCTAGAATTTGTGATGTCATTGTGCTCAACTCTCCATTGGTTATGTACAGAGAGTTTCACAACATTTTATTTTTATAAAATATTAAAAGGGCAATTGTATTGATTCTTTCAGACATACTGCAGAATTGATGTAGCCATGTCATACAAAAACAAAATACACTGGCGGAAATATTATTTTTGATGAAAATTAGAAAAAAGTGAAACTCTCTGTACATAACCAATGGAGAGTTGAGCACAATGACATCACAAATTCTGGCGAAGTTGCCAACTTAAGGAAGTCCATAATAAGGATTTTCTAAAACTTCAAAAATACATAACTCGAAAACGGATTATCCAAATTTGCTCAAACTTTTACTGTTAAGTCTTGTTGTTCTTCTCCATTCACTGAAATCATGTGACTGTCTAACTTTTATTCTCCTTTAAGCCTCCTTTGTGAGTTCGGGCCAAGAATATCAAATTAATATGGCCATCAGTTCTCATGATTGAAGATGGCATAATGTACATTATTTTCCTAAACAGCATACAAATGTCTATTTTTGTTCTCAAAATACCCACTTGCCTCAATGAAAAATATGTACATGTTTCCAATAAAAGATGAAGATGATGTACATAGCATAGCTGCCAACCTTTGAAAACACAAATTAGTACATACTCAGCACCTCAAAAATTTGTATTTTTCAACCGATCCTCTTCTCAACTATTTCAAAATGTAATATTGTTGTATCGCAGTGCGAGTGCGAGTCGCTTGCGATTTGCTAGCAACTGCTTACAAAGTAAATACTTTTTTGCTTTAAATTTGTTCTGTCAACATTATATTAAATTTAATATACATGTATGAATATAAGAACAATGCAGGTCCATGACAATTCATTTCAAGTACATAGCTAAGAGAGAGACATGGGTTGTTCTTATATCCATATAAGTACCTTGGACTACAAACTTTTTACAGATCTGCCAACCTCTGGGAATGAAAATTGTATTCTTTGGTCCCCAAAACTGATGTGCATTGCTCTTGCAGATGAAAAAAAAACAACAACATTGAAACACAGGTATAAACACAGTGGTTTTAACAACATGATTAAAGACATTGGATCACATTGCTATGATTGGGAGAAAACAAATTACTTGAAAGTTGAAGTTACCTGAAATACACATTCATCCAATTACCAATACTTATGTAAGTTTTATGAAATAGAGACATATAGAGATGATTTTTCTATACGATTTAAAAAAAAACACCAAAAAACGAAAAAATCTTACTGGTTGGCAGCTCTGACATAGGTTTTCACACAAAACACAACTGAAATATTAAAAGGGAAACTAGCCATCTAAACTTGCATTGATAATGTACGTTCAAAACTGCCCACCAACGAGCCAAATGTAGCCAAAGTTGTGTGATATTGGAACACACATTGAGAGTTTGTACTGGTTTTGGTCAAGGAACATAGGAAAGAAATTATGTAAACCAACTATACTAAAAACAACCTTCAAAAGAACAAATATATATCAAATGATAGAGGAATACATATATAGGACCTAGTGAGGCTTTCTTCTCTCATGCCTATACAAATTAAAGTAAAATACAAGTAACATAGCAAACTGATCTGATAATCTATTGGCTTGTTTATCAAAAGCTTTTTTACCATCTTTTCTTCATGCATCATATCCTATTTAAAAAAATCTGCCAGTCACTTTTGGTCCATAAGATAAGCAATTTGCAGGTTGAAAGAGTAACATATGATTAATAACTTTCAAAACACTTCTATTTGCAAGCAGTTAAATCAGTTGCTATAGACTAATTCCCCACAGACCATCCATTTAAGATTTCATTCAGCCTGGTCTTTTTTACAGCTCACCAAGTTTTGCCAAAGTGTTATAAAGCAAAAACTACTATGAACATGTTGTGATTTTGATGTCAGTTACTAAAGTTACTAAAGGTATTTTTTTGCTACCCAGGGGTCCCTACAGATGGCCCGCACTGGGACCATCTGCGGGGACCCCTGGGTAGCAAAAAAATGTTCCTTGCAAGTCACACGCAAGCCTAATGTGACAGGGCCTTAAGGAAATGTTGCTCTTACCAATGGTATTAATAAGTTGATCTGTGTGCTATCAGAAGTGTGTCAGGCATTGTTCATGGGACACCCTGTATATAAAGTTGACCAGGGTAAACACCAACATGGTATAATGTTTGCATACTGTAGCATATATCATCAAGAAAACACTATAAACAACCTTCAAAAGAACAAATATACAAATTATATAGGTATAAAATTATAAATAGGACCTGCTGAGGTTTTCTTACATTACCAACAAAATCTAAAAAACTCACTTTGTTCCTTGGCAAGGACTATCTTGGCTCTTTCCAAAAATCAAAGCCTTTCACATCTGGATGCATACATCCTATACTATACTAATACTTATATATATTTTATTTGCATTATGTTGGGGATGTTGAGAAAAGGCTTTCAAGATGAGGCACAAATAATAGAAATTTACAGGTTTCTTACATCACATTGTCTCATCCATGTATTCGTCACAATAAAAATCGTGCATAATAAAGCACATCTCAAAACAAATTGACAGAAGCATAAAAAATGAGAGCTGGATGTCTGCTACTCTGTTTTCCAGTCAGATTCGAACTCTACGATTCCACGAAGGAGGGCAATTATCTTTGGAGACACGGCCGATTTCTTCTTCTTCTTTCCTCCACTCTTTACTGGACCCCCAGGACTGATGCCAATGAGTTCCTTGAAAATACATACAAACAGAGATGTTATCTTGCAAATTAATCTTCATACTTCTAACTACGCTTAACTTCTCGAAATTTGAATATTGAAACGAAAGAAAATATGTCGACTTGGAAAATAATGACTTAAACAACTTGTCAAAAGTCTGTACCTTGTCTTATAGCAGGAATCCTGCTATAAATGCATCTTTTTATAGTGGCTTTCCCACATTCCCCATCGTTTTGACTATGATAAAATATGAGGATTGGCAATAAAAAGCTGCTTGCGGGATTCCTGCAGGGGGGGGGGGTCTGTTTCTGCTTATGTTTGTTTTATTGGTTGGATATGGCTGAAAATGAAATGATGTGAGGAGCGATTTTGTTTCCAATTCCGTTATGGACTGATACTAAGCTAGCAACTTGCAATAATCTGTATGAAATCAAAACACAAGTAGTGCTCTAACCATAAGCTGGTGATTAAAACACCTCTTCTTGCCAAAACAAAAAAAACAAATACCACCTGAAATTTATTGAAACATTTTTTGTCCTTCAAACATGAATATACAGCATTGAAATGTACGAATAATGAACAAAGTAAACAAACAAACTAACAAACAAGCAAGAAAAAAATCACAAAAGCTTTTCATACCAGTTAAGAACTCGATGTGAACAATAGCCATTCATTTAGCAACTTTTCACTTCTGACTTTGATCTGTATTCAGTAGTACTGTGCATTCAAGCATAAAATAACCATTACAAATGAGGTATCAATGTAAAGGGGAATAAATGAACCTTCCATTGATATCAAATTCAATAATCATAGAAAAGGAGCAAACAAGATATTAAGGCTCAAAATTGATCTGCAGGACTTTTTTTGAGGAGTTTAGATTAAAGATAGAAAGAAAACAGACAAGAGAAAAGAGAGAGAGGGAGAGATGAAGGACGGTAATATATCACAAGGATACCATGGTGGAGGTTATTGTCAATATTCCGTAGGTGGTTTTCTTCCAACTCATCAAGGACAATGGAATAATGCACCACCAAGGAGAGAAGGAGAGAGCATGAATTCCTCTTGCATAGAGAGGTACAGGCACCACCCCTCATGGAATGACTTGTGTTGCAGATATTTCACACAAAACGCCAAGAATGGTTGCATCTTCCAGGTCTTTTAGGTTGAAGTCATTATGTCATGCTGTCACTATGGTAACAGACAATAATGCAACATCGAGTGGTAACTGGGGAATGTTCAGCAATGATTCTATGATTAAGGACAACACCACTGTTCTTGCCATTCATCTTGCAGCCATCATGCCCTTTCAAACTAATGATTTTTCTGTTTGTTGTTGCAACCCAACAAAAGTTAGTTAAAATACCCACCTTTGGATGAACTCCATAGTGACTGATCCCTCTGGTGGGTACTCTAGGGAAAGAGCGTAGAAACAGCAGAACAGTGTGATCACTGCTTCCCGGAATGTGGCTATTCCATCATTGACGACAGATCCTTCTATTACAAGATAATAGACGTTTCGCCCTTTGAAGATGTCTTCCCTTGATCCTGAAATATAAGGTGAGAAGTCTGATAAGGACACGTTCACGTAAAAGTGGACAGGAGGATCCAAAAAATAAGGTAGATTGATATGAAACAAATTTGGCATGATATTAAAGCCAAGACTAAATATTTTCCTGATATGAAATTTAAAAAATTTCACTTTTGCCCCCCCCCCCCAAAAAAAAAAACAACCAACAAAACTATGATTATGTAGTCATTATTTATTTTAAGCTTGAACTAGAGAGACAAACGTAACAAACTCAACCCATCTTTGTCATAAAAAGTAAATCGATTTGATTCTAATGATACATAAATTATGCTGTTAGAAGTTTTCAGTAACACATTTTTCTCAGTAAAGATTTTTGTTTCGCTTCAGTGACTTCATACATTTTGCAATGTACAATTAAACAATATACGATTCTTTTCACTTCCATCAATTAAAATCAATTAATTTTATGTTGTTTATGATCGAAATAGTGTTGCCAATGATTTAAATTTACAGATAAGTACAAAAAAACAACAACAAAAACAGTAAAATAAATAAGAAATGAAATATAGTACCAGAATTGTTTTAATGTACATTTGATGAGAAATCCTAAAAAGATGGTCAGTAGCAAAAGTTAGATAGTTCATGATCTTTATTTTAGATTTACAGCCATTTAAAATAAATTATGTATGAATTAGTATAAATTAAAATAAATTGTAATTAACTTTTGACAATAAACTATACAATTTTGAAGATTACATTCTGGGTAGGGTGTGTGCCAATTGCTGTTGCGATCGTGCATTCAACAGCCAAAACCTTTAAGGGGGCCCTTTTGGCACAGCCCCCCCCCCCCCTATCTCGAGGGTTACAATCTGTCCTTTCATTACCATCATTCAGTAATAGGAGTTCCCTTTAAAACCTTTGCCATTAGTTGTGGAATCACACCGAAAGCCGACATGCTCATAACCCTCTTACAGTCAAATTCAAAAACAAATAGTAATTACTTTAAATAGGCAAATTTATGCATACAATAATTTTTGCCTATAATTTCCTTAATAAAGCTCACTGGATGCTGAAATGTAGTGTAACCTATGTCCAGCATTTGTTAGGACAGGGTTATTATCAGAGAAAGAACTCAACAAAAAGAAGACCTCTGTATGAAGGGGTGACCAAAGTTCGCGGACATTTTAGAACATATTACAAAATGTGATATTCGATCTATGATTTCTCATATTCTACACAAATTTATTTACTTCAATTATTACCAAATTGAGGGCAAAGTTGTTTAGACTACTACAAATTGGTTCAATTAGAAAAATGTATCGTGGAAGGATTTCGATTTCGATCTAAAAATTCGATGTCCGATCGTGCGTGCGCGCTGCATCAAAAAAAGTCTAAAAAACAACGAGACCTAACTTCACGCACGGGGATTTACAGCTGATTTATAGCAAAATGCGATCCATCAAAAATAAGGTAAATTAATATTTTGCAAGGCAAGATATCATACAATCATTCGGTACCACTTATTACTTACAATTTTGAAGATATCTGGTCTCAAAATGATGATTTCCAGACCCTTATCGGTAAATTGATAATTTTTCGGAACGGACGCAAAAGACTGCAAAATTTGCCGATCTTTTGTCAATATTTCCACAATTTTACAACCAATTCTAAAGAAAATTACGTTTCTTGGTAGTTTTACGTTCCTCTTTCCATTGGTAATATCAGATTTTCGAAATCTTACTGATTTTTTGAGATAGCGAACTTAGGTCACGCGCGAACTTTGGTCACACCACCATACTATACAGATTGCATGCACAACCAAAAACATGAAAAACTCACCAATTATGGCAATGAATGGACTCTGAGGCTTGTCCTTGTCACCATCAATCTTCTGCTTGTTACCATCAACCTGAAATAATAAAATTTAGATGTTTAGCAAAATAACAGATGCTTGGAGGGGTAGGCATAAGGCACCTACAAACCTTTATATAATATTGACTGCCGGGCCTTGAGGGGGATAACACATACTGTATCAGCCGTTATTTTCGCGAGGGTTTTATTTTCGCGAATTTCGCGAGTCGCCTTTGAACCGCGAAAATAACAATACGTGTGTTGTTAATTTCACAAGCCTTCGCAAGCGCGAAATTAACAACGCGAAAATGTCTGATGAGTATTTTACCCTCTCTCCACTCAGAGGGTAAAAAGAGAATGTCCGTATGTTAATGACTGAGAGCGACACACACGGCCGGAGCCTTCGGTCTACCCCAAACAGAGACAGATTTAATCGGTCTAGCTTACTTTACTAGAGTTTAAGCATAAATTCTCGAGTTCTATCCGACTTAAATCTCATCGTGGTGATCACCAACAAACTCAATTCTTAATACTATAAACACTACATTGAAATTCTTGTTATAATACCTAACGAAAAAGAGACTTTAATTGACAATCGACTTACCCAATCCAATTCAAATCACAGGCAGGCCCAGGCTCAGCTCACGAACGAACTTCGCAGGTATGTACTGCATGCATTATGTACATAGATCAGACTAACTAGATAACTTCTATGCTGCACTGTACATGTACGTACGTACACATCATGGTAAACATGCACAATTAATGCATGGCGCGCGCGTGCGAGTGCAAGCAGCTAGCAAGCTATAGCTGGCGCTGGCCCGGCGCGCCCGGCCGGTTCGTTCTGATCTGATCGATCGCCATGCATGCATATATGGGCGCGAACGAAGTGCACGCATGCATGTTACACGCTATCGCTAACGGTAACAAAAAAGTTGGCGGCAAGAAAAAAGAAAAGAAAGAAAAAATAAAATAAAAAAACAGAAATCTGAATAAGATATGAAAGCACTATTAAAACTTCCTGTTAGAAAAAAGAAAAAAAGAATAGAAAAGAAGAAAAAGAAGAAGATTAAGAAGATGCAGAAAAATTACGGTACCGGTATAGTTACAGTTTCAGTTCGTGGGAGTTCGTGTTGTTTTTATGGCATAAAAAAAAAAGATTTCTGAGAGGTCTACATGAACTTTGAAGTATATATATAATTATGCCTAGCCTACTAAAATTTAGGCCTATATAAAGCATAACCTCTGATAAAAGCAGACTAATTTCCGGTAAAAACGAAATCTTCTTTCCCTTTTAAATGTGCCCGAATTCGGCAGCTTGAGTCAATTAACAGAAAGGTTTTGTATTTTTACCGCAAATTATTTTACGTTGTTGAGTTTAAGGCATTAAAAGGCAGTTAAGGTCTTTTTTTTTTTAAATTGAAAAGGGTATTTTGTAGAACATTAAATATCTATAGGGGATCTGAATGTCCTTGAAAAAAAACCCTCATCAACTTCTTTTTTAGATTTCTGTCAAATTGCAGTGAAATTCAGCTATTAATTTTACAGAATTGTTTACGGTATTTTCCTCTATAAATTCTGTCTTTTTTATTCATTAAACTAAATGAGATTGCTTTGAATAAATCGACACTTTGTAGAATTAAAAGCAAAATCTGCTTAAAAACATAGGCCTACGAATTTCCATAAAGAAAAAAACAATCCTTTTTTTAGAGAGGGAGAGAGATCCGTCCTTTTCACAGCAGAAAATGTCAAGTAACATTAATTATCAGAGTGGTTCTGTATTATTGTTTCCTGTATTTTTTTTATTCATTAAAACATGAGGTTTACTTTGAATAAAAAGACACTCCATTTATTTACATGGGATCTTCTTTTTAGAGATCTGTTAAATTGCAGAAAGTTTCTAGTTTACATTTTTACAGAATGAATCTGTATTTTAATTTCTGTAGATTCTTTCTTTTTATTCATTAAAACATGAGGTTTACTTTGAAAAAAAAAACGCTCTGTAGAATCATAATAAATCTGCATATTGGATCTGAAAGCATACAGAATTCCTATTAAAAAAAAACATCTCCCTTTCTTATAGAAATCTGTCCTGTTAAATTGCAGAAAATTCCAGTTACATCAATTTACAGAATGGTTCTGTATTTTTGTTTTCTGTAATTTCTTTTTTATTATCCGTTAAAAAATGAAGTTTTCTTAATAAAAAAAGAACATTCCGTAGAATTGTAAAAAATCTGTATATGGGATCTGAAATCACGCAAATTGCCTGTAAAAAAACAAAATCTTCATTTTTTCTAGACATTTGTCCTGTTAAATTACAGAAAATTTGCTGTTACAACACTTTAAAGAATGGTTCTGTATTTTTTTCTCTGTAAAATCTACTGTTTTTTTTAACAGTGTAGGCCAATAGTGGATTCAATATCAATGAAAATTCATACATTTGCGGTTTAACTGTGTGGGTAGTCATGAAAATGGATAATGGGTTTCAAAAGGGATATACTAGATAAACGAATGAGCATGTTATTTCGGTAATCCTTTGGAGGACTACTTGATATGGTAAGGAGAGAGGGAGAGAAAATAAAGAGAGGTATTATTAAGTAAAGAGAGTGCAGGAAAGGTTGGATGAACCAGGTAATGACTCTTTCTGCATTAATCTCCGGGTCACGGTCAATAGTCTTATATGGACTACCGACACAGCAAAAGAGCAAGGTTAATGAATATTTCACATAACACAATGCAAGAAACTAACCTTTGAAGATTATTTAATTTTTTAAGAAATTTATTTGTTCAACAAAAAATTGTTTTCATGACAAACAGCAGGAATTCAATTTACCTTTTGCATGTTAATACAAAACGGGGGATGGTATCAAAACATTATTACTGACTTAGTAAGCATTGCATGATGAGTATTAGTGGATGTAGGTATTTATATAGAACAGTGGAGATTACTTCATATGAAATATATTTATGTCATACCCAAGATTGTCCATGAGGTTTCTTGGCCATTCGAACTTCCAGGATCGGTTTCCTACTAGGCGGCATACTCCTTGGAAGAAAAGCCATGATGGATATATTTTTTTTTTCCCGGAATATCGTCCGGCCCAACGCATTTTTAATGAAGTCCATCTAGTCGAATCTCCACGGGGTTATATGTAGCCCTACAAGTTTTTGGAGTTTGTACAATGCGATCACCTTCCCCTCCTGTAAACAAAAGGGGGGGGGATTAATTGCACACCAAACATACAATATCGGCACAACATATGTAATTATGGCAAAAATACGTTTTCAGTAATTCGTATAGTAATTTATTGGGTTCTGCATGTGATGCAACTAATATGTCACATTATCAATATCATGGATCCTCTGAAAATGCATCTCGTGCCATTAAGGGCCGTAAAAGGGGCAATTCAGTAATGTGAATATATGCGTATACTCTCACTGCCGAGGAAATTGTTGATGAGTTTGATATGACATTAGGGTTAAGAATGATATCATGTTTTCTCTTGACTGTAACTAAGTTGTTTTGATTGCACTTTTAGATTTATCTGCTGCTTTCGACACGATCGACCACGGAATTTTCTTATCTCGTCTTACAACAGAATAGGTGTAAGATATACAGCTCTATCATGGTTCCAGTCATTTATGACAGGATGGTCCTCCAGAGTCAACATTGATGTCGAACTATCTAAACCCAACATATTGATTTAGGACTTCCTCAGGGATCGATAGTTAGGCCCATCTGTATTCTATATACGCTTTCCCAAGTGGTAATATTATTAGATACCATTGTATCAATTACCCTCTTTATGCAGATGACACCCAATTGTATACTTCATTCAATCCCAAAATCCCAAGAGATTTTGTGTTGTTTGTTTAGATTTCAAAATTGCATTTCAGATATTGGAAATTGGATGTTAGTTATTAAATTAAAGTTGAATGACTCGAAGACACAATTCTTTGTAGTAGCCTGTCCTCACAGTTTACGCAATCTACCAGATCTTAAGTTAAAAGTTGATGATGTATTCATAAGCCCTTCATTCACTGTTAAGAATCCAGGTGTGCTCTTATACCCCATTCACAGTGGCCTCAAACACCGCGACAGCAGCGGGACTGTCCCGCTGCTGTCGCGGTGTTGTCTTCAGTGTGAAGGCTCGGACCCGTTATAAACTATCGCGGGATAACACCGCCTAGCGATAACGCCGACACAAACTATCGCTAGGCACGCCTAGCTACAGCAGCGGGACAGTCCCGCTGCTGTCGCGGTGTTTACTCAGTGTGAAGGCTCGCCGCTATAACACCGCGACAAACACGTGTGATTTGTTTACTTACCTATCACTGACCTCTGTTCTCCAGCAATGGGGAACATAAAGTGAAATAGAAATAAAGTAACCAGTGGATTCAAATTGATTTTATTATTATGTAGATATTATAATTATCCAAATAAAAATATTTCACACTTCAAAAAATTAAAACATTCTGACTGGAAGCAATAAAAATGCTAGTTTTTTAAAAAGTAATATGATAGTGTGTAAAGTACAGCTAGCGCGCGCAATTTCAAGCAATCGAAAACCCCGCGCTGAAGTATTTCCGGTCATATCGGGGTCACTCGCGGGTCATGAGCCATGCATACACGTGTTTGTTACGGAGGTAATAAAAATCACCCGCTGCAGCGTGAATGGGTACATGATATTTATCCCGCTGCTGCAGCGGGATAACTTTTCTACTGTGAATGCATTTGTAGCGGTGTTATGGCGATGTCGCCGCTCCGCTACAACGCCGCTACAAATTTCAAAACCACTGTGAATGGGGTATTAGATAGAGAAATGTCAACGTCAGATCGCGTCTCTCAAATATGAACTACTGCAACTTTTCATTTAAGGAACATTTCTCGAATTAAAAGATACATTAATCAATCCGCCTGTAACAACGCAATTCGTTCTCTAGTTCTGTCTCGTTTAGATTACTGCAATGGCCTTCTTTCCACTATCCCTGTTACTCAATTAGGTAGTATCCAACGACTTCAAAATTGGTCAGCCCGGCTAATTTATCAGGTTACGAGATCTTACTCCCCTAAACCACTCCTTGACTCGTTGCACTGGCTTCTTGTAAGACATCCTATTTTGTTTTAAATTACTTTTGCTTTAAGTTTATTAATCCCTTAATAAACAGACACCTCAATACCTACGTGATTGTTTGACTCTATACGCCCCTCGCAGGAATCTACGAGCCTCTAGTGACCCACTCCGTCTTACATACAATATCACACGGAAACTAGCTGGAGGCCTTCAATATAACTGCATCTAAATATTGGAATATACTACCCTTAATACTCAGGCAATCACGATATGTCCCTTCATTAAAAAAAAGGGACTTAAAACATTTTTTGGGGGTAATCCAGATTTGTAAGATTCTGTAAGTTTTCATTTTCATTTTTTGTAAAATTCTATTTGTTGTATGCGCTTTGGGCCGCTGTGGGAAAAGCGCATTATATAAATAATAATAATAATAATAATGATAATACTACATAATAATAATAATAATAAAGGTCATCCATTGTGTTTCCTTCTGGGCTCCCAGAACAGCACCGTAGTAATAATTGTGGGGTCTTAATTTGGAAGTATGACCGGTCTGTAATGGAAGTCAGTCTGATGTATTTTACTGCATCTTCTGAAACTTTGTTTCAACTTAGAAACCTGATGTTCAATGCACTAATTAATACCACTGAACACAAATAAATTACAACCATCGTAAGTAGTCGCCTATAATTTCTTGCTTCTGTCGTACCTAGCGTGATGTATATTGAACCTTTCAAACAACGCCATCTGTCCCCAACTGCCTTTGTTTGTCCTGATTTCCTTTGGAGGTCTTTGTGGTCAAGTTTCACTCTAGTGGGGTTGTTAACGTCGATATGGATATTACATTTCCCATATTAACTATCTACCCTTGTGTACAAATTTCTTTAAGTTAACTTTATAAGATTATTTGCCGAAGGACATGCATGCAGAGTATGGAGACAAGCTTTTACAAGGCTATACTGCTTCTATTGACTAACAACAAAATTGTCTTGTAATTTTGGCGTCTTATTCTAAAGCCTTGTGAAACATCTTCTAGCAGAAATTCACTTTCAGTCCTGGCACTTCGTTAAACCTCTGCCAACAAACAGACTGGAATTATTTTACTTCGTTACTGTTAATCGAGCACTGTGCCGTTTCTTTTTGTACGGCATTTAACCGCACCAGTCATCGAAAAAAGGATGCGGAAACACTTACCAGAGGTAAGTTTTATAGACCGATTTAGTTATTAATTATGAGAGTGTATTGAGTCTATCAGTGATGCTTAAATATAGCCTGGCCTTTTGTAATACCTTATGACATCGATCCATTTTAATGTTTTCAGGGCTCAAATTAATTTTTTGTCCACGGGGGCTCTTCCAAAAAAAAAAGAGCCCCCGTGAGCCTTCTCACGGGGGCGCTTTTAGTGCTGACGGGGGCTCTTATTTTAATACAAATTTCCATTGAATTGGTACCCATGAAACTCCTAAATTCCTTGGTATTTTATCATTATCATTTATTTAAGTCTGCATTTTCCCTCTTAGAAATGTACTTGTTACATAGCTGTTATATATCCCCGTGATGACATTTCTCCATTTCTTCCCGTTCTGCACATAATGTCCTCCTCATTATGGGAGCAGTCTTTACCATATCCTTCCAAATCACAGAGACGGATCTAGCTTTTGCTAAAGATGGGGGGGGGGGGTAACCCTAATACGATGTGGAGTATCGTCCACGAGCCGCGTAGCGGCGAGGCGATTTTTGTTGTTGCTATTTTGAACATATAACATGCGAAGCATCGTCCACGAGCCGCGAAGCGGCGAGGCGATTTTTTGTTGCTATTTTAAAACCCCGCGTTAGTGATGTTTTCCTGGCATCTACTGACATCTAATACTGTGTAGGTCTGGACACATGATAGCATTTTTCTATGCACATCACATTTTCACTTGGCAGCCCAAGGGGGAGGGGGGGGGGGGGGGTTCATTGCAACCCCCTAAACTAGATCCGCCCCTGCAACATCTTTGGTGATCTTCTTCTCAATATTGATTTACTGGACGAGTTACATTATTTGCTGGTCTTTTAGAATAACCAGATTTCAGAGGATTCACACTTTTCACAACAAAAAACTTCTCCATGTTTCAGTCCTTGCGCGATCGTCTCCAGCTCCAGCAGATATTGGGCGTCAGCGTGCACCCAAGTACTACAGGCGCAGTATAGCCACTGTTAACGGCCGCATTAGCTGCACGGCGAGCTTCCGTTGTTTGTATCGGTAGAGATGGGCCATCTATGTTCCATTTCATTGGTTTTAAATTTGATACGCAATATTGTGTTAAAGTTATATCAGAAAAGATAATCTTTATTTTATAATTCCACAGGGGCGATTTTTAATTTTGCAATCGCCCCCGTGAGCAACCTGACGGGGGCGATTATGGAGCTCACGAGGGCGAATCGCCCACCGCCCCCGTGTATTTTGAGCGCTGAATGTTTTATTCTTATGGGACAACAAATGGAATTTAATCTTTTAAGTCATTTTACGCAGAAGAATACCTAACAGTAAATACCTTTGAGGATACACCTGCATGGTGCTTCTTCAAAAGTATTTTTCTGCTTTAATAACAGATACATGAAAAGAAACAAATCAGGATTCGATTTGAATATCAAAAAGGTTACACAAATTTAAATTGAATTATGAAAGCGTCTTTTCTTATGTTTTCAATTTTTGGAAAGAATTTGCTTCCCTTCAAATTGACTAGAGTTGCCCATTTAGTCTAACTTTTTATTTGTATCATTGTTTAGTTTTCTTGCTGTTCCACATTTCAACATTTTATTTCTGACATTTTTAAACTTAAATTATGACCCTTTTTTTGTCTTCCCCTTTTATATTTCCACAAGGTGATAACGCTTATCATGAGAGGAGGCCACTGGCCACTCTTTCTCAACTGTTGGTGATTAGCAGAAAGAATCTACTAAGTATGATGACACAATGGAGTGGATTAAGCTCCTCCGCCTACTATTATTGCTCTCGATTGTCAGGTATTTTTCAGCTCCTGGTAATGAAAATTCCTCTATTAGCAGTGAGAAGGCAGTCATTGTTCCCTCAGAGCACCAAAAGAGGGAAAATGAGGTGAAGTACATAGGGGCACCCACTGCCTATTACAGCAATTACACTGCCTGTTTCCAGTTCGCTATCCTATTGTCTGGTGACGTCCATCCGAATCCAGGCCCCACCCAGGAAGAGAACAACAGATACCAACACAACCAAGATGAGCCTGCCACTCGCAGACAAACCCGGCTCTGCTACGATGCGGCCACTCTACATAGTCTCAACACCAGACCACATCAATTGATTAATCACCACACATGGATGAACATCTGCAACCTTGGCATTAGACGCAATAAGAGGACCCACCGAGGCCGTAAAGCCCCGAGAAAACATGGGATCAAGGCTCCTGGAAGCACCCTCAACTCAGCACCACCACAAGATGACACTGTTTACTCTTCCACTACTCCAGAGAACAACTTTGATGATATTGATAATAGTAATCAATCAGATGAACACGGCTTTTTCATTGACATTAAATTAAAAGGACTTAAAATAACTCATCTGAATATATGTAGCTTATATCCTAAGATTGTTGACATTAGAGAAAAAAATGTCTAATTACCCATTTGACATAATTGCCTTCTCTGAGACCCATTTGGATGAGTCTATTGGTAATGCAGAAATTCATATTGAGGGTTATTCTCTTGAGAGAAGGGACCGAAACCGTCAAGGGGGAGGAGTGGCCATTTACACTAGGAACAGCATTATATACAAACGTAGTACGGAGTTTGAGTATTTTGGCATTGAAAACATATGGATCGAAGTTAAATTAGTACACAGTAGCCCATTGATGGTCGGTGTGTTTTATCGTCCCCCAAACTCCAACACTTCCTATTCCGAATTGATGGACACATCAATTTCCAAGATTGTGAATGGTGGCATGGAATGTTATATTCTCGGCGACTTTAACTATAACATGTATAATAACAGAGAATCAAGAAATGTTAAAACTTGGTGTAATCAGTATAACCTGAAACAGATAATTGACGATCCTACTCGAGATACTGAGAGCAGTTCTACATTGTTAGATTTAATTCTAACTAATCGACCAAACAATGTACTTGATAAAAAATGTTGTCATTCATGGTCTGAGTGATCATAGACTAGTGTATGTTGTTAGCAAACATGTTAAACCAAAAACTCCAGCTAGGATTATACACACAAGAGCTTATAGACGGTTAAACGTAACGTTATTTTGTGAAGCATTATTAAATGCTAGAATGGAAATTATGGAAGGAAATGATATTGAAATTGAATGGAATAACTGGAAGACTAAGTTTGTTGGTATTTGTGATGAACATTGCCCTAAGATTTCTTTGAGGGTTAGGGGTATGAAGACAAAATGGGTCACGCCTGAGTACACTCGATTGTGCTATGATAGAGATGCACTCAGGAAGAAAGCTGAAAACTCAAAGGACCGACGGGATTGGAGTCTTTTCAGATCCTGCCGTAACCATGTCAATAATCTAAGAGTTACTTTGAAAAAGTCTTTTTGTCATGAACAAATAGTTCAAAACAAAAGGAACCCTTCAGAACTTTGGAAGATGCTTAAACAAATTGCCCCTACTTCCACCAAAAGTGTTCCCAATACTTTGAACCTTGATGTAAATTGTGTTAATAAGTATTTTACATCTATTGGTAGTCTGCTTTCCTATGTTGAACCTGTGATCTTGTCATTATCTCAGGACTCTATTCGATCTGTCTTTGAATTTGATTTGATTTCTGAGGATTTTGTACGAAAAGAATTGCACTCTTTTCAGATTAATAAGGCAACTGGCCTGGAAGGGCTAAGTGCACGTCTCCTGAAGTTGGCCACACCCGTTATTTGTACATCTATTACTCATCTGTTTAATCTTTCTCTGCAAACCAGCCAAATTCCAGCTGACTGGGAGCAGGCACGAGTTACCCCAATTCACAAGGGTGGGGATAGGGACGATGTTAGCAACTATCGTCCCATATCTGTTATACCGTCGATTATGAAAATATTAGAAAAGGCAGTTAACGTGCAACTTCGAGACTATCTGTCAGATAATAATCTCCTAACCCCTCACCAATCTGGATTTAGGAAAGGTTATTCAACCAACACCGTACTTGCATTTTTGAGCAATTATTTTTTTGACTAACATGGATAAAGGTAGAATAACTGAAATAGTCTTTCTTGACATACGAAAGGCATTCGACTCTGTTAATCATAGATTATTACTAGATAAGTTAAAACTGTATGGCATTACGGGACAAGCATTATCATGGTTATAATCATATCTTGTACACCGGGCACAATGTACCTCCTTACTAGGTAAAAAATCTGACGTGCTAAAGTTAAAGTCTGGAGTCCCCCAGGGATCCATATTGGGGCCCCTCCTTTTCACTCTTTTCATGAACGATCTTCCATCAGTCATTGAGCACGGTAAAGTGATTATGTATGCAGATGACACTGCCCTTATGTACAGTTCTTCAAATCCAAGGGAAATCGAAACATGTCTTAATCATGATTTGGATTGTGTGAGAAAGTGGTTAGAAAGAAACCAACTTACCCCGAATACGGACAAGACATGCTTCATGATTTTTGGAACACCGCAGAAATTGCTGAACTTGCAATACACACCAATCGCAATAACAGTTTCTAATGTACCAATCAAGCAAGTTCAAATTGTAACATATCTGGGAGTTTGTCTAGATCAGCACATGACGTGGCAGGATCATGTGAAATACACTTCACATAAAATTGCCTCTAGGTTGGCCCTACTTCGTAGAGTCAGGAAATATCTCACAATTGATAGTGCCAAACTACTTGCCAATTCCCTTATCCTTCCTTACTATGACTATTGTAGTGTCTCATGGAGTACTTGTAATAAAATAACAAAAGATATCTTGATTAAGCAACACAAGCAGATAGCAAGAATTGTCCTGAAAATAAATACTTTGATTCCCACATCCGAAATGTTTAGTACCCTAAGATGGATTGACATGGAAAAAAGATGGGAGTTAATTAAAGGAAATTAAAGTATGATGTTATGAATAATAGTGCCCCATCATATTTATATGATATGTTCACCCTGTCCGCCCATACTCATAGATACTCAACAAGGAATGCTGACAATTTGGGCGTCATTATTCCAAGAATTAAAACAGAATGTGGAAAACGTGCCTTCTCAGTTGATGGTGCTCTTCAGTGGAATAGCCTACCCCACTCAGTTCGAAATGCCCCGACCAAGAATAATTTTTGTTCTCTCTATTTTAAGCAGCGATCTTAAAGATAAATTTGCCTTTCCTTATTTATTTATTTCATGAATATTTACATAAATTTCTCAATATAATAATTTGTTAAAATCTAAACAGATCATTGATAATAATCAGAGCATATTGTTATCGATTCGAAATTGCTCTTTGAAATTTATCATTCTTACTACGGCTTGTTTCATTATTCACTCTTACTCTTTACTCATTTTCTGTTATATGTTGCTATGTATTGATGTTTTCCATGATGTTTATATTGTTCAAGTAGTTTGTTTCTTCATATATGTTCATTTGTGTACAGGGCCCCCTGGAAAACAGTACTTTGATTACTGACGGGGCTACCCTGTTTAAATAAAACGGAATAAATAAATAAATGAATAAATAAACTGGACACCCATCCAGTATTCAACTATATGTTCAGACCACTTTGTTGAGGAATGCTTCGATCGTACGAGTCAGAAAACTTGGCTTCAATCAGATGCTGTTCCAACGCAGTTCAGCTTTTCACAACATCTTATAAAGTTGTATGCATGTACACGCAGGTGCGGATCCACGGGCCAATTATACCGGCCTGCCCCCCCCCCAGACCCCCAAAACGAAGAAGAAAAAAAGATAAAATATATCAACGTTAATTTGAACTTTTTTAAAAACAAAAAACAAAAGCCCCCCCCCCCCCCCCCCTCTGACCCCCTTCTCCCCCCACCCCCCTCCCTCCAAAAAATATTTCTTTCCCCCGCAAAAAAATATTTAGTGGCACAAAATGTTTCCCACCCAACAAATTGATGTGCTCTTAACCCCCACCCCTTCCCCCCTCCCCCCTCCCCCTTCCCCTCCCCCCTGCTTATTCACCGGCAGGCAGAGTCGGTGACAAAAGAAATCCTCAAAAACTGGACCAAAACAAAAAATATGCTCTTATCCCCCAAATTCATGACCCCATACCAAAACTTTGCAATATCTTTAAAGGTAATACAAAGTTTTGGGAAATTTTGAAAATTGGGTGGATAGTGATTCGTTACTTTTTTGATATATTTGGATGCCCCTGTGGATGTACGGCATTAGACAATTTAGCCCCTAAAACACTAGAACAATTGAATATAGCAATTTACCGGTGCTCCCGGTAAATGTTGATAAATTTAAAATAGCGCCTACGGCCTTACGATGGTAGCTGCGACAATGAAAATCTCACAATATGTAGTTGTAATATATAATTTCCAAACGGGAGTAGCTTATCGGTCGATTTTAGACAAGAAGCATTGTTAACGATCACTGAATATTGTAGGATCGCATATGCTTCCAATATGTTCATTCGAACCAAATTCATGACCCCATACCAAATTTTGCAATACCTTTAAGCATAATTGACACTGTAAAGTTTGACTATATTGATTAATCCTTACATTCATGATGGTATTTTGTAGATTTAGTTTACAAACTACCAATACAAACTTCGTTAACCCTTTGAAACTAGGATCGGGTGGGTGCTGTATTAAACTTATGGGAGTGAAAGAATTCAGTAGTCAACGTGTTAACAGGAACTGACTGTCATATGCCATTGTAATTGAACAGTTAATTTGCAATCCTAACCACAAGCTCATCCACAAAGATATTTTCTCATGCATAATCCATGTAATTCTTATAGTTTGAGGTTATGATAGGAAATGTTATTTTTGTGTGTTTGATACATTTATTTATGTTCTCATGTAATTCAGTTTCATTTTTTAGCCTGCTGATGTCAGTGTAATGCAATTTCGTTTTCAAGAACATTCTTAAATGTCATGATTATGACATATCTTGTTTATTTAGTTTTGATGGGATGTATATTCTCACTACATTTGTGGTTATCTTAGAAGTACATTATGTCCGATGAAGTGTAGCGAGTACCAGGTCAATTTGATTTTGTTATCCCACTCAACTGCAAGGTAGTCTTTATAATTCTAATTTGCCATTGAGTCTCAATCGCCCAGAAAATGAAAATTGATATGTGTAAAGTAAAGCAACGTTTGCTGGGGGGGGGGGGGGGGGGGGGGGTAAATGAAGTCTACAAATGTAAATTTTTAATTGGGTGCACATATAGACTGGAACGATATAACTTGAGTTTCTGTTTTAATATGCTTTATTTGCCTTTGTTGTGACAACTCATGCCAAAGTTAACCGTGGAATGTTATGAACAGATGGTTGCAGAAACTTATAAGTACGATGACCATAAACCAGAACAATAATAGTGATTGGAGCTGATGACCTTTTAAACCTTTTTTTATAGTTGAGATTATCATCATTGTCAAATATTCCATGGATGATGAGGACTTATAATAATTAAAAAGATAAAGGGTTCTCAGTTTGTATGACAATGCCATCAACATATTCAATAAGACGTGTCAAATTTGCTTTGTTTTATGAAAAACATTTTGTGGATCAGCATCTCAAAACCCACATAATATAACGAGATAAAAATGCTATTCTGAAAATTTCATGTTAAAATGTGTCTTTAGGGTGTAATGAGTTTGTTGCATGTGTGAGCAATTTCTTAGGTTAAAGGACTTAGGTAACAAGTGATCATAATCTATTACTCGTGGTAGTAAATATGCACTGAATGATTGTACTAATTATCACTTGCCAATAATTGCCCATTTTCTTACGCTTTACAATATTTAGATTGTAGTTGTTTATTGATATCATGAACTTAAATTGTTTTGGAAAGGGGTAAATATGAAACTTAAAGATAAACTTGAGATCTGGTTTAAAAAAAAATGAATTCTCACAGAATCAAATGAAACTTACACTGAATGTTAAATATTACAAATAAATGTAATTTGCCAAACAGTTTTGGTAGAAAATGTATACTGTCAGAGTAATGAGCATAGAAAGATAAGGACATCAAGGTATACTAGCCCCTACACCATTTGTGTAGTCCCATATACATCTTTCTGTGTACAGTGCTTGTTACTTTACCAAGACTGGGCCAAATTTATTATGCTTTAGATGACTCCAGAACTTTGCAGTACACACCAATAATTACATGCTACATGATCAACTTTTTCTGATCCATTCCACACCTTTTCTTTCACAATGTAATCGCATGACCAGAACTCAACTTTCTCTTTAATGGATAACACTAACACCATATTTATCAAATTATATTTCATGATTGCATGGAACAGTTTGTCATACATGTGGTTTGCCTATGTCTCTCTTCTTTGCCTATGTTTTGTTGGCTTATGTTTGTTTTGTGTTTGTTTATTATTGTTGTTGTTGTTGTTGTTTTTGTTTTTGTTGTGATGTACAATGCATGTAAATGTATGAAGGTGATTGAAACATGTAATAGCGTTTGTGTACTGAAGAGAGGCGTGCGTGCATGTGTGTTGTTTGTGTGGAATGGGGTTTGTGCTTTAAAGTGTAAAGTATCCACTATAGCCTTCAGGATAGAAAACATGTCAGTGTTCCTTGTACATATACAGTAAGGAGAAGACCTGATCAAGTGGCCATGGGGCAATTTTGAAAGTAGGAAGGGGTAGGGCTGAACATGTTAATTATATGACAGTCTAGTGTGGAAGGTGACTCCGAATTTTCTGAAAAATATCAAATCAAATCAAACAGAATTGAACATTTGTTCACTCTCTCTCTCCTCTCTAAACATGTCAATTCCCTATCTTCTCCTACATCTTGCTTCCCCTTTTCTCCCTTTCTTTAAATTTTCATTTTCCCTCTTTATGTCTCCTTTGCCCCTTCCTTTTCCGTTGTTATCTCTCGTTCCCTCTACCTAAGTATTTGTCTTTCAACCCCCCCCCCCCTTCTCGCTCCTTCTCTGAATCTCCCCTTTTTCTCTCTCTCTAGTCTGTTCTTTTATCTCAGTGGGGTGATTTAATCTGTATCAAAAAGTTGTTATCCTTGTATTTTCAAACCACGTGATTCCTGGAATTGTCTGTAACATGTTATTTTTGGCCATGTAAATTTAATATTTGCATGACTGTTTGATCGTATTACAATGTTTTTACTTCACTTATCATGATTGTGAAAGAGCCTTCATTTTTTTCCTCTGACCGTGAGTAATTTATTGTCGGTAAACTGTTGTAAGTATATATATAAATAAACCACCCCCTAAGAATACTGTTAAAAAGAAGTTGTTTAGTAGACCAATCTTGAAAGAGGTTTTTTGTTTTAAGGTAACTTTCTTTTTTTATCTTGGTCTTGAAAGAGATTTAAACTTCAACTTTCATAGATTTAAGATGCTAGAAGATAGTGCGTACAATTCATTGCTAAATGAAAGAGCCCACTTCAACATACAAGTAAATCTGAGCCGACCGCATAACTGAAAAGAATATCACAAAATAAATTATACTGTGTCGTCATGCGCAAGGTCGACTGGGCTTTGTTAGCTGAAAAGAGCGATGACAAAACGATATGGCGTCGAGTGCACTAGAGCGTATTTCCCAGCGCGGTCAACGGCAATATGTTGATATGTACACTGTGAATGGGAATGAGCGTTGCATTTATTTTCTACAGTTCTGTGCATATTGCCCGTGAAAAAGTTACATATTCTCATATCTTCTTCTTTGGTAACTGTAGAGTTTCTGCCAACAAAAATCCAAAATTATTCGAACTTCCAGAACATCCCCAAATGCTCCAAACTGTCAACAAAATATACTAAAATGATCAACATTACCTTATGAATGCAGACAAAGTAGTCCAATTTCACCTCTGAAGCTCATTTGGTTGAATTCTAGGCGTATTTTTCAGGACAACTCAATCCTATTTCTATACGTGTGTACGTATGGTGGTCGAGAGGTGGAGGTATCACGATCGCGATATAAAACGATAGTAATGAGTTGATATTTGTACACTTTCCAGGCTATTTTTTTCATTTGTTGTGAATTGGGTTGTAAACTATCAACCAAAATGACAATTCTCTCTCTATATCTGTGTGTGGGGGTGTATTGTCTTTCTCTTCTATCTCTCGCTCTCTATCTCTCTCTCTCTCTTTTGTGTTTGATAATTTTGTCATGTTAATAAGTGTTAAGGAGTTTGATTTTGAGAAATGTATGAATATATTGCTTTCCTTTTTGATGAAATATTTAAAAATCAATGTATCTTTTTCTCTCTTTCTCTTTCCTGTTTACTTGTAAAAGGGGCGGGCATACTGTTTAGGAGTATCATGTTAGAACATATACATGTGTTGTTTCATTTTCAATTTGATTTCTTTAAAATAAATATATATCTCTCTGTCTTTATTTTTTTCACATAGGGGCATTGTCACACATATGCATGCAAATATTTCATACCGACTTATAATTTCTATCAATCAATTACTTTTTAGAGTAGCAAACCCCAGCCGTTAATTAAACATTTCTCCCATAGCCACTAAACATATTTCACTGATATCATAATCATTATTGTCATTATAGATATCAACAATTCATAATCGTTCATTTTTTTCTCAGTGTGGGACTAAAATGTATACGCAAAAAGAAATGACTTGAGAGAGAGGGGTGTGATACAGACTGTACGTTTATTTTGATTTGCTTTAATTTGTTTGTTTCATAAAGTAATTTTGTGTACTCTCTTGAAAAATATTGGAAGTGAGGATTACGGTTAACAAACATTTAATACTGACAATGTATTCCTTTAATTAACTTGATATATTTAACTGATATTTTATGAAATCAAATGGATATGTTTTATATATATATATATATATATATATATAAGCTTATACTATGTGACAGAACTTATGTTCCTCCACATACTCTTGACATTTTTTTAAGAGCATTTCAAACAAACTAAATCAGGGAGGGTTTTGAACTGTGGGTGTAAATGGCTCGCTGAAAATGGATGCTAGCATTACCATACAAACGAAGGCATCAGTTTAGAGAAAGATTGATTTTATTTTTATTTATTTTTTCTTCTGCATTCATGTTAACATACAGCTTTTCGATAACCATTATAATATAAAGTACAATAAGTTTTTTTCTGACAATGAATCATTAATATCAAATACATATATATATACATTTTTATTTTCAAAAACAAAATGATAAACTGTCATAAATACAAAATTTCCTCAAAAATTATAAAACATTATAAAATTATTAGCGGAAGAAGGACTGTCATTGTATAAGCAGATTGCTTGATAATACGACAGCCCTAGACAAAACTCATAAAATATATTAACACATTTATTAACCCTAAAAAGGCCGGGCTATTTGAGGTCTTAGTACGGCCGGGGGGGAGGGGGGCATTATGCCCCCCTCCCCTTAAGATCTCGGCCGCGAAGCGGCCGATCGCCGCGAAAATTTGCACGCATGTCAAGTGAAATGTAAAGAATAATATGATATTTTCAATTTTTTGAAAAATTTACTCATTTGCATTTTTATGGTAATTTATGCAAATAAAGTCATACAAATCACATTTCTACCCATAAAAAAAATATTCATATTTAAGCATTCTTTTTCACTACATATATTCATTAGACCATTCTGAATAATAATACGACAACAAAAATGGGAAGAGCAAGCTTATTCCTTATGTTATCCCTTGTTTTGATAATTTCTTATGTATTTCATTGTTTTTTAACTTATGTATTTCATTGTTTTTGTTGTTTTATTTCATTTCTTACTACAATTCAACTATTTTGACTCCCAAAACAACCACCTAAACTTTAAACAAGACCCAATAACCCATGTTTGATCTGTTTTTAGGGAAAATGACTTTTCCATACGTTTTGTACACAAATCACGAAAATGAGCGATTTTCGGGCTGACATGCAAAGACAAAAGGTCACCTGACCTTGTAACCGTAGGTCCGATTAAAAAAAAAATATATTTTAAAAGTTGCGCAAGACTCGAAAGAAAAAAGTCAGCGAGCGGCGGGGCGCCATTCATATACGTTCTTGAGCAATCGGAAAAATCGTGGAGGGGGGGGGGGGGGCATAATTCCCCCCGGCCTTATTAGGGTTAACCCTTTGCTTACGGTAACCTGATGGTCCCTGTGTTAAGCTTATTGGACCTATACCATTCAGTAGTCAACGGGTTAATACAAAGCAATAAAATGTATTGTTTTGTGTAACGCAACGGCTTTTTAAAATTATCCATCTCAGGTCTCGATAAGGGTACCTTCGTTATTCAAAAGGACCGCTATTCATGATGTGAGATGAGGATCGCTATTCATAATAAAGATTCATCAGGACCATTATTCATAATACGAAATCGGGGTCGCTATTTATTAACATGAAGAAGGGGTGTTATTCATAATACGATACGAAGGTGAAGAGCGACCCTCTTCTCGTGTTATGAATACGAATCCCCATGCTATGAATAACGACCCCGATTTTGTATTAGGAATGGCGACCCTCTCCCCGTATTATGAATAGCGACCCTATTCTTCGATAATGAATAGTGGTCCTGATGAATAATGACCCTTATGCATGGTAACCCTTTTCTCAAATGATATATGGCGGTCCTTGCGAATTAGCCGTCCTAATGAATAGTGGTCCTTATGAATAGTGGTCATTGTGAATAAGGGTCCTGATTAATAGTTGTCCATATGAATAGCTGTCCTCATGAATAGCGGCCATTATGAATAGCGAGCGAACCCCTTCTAGAAGCCTCCGGCATACTCATTTTGACATGAACGGACGTGTTTTTTAAAGCGCTCCGTCAAACCGATAGACCATATATTATCCCTCGATATAGCGTGCATGTCAGTGTAATTTGCCTCATGAGTACTTTTAACTACCAGTTCTAAGTGTTCACCTCCGTATCCTGATGTTCTTGGACTTGATTTGTATCTAATCTTTGGATTTTTGGAGACCTGTATAGTGTATATCATCTTTTCGCGATGGCTACAACTCGCAGCTTGAAACTGCAAGCTGAAGAGCTTACGAATAGCATAAGGGATGAACTGAACAGAGCCCTGGAGAGTTACACTTTGATAAATAAGCTGGTGAGTGTACTTAAGAAAACTTTGATAGAAATTACACCAATGATTACGAATAAAGTTTCAGAAAACTTACGCGAATATATTGACTTTGAATTGCAGGCGAGAGACACTCAAATAACTGTTTTAGAAACAAAGATGCAATCGTTATTAAATCAACAGGATGAGTCGGAACAATACTCTAGAAGGAATTCCTTGATATTCAACGGAATAGAAGAGGAATTGAATGAAAACACTAACGAAACTATCATCAAAATGTGTGCCGAGAAGTTAGACATTGCTTTAGATGCCAGAGAAATTGACAGAAGCCATAGATTGGGTCAGAGTAAAGAGAAGAGAAATATAGGTGTGATTGTAAAGTTCACAAATTACCATGTAAGAGAGAAAATCTACAGAAATAGGAGAAAATTACGTACAGAAATAGAAGAAAATTACGTTATTGTCAGGATGAGGCAATCTAAATCCATGAAAGTCTGACTAGAAGACGAACGGAGCTTTTCTGGAAGGTGAAAACGAAGTACAGGGAACAGGTTGAGACATTATGGACCCAAGATGGCCGCATCCTCGCCATATCAAAACAAACGAAAAAGCGAATCACCATGACGACGGAAAGTGACCTACACAAATTGAGCAAAGCTTGAATTCTTCGTCATTAGCCATCATCCTACAATAATGAACTAAGCGCTCGTCTCAACGCTAAGCTGGTTTGGATGGATCCACTCCATTATTCAGTTAGCCCCTCCTCTTTAGAAGCAATCGTAATAAAGGTGTATCTTAAGCTTGCAAAACCCCTTGTCATATCAACTTGGTATAGACCGCCCTCTTCAAACGTTGGACTCTTTAATTTATATGAGCTGTTTCTTAGCTTTAATAACATAACGAACTGTGACACAATTTTAGTAGGAGATGTAAACTGTGACCTACTGGCCAAACCTTTATCGAGTATGAGTAAGAAATATATGGATATCAATGATATGTATTCTCTAGTTCAAGTTAACACAAATGAAGCAACCAGAATTACAAATGCTTCTGCTACATTGATTGATCATCTCTTAACATAAAATCCCCAAACGTAAAGAGTTATGGAGTACTTCATAATGGAATGAGTGACCATTCTATTAGTTTTTTAATTTGGAATGCCAATGTTTCATCACACCCCAGATTTATTAACTTTATACGTTGCAGCAAACTTAATGGTAATGAGTTTAGAAATGATATTCGCAACCAGAAATGGGAGTATATAAATCAGTGCAATTCAATTGATGAAGCTGTTGAATTATGGCAAAGTCTGTTGTTACAAGTTGTTGACAAACACATGCCATATCGTTCAAAAAGAATACGTACTAGTGCTCTCCGTGGATGAATGCAGGTATTTATAAACTCATGAAAAAGCGTGACAAACTGAAAGGGAGAGCGTGTAAACTTAAAGATGAAAAACTCATGTGTGAATATAGAGTACTACGTAATTAAGTTACTACTGATGTAAGAAAAGCAAAGAGAAAATACTACTCTGATAAATTCTCACTTTCTAGTGCTAATCCAAAACAGACTTGGAAGACATTAAATTCTATCATTCCAAATAAGAAACGTGACACGCCAATATTTGCGCTTAATTCAGAAAGTAATGTTGATACTGCTAATCTTTTCAATACCTTTTTTGCTGAAGTAGGAAGTAATTTAGCAAAAGAAATTCCTGATACGCCTCTCCCTATAGAAAACAATATACCATTGATTAAGAGTTTTGAGTTTACCCCTGTAACCGAAAATGATCTGTTGGGAGTTATAAACAAATTGAAAAATACTAAATCTGTAGGTGTAGATAAAATATCATTTTTTGTTTTAAAAGCATGTGCTACCGAGATATCACAGAGTATTGCCAACCTGATCAACCGCTCTTTGTTGAGCGGTAAATTTCCTCAACAATGGAAAAGGTCCAAGATTATCCCAATTCACAAAAGTGGCGATAAGAGCTCTCCTTCAAATTATCGGCCCATCTCAATTTTGCCCTGCGTATCTAAAATACTGGAACGGGTTGTCCAAAGACAAGTTTTGGAGTTTCTACATGAGAACAATATCTTGTCAGCCGCCCAATCTGGTTTCAGGCCACGTCACTCAACTAGTACCACTCTCCTAAAAGTAACTGATGACTGGCTTCACGCAACAGATAAGAAAGAGTATACGGGGGTTGTATTTGTGGACTTAAGAAAAGCCTTCGATACCGTGATTTGTGATATTCTTATTAAGAAACTCAATAACATAGGAATTTCTGGCACTCCATGTTCATGGTTTAAAAGCTACATGTCAGACAGAGTCAGTAGGACACTTATTAATGCAGAGCTTTCTTTCGAATCAGTTATTGAGTGTGGTGTGCCCCAAGGTTCCCTCCTAGGGCCACTGCTCTTCATCGTATATATAAATGATTTAGTAAAATGTATAAAAACCTGTCAAGTTTAGTTGTATGCTGATGATACTGTTTTATACTTCTCACATCCTTCTATATATAGAATTGAATTAGCTTTGAACTCAGACCTAGAAAATATGTATTACTGGATGTGCCAAAACAAATTAAGTGTCAACTGTCAAAAAACAGTTTGTATGCTCATTGGAAGCAACCACATGATATCTAAAAAGAATGTCCTCCGAGTTTCATTGAATGACATCTCCATAGAACAAGTTCATCATGTCAAGTACCTTGGCGTCTTAGTTGATGAAAAGTTAAACTGGAATTTACATATAGACAATATGTTGAAGAAAATTGGTCAAATGGTAGGCTTTCTAGGAAGACTAAGGCGATTCCTAAGTGAATCGGTACTGAAATTAATATATAGCTCACTGATCCTTCCGTATTTTGATTATGGTAATGTTATTTACAGTGCAGCTTTCAGGAAAGATACAGATCGCCTTCAAAAATTGCAAAATAGGGCAGGCCGGATTATACTTAAAATAACACCTGAATCTCATGTCTCTGTTTTGGAAATGCATAACGCTCTTAATTGGCAACTCTTGGACAAAAGAAGAAATCATCATTCCCTTGTTCTTATGTATAAAATTATGAATAATCTAACCCCCGAGTATTTAAGAAATGAATTTGAGTTGAGAACCCATTCCTACCCTTCCCGAATTGGAGCTCAAATACAATTACCCAAACCGAGAACAAATTACCTCAAAAGATCATTCAAGTATTGAAACGCAAAGGCCTACAACACACTTCCTCCTCATATCAAATCGTCCCCTAGTGTTAATACATTCAAATCTAAGATTGCAGAACTGTTACAGTAGCACATGGTCCCCCCTCCTTATCTCGTTATGAAAACTTTTGTTTATGATTTTTTTTATTTTTTTTTCCCCTTTATTTTATATTACTTTTTTTCTTTCTTCTTGTTTCTTCAAAATTTATTTACTGTTGTTCATATATGTATTTATGTTCTGTTTTGTTTATGTAATTGTTCCGGACCCCACGAAAGACCAGCTTTCCCATGTCGGGTTAGCTGAATGTGGGCTATCCACCGTATTTTATGCATTTTTACTATGTTTTTATACGGAAATAAATACTACTACTACTACTACTACTACTACCCATCCCATGCTTAATACAATGTGGTTCAGTGAGATTATGTGGACTTTGCTTATCAAGAGTTAAAGATGAATTTAGTTCCAGTAATGCTTTCAATTGTGAAAGAAAAAATCAAGCTGTCGAGAAAGGTTGATTATATGTAAAACAAAAAAACGGGGACTGATGTGCAGTGTAATTTTTTTTGTGTGGAACCATCAAATAAATCGAAAATATCTTACTGAAAGTCACTACCACTGCACACAGTGACGACGCACTTGTGACGCGGCTTTATTTGGTCCAGACTTTTCGTTTATTTAAATCATATTTTGAACGTATCAAGAACAAACGTTTTTTAAAGGTGAAATTCAAAGAAAATCACAAATAAGTCAACTATTGTATCATTAGAAACTGGTAAGCTAACAGATGGCCATCGTACAAGTTTTAGGTCAACTACATATCGGGTGATTTATCAAGAATGCAAATACAACCACCTCTACAGCAGCTGGGATATACGAGAGATTCGCCGGAAAAATAACGATGTTTTAATGGCGTCATTATATGGACCAATACTGCCCAAGCAGACGACATCCCATAAAGAATGATCATAATAGCAAAGCTAATATTTTTCAAAGTTAATGGCCCGAATTCACAAAGCAAGGTTTGAGCTCAGACCAAGGTTTAAGTTTAAACCTCCTTTTGTTTCGCCAAACCTCCTTTTGTTATTTATAAACCTGGTTTGTAAATAACAAAAGGAGGTTTGGCGAAACAAAAGGAGGTTTAAACTTAAACCTTGGTCTGAGCTCAAACCTTGCTTTGTGAATTCGGGCCAATGAGTTTAGTGTATATAAATGTAATGGCATGTCGAACCATTCAAAAGGGGATATGACCCGATTCTGATAACTAAAATCTTTTGCTTGTAAATACACAGGATAGGGGTTAATTAACAATCAAAGAAAACCAGACTTTCAAATTGAAAACCCCCCGGAATGCTATTAAGGACGGCATTAATTTTGTTCCCTCTCGAAACGCCGAACATACCGTGGTGTGTGCAGCTGAATATACAATGGTGTCTTATTTTGCTTACAAGCGACAGATTCCTTTATTTTTGTATCGCTGCATTTGTCATCAAAATAAAACCATGCGCGGGGTTTAGAGTGAGGCAATAGATTGTACATTTAGCCTGACGGTACTGAAGTAAGAGAAAGAACTCAAGAAAAGATGAAAACACAAGCACTGAAAATGTGTGAGATGTCATGGGACATCGTCTGCTTGTGCTAATCATGTCCATACTGTGATATCATACATCTCATCAGCGTTCGGAGAGCTCTTCAGGTGCTATGCCGGGGCTGTATTTAAGCGTTTTGTAATTTATAATAATCATTACTTCGAATGTTTCCAATAATTGAATTTGTATAACCTTGTCGAATCAAAGTTTCAACTTTGCAATAATGAATATAAAGTTAGTTTTTAAAATCAATGAATATCTACTTTAAGAGTTCGATATTCTTCTAAACGAATAGTAAGTTGAAACATATGAGCTCAAACAATAATTTCATCTTTACCTGGGCCCTGTATCATAGAACGTTTAATCAATAACAAAGTGCTACATTCATATGACAAATTTGCTCTCAACCAATCAAATTCCATAATTTTAGTAGCTATATAATAGTTGTGTTCACTTGTTTTAACCCTAATGAGGCCGGGGGGCATTATGCCCCCCCCCCCCCTCCACGATTTTCTGATTGTTCGGGAACACATATGGATGGCGCCCCGTCGCTTGCTGACTTTTTTCTTTCAAGTCTTGCGTATCTTTTAAAATATTTTTTTTGAAAATCGGACCTACAGTTACAAGGTCACGTGACCTTTCGTCTTAACATGTCAGCACCCAAATCGCTAATTTTTGTGATTTGTGAATAAAACATATAGAAAATGTCAGTTTTCCTAAAACTAGATCAAACATTGGTTATTGGGTCTTGTTTAAAGTTTAGGTGGTTGTTTGTTGGGAGTCAAAATAGTTGAATTGTAGTGAGAAATGAAATAAAACAACAACAACAATGAAATACATAAGTTAAAAAAACAATGAAATATATACAAATTATCAAAACAAGAGATAACATAAGGAAGCTGGCTTTTTAAATTCGTTTGTAACATTATTATTCCAAATGGTCTAATGAATATATGTAGTGAAAAAGAATGCTTAAATATTAATAATTTACGATTTATGGGTACGATTATACCACTTAAACTGATCCTACTTCACACGAATTCAAAATGGCTACTGGTGTAGCTGGAGCTACCACCCGGCCGCGCGTTTCCGTTTTACACCCTGCCCTAGGCTTTTCGGCAAGAAATTACACGAAACATGCTGTATCCGAAGTCTAAGTTTGTTTATATCGACGTCAAGAATAGCGAAGCCAAAGCTTATGTACAATTTCAATTGGGGATGCGAGGGTCTTCTTGTTCAAGACGGTTTTCCCGATATATTATTGTTTTGTTATCGCTGGGCTAAATTTTGCGAGCTGATCACGCATCCTCACGCTCTTAGAGTATTGCGTATTAATGGATAAAAATAAATGATACGACTAGGAAGATCAACTAGTATAGAGAGTTAGCTAGCGCTACGTGACGTTTTCAGAGTTCTGGTGGTGTGCAGAGCGCCGAGGCAAGATGTGGACGACTAGACTCCGAATACCAGTCGGTTTGTAAAATTTTATTGGAGAAAAGCCTAGGGCAGGGTGTAAAACGGAAACGCGCCACCCGGCCGCGGACACGTAACCGAGATACCACCCACAGCCCGCCAGACAACTCGGGCAAGGCATTACCCGCTTTGCCCCAGCCCCAGACTCAGCACCCAACGAACAGTGACATTCAAAAGTCAATTCAAGACCTCGCAACTATGATGTGTGGCAAAATCGATACGCTAACACGAGAAGTGAGTGGACTCAGTGACAAACTAACGAATTTGGAACAAAGTGTTGAATTCAACTCTAACAAACTGCACGATATTGAAACGACCGAGCTGCCTATTCTAAAAGCAAAAATGAAGGAAGAGATACAAAAAATGGAGGACAAAATGTTGTCACTAGAGATTTACAACAGAAAGCAAAACCTTCTCATATATGGAGTACACGAGACCGAGCAGAGCGAGGATACATATATCATCGTTCGTAAAGCATTTAAAGAGCTCGGAATGGAGAATGCCAGAGCAGAAACTATCCCGCTAATCAACGCCCATCGATTGCCCCGCCGTCTACCACAGGGTCAGAACACCCAGCCCCGATCACCGACCCCCATCATTGCCCGATTTGCCGTCATGGCCGACCGCGATCACGTCCTATCACTCTTCCAGCGCCAACTACGCAGCCGCACCCTAGGAGCCGGACCAGGAGGTAACCAGCCAACGCCCACCCCACCTGCCCAAGCGAGCCGTATCACTGTAAGGACGGATCTACCGCCTGTCCTGAAACAACGACGCGGCATCTTAGCTAACGAGGCCTACAAGCTCCGAAAGGAACGAGGTCTATCCACCAGGATAATTGTTCAAGGCACCTCTGTGATCTTACAATGGAAAAACAAAGGCACCAACACATGGAATAATCACCAGGAATGATACCTAGTACCTATCAAAACAACAAAACATGTAAGCATGAACTACGTATTTATTCTACGATAAAATACGTTTTTTGTTTCCTTTTTTCTTCTTTGCTGTATTATATTTCTCTCTGTTCAACATTACAGACTCTAATTTACGCCGAAAGAGAAAAACAAATTGAAAAAATACTATGTGAGAAATAATGACTTTACATACAAAGAATGAACAATGATCAAATTATACATTTGATTGAACATTTATTTTAGACTCTTGTATGTTCGCCCATCAAAACCTCTACATAACATTTTAAGGAAATATGTAGTGGACATGCTTAAACCGAAATAGAACTCTGTATGGACACACCGACTTTCAACTTCGGTTATTTATGTCTCGCCCTTGCATATGATATGAATTATACGCTTTAAAAATCAAACGTATATACATAATGCATGTTAAAGTCATTATGTACTTACGCATATAATTAAGTACATATATATTTTGTTTTTCTTGACGCAAAAATGTCAAGATATTTTTGTATTTTTTTCATAATTATTATATATATATATAGATTATTTTTTCTTCCTCTTTGTATTTATAATTGTTTGTTGTCACTTCCGTAATATTTTCAATCATGGAATTTTTTTTTAAAATTTTGTGACCACTATACAGACTTGAAAGACTGGTAGAAATTGAAAATGTTGTACTGTGGCACATTTATTTGTTTTATTTCATGGATATTTTGTACCCGCCATGATGTTTTTGTATTTTTTTCATATTATATATATATATAGATTTTGTTTCTTCCTCTTTGTATTTATAATTGTTTGTTGTCACTTCCGCAATATTTTCAATCATGGATTTATTTTCATTTTTTTTAAAATTGGGTGTAATTATGTGACCACTACACAGACTCGAAAGACTAGTTGAAACCAAAAATGTTGCACGGTGATACATTTACTTGTTTTATTTCATGGATTTGTACTAGCCATGATGTTATGCATGTATTTTCCTCATGTTATCGACATTGGTATAAGTTCTGCCAGTTGCAATTTTTTTTTTTTTTTTTCAGTATTGGTATTATGATAACTTTAAAATCCTATCCTTTCAAATACTATAGAAATTTTTCCTATCGCAGAGTGATTTTTTTTTTTTTTTTTTTTTTTTTTTTTAATTTTGTTTGAAATAAATATTTTGCTATGCTAATTAACGACATTCTCTTCGGGGACCTGCCCGCGGCTTGGTATGCATGGCTGGAGCTCGTGCTCTATACGATTTTTAAAGCGTATCGGTTCCTTTTGTCGTGCTTCCCGGGTCGTGTGTGCGTTTTCGGGGTGAGTGCTCTTTACCCACAACAGAAAACATGCTTTCTAAATGTTAACACTGTAGAATTTCCGTTTTTTAAAATTCTATTCCCTACGTCTGTTATGTTATGTAATATAAACACATTTATATTGGAAGGATTGATCTGAAACAACTTTATCTTGATTGTTAACAATTCCCTTTTTACAGATTAAGACTCTAGATTGCGATCTGTTCCTCTTTCTTTATATTATCTTTGTTAATATTTGTTTAAGAACTGCCCACATGTATTGAGGTTAACTGCGTGGTATTTCGCAGGTGTAACATTCTTATTGTTAAATAAAGTCGAATAAAAATATATTGTTAAAGGGAAAGTCCACCCTGAACTTAAGTTGTTTTTAATAAAAGCAGAACAGTGAGAGAAACATATCAGTGAAGGTTTGACGAAAATCCGACAAAGGATACAAAAGTTATGAATTTTTAAAGTTTTAATTTTGTGACGTCACATGCGAGCTACTTTCCTATACGTTGTGTACTGTAAATTCCATAAATTGCCATTTTCTCAGAAAAATAATTATTATTTTACATGTGCATTCGATATATTATCAGACACATGCTTTTATACACGCCTCTATGAAATAGATCCATTCTTTCATCAAGAACCATGAAAAGGGGGCAATTTATGGAAATTACAGTACACAACATATGGAAGAGCAGCTCGGAAGTGACGTCACAAAATTAAAAATTTAAAAATTCATAACTTCGTTATCCTTTGATGGATTTTCGTCAAACCTTCACTGATATGTTTCTCTCATTCTTCTGCTTTTATTAAACCCAACTTAATTTCAGGGTGGACTTTCCCTTTAATTGTGTCGATACGATTCATTGTAATATAAATTCCTTGCTGTTTACCATCAATACTGTTGTAGCATATGAATGGCAGACCCTGATCCATTTCTTTGGAGCCTCCTATTAACCTATACACGCTTGCGCATTTAAATGATCTATTCTAACCTGCATTCCTCTTACCTGTCCCTGTATATACCCACACATATTTGCCTTTAATACTGTACGTTCTCTCATGTTTAATTATTTCCCCCCTTTTCTTTCTTTTTTTCTTTTTTTCCTTTTTTTTTCTTTTCCTGAACTGGCGGTAGTCAGTACTAAACTGGAACCGCCACCAATGGCTGCAATTCGCTGTTCCGTTCATTCACTAACCATTCTTTGTATTATTTTAGCACTTGCACAAGTCACTGCACCTGCACCCACGGTGAAACGATTGTTTATATTGAGACTAGTACGAAGTGAAACATTTTACATGCTTAACGTTACATATCAAACAGACTTTATTATTCTACATCATATTCAAATCATTACATGGGCCCATTTCTTAATTATTTTATTTGATAATTGTAGGCCTATATTGATTTTAGTCATATGAATTCTGATTTAGAAATTAACCAAGATGTAACAGAAAATGAGTCAACATAATTTACTACTGACGATTTCAACGCTGCTTTTAATTTAAATAATGATGGCCATAATCAACGGTCCCTTAGTTTGAATAAAAACTTCGATTCTATGGATTTATTTTTTTCTTCTATACAACATTTTCCGTTTTCCATAATAGAGATAACGGAAACATGGTTGAATAATAAATCACCTCCTTTATTTAATATTGAAAATTATAAACTAATTAGAGCTGATCGTAATTATGGACGAGGGGGTGGAGTAGCCTTGTACATTCATGATTCCTTAACATTTAAAGAGAGACCTGACTTAGGTGTAGATGGCTCCGAATATATTTTTATTGAAATTATAAATAAACAAGCTAAAAATATACTTGTTGGAGTAATGTATAGACCTCCTCATAGTAATATTGATATGTTTGTAGATAGATTAAAAGAAAGTCTTTCTTTAATATCGCGTGAAAATAAAATCATATATCTTATGGGGGATTATAATATTAATCTTCTACCACCTGCATTGAATAATATTGGACTTAGGTTACTTACTACACTCTCTTCTTATTCCCTCCATCCACATATTAACAAAGCTTCCCGAATAACTACTATAACTGAAACTTTAATAGACAATATATTTTCGAATATTTTTAATGAAAACAGTCAGAATGGAATATTGTATTCTGATATTTCTGATCACCTCCCCATATTTGTTATTTCCCCTACAATTCAGTTACTCAAACATGAGTCCATGAAGTATATATACGTTCGGAAAGAAACGGATGCTAATATTCAGAGTTTTCGGGCGGACTTAGCATCAGAATCTTGGGTTGATGTATTTAATTTAGTAGTTGCAAATGATGCTTACGATATATTTTTGAATAAGTTAATGTATTATTACAACAAAAATATACCTTTGGTTCGAATTAAGTTAAATAAAAAAAAGGCTAAGAAACCATGGACAACGAGGGGCATTTAACGATCGATTGCGACTCGCAATCGATTATATAAGAAAGCGTTAAGAAGTAAAGATCATATTGATTTAGATAAATATAAAAAATATAGAAATAAGTTAACATCTATTATTCGGCTATCCCGCAAATTATATTACTCAAATAAAATTGCGAGTACTCAAAATAATAATTCTCTTTGGAATATTATCAAAGATCTTACGGGTAAGAAAAAACATATTAATACAACCATTAATGTTAATGGACAAGACATTAATAATTTGAATGAATGTGCTAATTATTTTATTGAGTACTTTGTTAATGTAGGTCCCACATTAGCCTCTAAGATAGATGCTGGCAACAATCATTTTTCTCAATATCTTTTAGAACCCTCTGAAAATTCATTATTCTTTACTCCCACAACAATTCATGAGGTAGTTAGTATAGTTCAATCACTGAAATCAAGCAAGTCATCAGGACCAGATGGGTTAAGTATGAATCTCATTAAGCCAATAATACACTTTGTTTCTCCATTGGTTCATATATGTTACATTTCTCTCTCTACTGGTTCCTGTCCTAACTTATTAAAAATTGCTAAGGTTATACCGATTCATAAAAAAGATGACCCATCTAAACTTCAAAATTATCGTCCCATATCATTATTATCAAGTATTTCAAAGGTTTTTGAGAAACTGGTATATAAAAGATTGATTTCTTTTTTGAATGAGCACGATATTTTGATTCCTAACCAGTTTGGATTTAGGAAAAATCATTCAACTGATTTTGCTTTAATTAAACTTTGTGATAAAATAATTGAATCTCTCGCAAATAAGAAGCATGTTATAGGTGTTTTTATGGATCTGAGTAAGGCCTTTGATACCATTGATCATACAATCTTACTTCATAAACTAGAACACTATGGTATCAGAGGCCTTGCTCTATCTTGGTTTGAGGACTATCTTAAAAATAGAACACAGTATGTTTATTATCATTCTAATAGTTCCTCAAAATTGAACCTCACATTGTGGAGTTCCTCAAGGCTCCATCTTAGGCCCGCTCTTATTTTTGATTTATGTAAATGATATAATAAAATCATCAAATATTCTAACTTACATTCTTTTTGCCGACGATGCAAATATACTTTACTCACACAAAAATATTGATACACTTGTTGATACTGTAAATCATGATTTGTGTAATATTTCAATATGGTTTAAATGTAATAAATTATCCTTAAATATAAGTAAAACTAATTTTATCCGTTTTAGAACTATTAACTCCCAAGACGAACGACAATGTAATTTGTTTATAGATGGTTTATCCCTGGTAGAAAAACAATCAACGAAATTTTTAGGAGTTATTATTGACTCAAATTTGTCTTGGAACGAACACATTCATAACATAAATATTTTGATATCCCGGAATATTGGTATTTTGTATAAAATGAAATGTTTGATAAATGAAAGATCTTTGTTTATTCTTTATAATACTTTAGTTTTACCATATATAACATATTGCAATATTATATGGGCAAACTGTAGTAAAACTAAAATAAACTCAATATTTCTTTTGCAGAAGAGAGCAATTCGTATTTGTACACAGTCTAACTATCTTGCAAATTCGAACCCGTTATTTAGTCAATTAAAAAAATTAAAGGTTTATGATATACATACGCTCCAAACTGCCATTTTTATGTATAAGTACACTTCCAAAACTCGTCCAGCATCTTTCTTAAACTTTTATTTATTAAATGTAAACGTACACTCATATTTAACTCGACATGCTCATGATTACCATCTTAATAATCCCAAACTTAGTTTAGCCCTACGATCAATTAGACACCATGGACCAGATATTTGGAATAACTTACCGAACCATATTAAAACTAGGACCTCCCTTTATTCTTTTAAAGCTTATATGAAAGCATATTTGTTAACTCAGTATAGTTTACTAGATATTACATAGAAATTTTAAAAATTATCTAATTTGTTATGTCTTGAATTGTTCTGTCTTTGTCAACAGAAATGGACCCTGCATACATCTTAATATTATCACCCGTAACTGAAACCAAAACACAATTAATATCACGGTATTAGTCTCTTTTTGTTCCACCAAGCTAAATTTGTTGCACCTTGCACAAACGCACTTCTCAACACGAAATATTTCACTAAATTTGTTTTGTTATTTTCACTCAAAATTAATTCAGCCATGCTCACTTTTAATCACTTCACTTATATCTTATTTAACATTGAATACAATGCAGTTGCATGGGTTGTTCTTTTATTTTGTTAACTCGGCAGAGGCCACGGTCATGTTCAAGCATTTACGCTTACGACATGTGGTCTCCTGCTTTTTCCTTTTGTAACAGTATGGAACTTTTATTTAAACTAAAAACAAACTTTGTCAAACTTACATGTTATTCATTATATTCATTTGTATGTTTCTTTGTATTGATATGAAAAAGTGGAAATAAAACAAACAAACAAACAAACAAATGTGATTTTATGACCTTATTTTAATAAATTACTATAACTATGCAAACGAGTGAATTTTTCAAAAAATTGAAATTATCATATTATCCTATATACTTCACTTGCAAATTTCCGCAGAGATCGGCCCGGCCTTTTTAGGGTTATAAACAGTTTTATGTTAGATGATCTAGAACTAAACCTTTTCTTTCAAGGTAATCATCAAATTATTATGTTGATGGAGAAGAACAAAAAGATTCTCAGAATCAGACCAAATTTGCGCTGAACTTTTATGACTAGTAATGAATGAGATTTGATTTACAGATTTGTCAGAAAACAAAATAGTAAGTTTGTTCCTTTTAGATGTTAAATGTCAATGAAACTTAGAAACTTTTTGAAAATCATGTTTTTCAATAAACAAGAAAACACCACACACTTTGCAAGTGAAGATAAATGATTATCTATAACAAATAAGGAATAACTTTTAAAGAGTCGTAATGAAATTTGTTAAAACCTCAATAAAATATGTAAATGATGATTCAATTTTAGGATCAGAGTCAGAATGATTACATTTGCAAACAAAAACATCATATCATGCAGCTTTATGCATTTTTTAAAACAGAACAAAAATATTTTTACAAACACAGCATATATTTTCAGTTCTAGCTAGATTCGTTAAGCTTCGCATACTTTTACACTTCAATATTTTTAAATATTTCTTACAAAATATCAATGAGGATGAGTAATTATTTCTATAACATATCTAAATCTTACTTCTTTGTTTTGTAGCCGCCCCATATGCACAAGTGTGCAATTCAAGTATGATATTGACGATTGTTTGTGAGAAAATGAAGCATATTTCAGATTGCACGTTGAAAGCACTACACGTACACAACCAACGTAACACAGTCAAATGTTTTACCTATACTAGTCATATTACTCGTCATGGATTAAAGATTACAAATCAAGATTTAAAATGTTTGTTTACCTTAAATAATTTGCGCTTGTTTTGCGAGTGATATAAAAGTATGTCATTATACGCATTGTCCTATGGGAATTGTTTTTCCTACAGTTACCTTGAAATAAAGCATTTTCCCCATGTAAGTCACTTAATCTAGTCTATAAGGTTTTGGTTGAGTTGATACGTTTGTTTCAGGGATGCCAGTTTGAATTAATCAGAGGGCCTGGAAATCACCTAGAATGAGCTATTTTGTACACAAAAAGCCTACACTATAGTCTAAAAATAACTTGCCAGGAACTGAATTCAGGCTATTGACTAACAACTGGCATCCCTGTTGTTTGAAAGATACAATTCTAGCTAGCTTAGATTGTCATAACAAATAAGGAACATACTACAAAGAAATAACGTGAGAAGTATTGCAATATATCATCATGGAAACGTCATGAATGAGCTAGATTTGTAAGGAAACATGGGAAAATCAATTATTTTCAACCTATTTATTCCCCGAAATTCGTTGCAGTTGCTATGTGCATGTGCTACAATCTCTCCTAAGAGATAAATCCAATTGTCACCTAATACCTATTACGGTAGAGCATATACATAACATTTTCATATCACAATATGACATACAAAAATATATATTAAACGGGAAACAGTAAGACCGATATAAAATGTTTCAGGCACTTTTTTTTAGCGTACAGATATTATTTGATATTCAATTCATTCATTCATAACATACGCGTATCACAATGTTATATAAAATAAATATATACAATGGGAAACAGTAAGATATAACATGAAAACTTTTCATGTATTATGAGATCCTTTCAGGCAATATTTTTAGCGTACAAAGAGTATTGTATATTCAATGTATTCAAACGTATTTTGTCTACATATAGTAAGTTCACTTTGTATTACTCCAATGCCTCTATATTAATAATATACATTGAATTGCACTTCTCTGTGTCCCCTAAGTTTCCATTTCTTTTCTTATGCTCGTGCCATGTGTGCTTATAGGGACTTTTAGATTGAGTGGACGAGAACACGACGAACGCCGACTGATCATGCGTGTCAACGTACTTAACTGCCCATGTTGACTACAATTATACATATCTTAGATTGCACTCGAAGATATACATGCATGCAGGAATAACACTATGAACATCACGGACAAAGAAAGAGGACAAAACATATAGTTCCTCATTCTACCCTCAACAAAAGAACATCTCTTCACTGCTATTATGTAAAAATGTGTAGAACAGGTGAATATGCATGTGACACCTGTTCTACACATTTTTACATAATAGCAGGGAAGGGATGTTCCTTTGTCTACCTGGGGAACTGTATATTTTATGCGCACGCGGCATACTAGAACCTTGAGCATGTAAAGGCGCTATATGAATATCAATATGTGTGTATGTATGTACTAGATTTAGGAAAATCAAGGTTGACACATTCTCGATCGCCGACTGAGACGACGTAACGCATGCGCAGTGCCTTAACATGACGTCACACGTTGCAGTCAAAGCTGTCGACGTGCAAATCTAAAAGTCCTTATTAAGAGACAATGGACGCAATGTCACTACACAGTAATTATTCCAGGCATTCATATTAGCAGGTCTAACGCTGAATTAACATATACATGATCAAGCCAAACAACATTGAGTAATGTAAAGTAAAGTATCCCTAATTGTGAGATTTTTTTTTTCTTACGTTCCTTTGATGAAATCCTTTGCATAACTTCGAACTATAGAGACGCTGTTAAATCGAGGACTCAGGCGTATGAGCATCAATAATATGTTAACTTTATGTGTTATGTATTTCACTCTCAGTATGGCGAATAGGGTGATGTTTTAACTTTCTATGACAGAGATATATCGTATTCCCCCTATTTGGTATTTAAAAAAATGTGGTGCACATTATTGATGTGTAAATTTAAATCTGATTAATTGGTCAAACTATATTACCTTTTTCTTGAGACTATATAGAAAGCATAAGAGCTCCATAGTCATGATTATGCAAGATCCAGAATATATATATATCGATATGATCAGAGTAATTAACCTGCCAATATACTTTCAAGTTTTCTCAAGGTGTATTTAAAGTAAATATATTACCAAGTGTCATAGACGTATAGCAATGCAGACAAAATGAACTCAGTCACAACAAAGGTTGTCTGATCGGGTTTATCAACCAAACGAACGAAACCAAACATCAACGAATACCTTCATGACCAAAAGCATCAATAGTTTATCCGAAGATGTTTCGGTCAAGGCGAGATAAGAAAGGAAATCGCTATAGTTAGTGGTGATATATTCTACACCCTTTGCATCTGATGTGTCAGGTCCCTCGTCAAACGGCTCCTTAGAGGACACACCTGAGGGCGTTTCTTGTTCATCATCTGAGAGATTGTTGATTGATGAATTTTCAGAATGTTGTTCCATGCATTCACTCGTCTCATCCTCGCGGTTCTTTGACTGGTCGTGTAGACGAAGTTGGTCAGTGGCTGCCGTAGTATCAGGTGTCTTGGTTTGTCCCTCCGAGGATCCTGGCGCTGCTGGTGTGCTATCTATCCCGCTCGGCATTTGAGAATCTCCTATTTTCTGAAGGAGTTCTAATAATGTTCTTACTTCTGTTTCGAGGATATGGTAAATATAAAGACTGTATTAGTTCTTGTCAACACGATATGGTACATAATAAATGATAAATCCTATCATCCCAGTCCCCACCCCGTTTACTTTCAGCTGAATTATTAAACAAATGAAAAATAGGCAAACAACATAAACGAATTACAGACAAAGAAGTAAAATAATAAGAGTAACAAAACTACACCCTTAATCATGTGACATGTAAATATTTGACAAAGAAATATCATTAATATCCCATTATTTTTTTGAAATAACAAGGGGAAATAGAACATGTTATAAAATAGGAAGACAAAAGCCTAATTGTGTCAAGAAATCTGCTTACATTGTATAATAGCAGTTTTAATTTTTGAAAATTAATACAAATGTTACAATCCTAAAACCTGCAATCTGACACTTTTCCGATTACCTTCTGCACACAAAAATAAAAAGTGAATTTGTTCAAGTACAGTTCTTTATGATGTTATATGTCAGATTAGTGCGCACACATATCCATTCGAGTAATTTTGATTAATATTTCAGGAAATTGTGCTCCATATTTCTCTCGCTTGCCTCCCGTATTAAGTCAAGCACTATGTGCTGCTCGTATTATCAGACGAGTGGTATCGAAAAGTAATTAACATTACAAAAGCATATTTCGCTTTGAAAGTGGCCCGCTAGTCTATATTTCTATCAATTTTATCCTTGCGGCATCGAATATGGTACAAAGGGAATGAGCTAGATATGACTCCAGCTCTTAAAACTCCTTGATAAAACTTATGGTTAAATGTGTTCTTACTATATAGACTTTGTCAGAGGCAATATTTCCTTACTATTTCTCTCTCTCGTTATCTCTCTCTCTTTGACCCTCTCTCTATTTACCCCTCTCTAGCTCTCCCACTCCCTCTCTCAATCAATCTCTCTCTCTACGCGCGCCGGAAGCAGTTTGGGATGGGGGGGGGGGGGCAAACATTCCCGGGGGCTCACCTTTCAGGGACAGTGACATAATGAGAAAAAAACGTTCGGAAGGGGGGGGGGGGGCAGACGAAAAATCTGCATCACCACCAGTCTTACACGTTACATGCAGGTCCCGCGGAACGTTTTGCAAAGTGGAGTATTAACGATCAGGTATAGCGTAAATTGGCGTGGGGTCCAGGGCATGAGCCTCGGCAGGGGGTCCAGGGGGCAGAGCCCCTGGAAGCTCGGGGGTTTTAGGTATTTAATTACGGTCAGATGAGCATCGAGGGGCCTGCCTTAGGGCCTTTGGTGGGGTCCAGGGGCATAACCCCCGGAAGCTCGGTTTTGTTTAGGTATTACATTCCGATCAGATGAGCATCCAGGGGGCAGAGCCTCCGGAAGCTCTGGGGTTTTAGGCATTTAATTACAGTCAGATGAGCATTTTTTATACTTTATTTGTGACTTTTGCAGGTTATCTTATTTTTGTCTCCGTCTTTCTTTCTTTTTCTCTTTAACATACTTTTTCAAAAAGTAAGGGGGGGGGGGCTCGAGCCCAGCCACTTTGCAGACAATGACATAAAGGCTTCTAAATAAACGTATTTTTCGCCAGATTATAATTTGGGAATTTATTTTAATCCAACAAACGCAAAAAAAGGTATGACTGACAAAAAAATGGAGAAAAAATACCGGAAAATCATGTCATAACAGTAACATTTGTAAATCACTGGTATCGAATAAGAAATACAACCCCCCCCCCCCCCCCATCAGTACGCCAGTGTCCAGGGGCTCATGTCTTCTCACCCCTATAACAAAAAAACGGTCACGCTTTCCCATTTTTGCACAATATGTCCACGATATGCGCGTATCGCTATTATAAAGACCTCCATTGATAAATACCGTATAGGTGGCATGCGCAATGTTTATGAAATTCTGTGAATTTCTTTTTTTTGAATGGAATTTAATTTAATTCAGGAAGTGGAAAGAAAGATCATGAGAGTTCAAAATAACAGGAAATAACACCCACCCGCATTCGGCCTAGGCCTTCTTTGTGAAAATATGGGCAAAGTCCACAAATATGATAAGCAGATGTCCTGATAGCTTGCAGACACAAATCCTTGCCAGTCGATGTGCGTAACAGTGTCTGCACAGTGAGACAAGGACGGCATATAGTTTGGAACGGTATGTCACTGAAACAGCCCCCGTAGGTTTTTTGTGCCAAAGTTGATTTTCTTGTTTGCATTTTGGGATTCATTGGAGTCCAAGCTTTCATAAATTGATGGGGTTTTAATTTTCCTGAAGACACCAAATTTCCCTATTGCGCGTTATACAGTGCGTCCCAGAAAAAAACGAAACCGAGAACTATCGATGTTTTATCATAACTTAATCACAATTGTAATTAATAAACTAGAAATGCAATCGTGTCACAACGATGTGCGTGCAATGACGCCATGTTTCTACGTGTCAAACGAAGGAGCTACTCTCGGACTATCCAGAGCAATATGTAAGAAGTCTGTAGCTTCTGTGATAGTGGAGATAGTTAGGGCGAAAGAAAGGTCATCAAAACGGCCCGAAACGGAAAAAATAGTGCCTGGACGGTCACGCATGAGGGTTTCCGGAGAACGAAGAATTTAGTGACCTTGAGGGATTTCTGGGGACTACGCCTACGAATTTTGAAGGGAATTAGAGTAGAGGAAGGGATCTAGAAAGGGCTCGCAAGCACTGCGTGCAAAACCAATAGGACTTGGTGCATGATGAACATGTTGCGACGCGTGCTTTGGCACGAACGGCCGCCCATACTAACACAACCAAATAACAGTCTTAAAAAATGACGTCATGGCCGAAACGTGTTATATTAGGGCGGAAACTCGGCGGAATTCGTATAGTGATCCTTGTTCAAATGCGATTTACTCACAATTTTCTGCGTGAACATATACCATACTTGGTATCATTCGAAAGGGCACTTCAGTGCGGTCAGTTTGAAACCATTGTCATCTGCGCAAAACGTACTGCACGCATCAAACGCGCTAGTACGTAAAGCATAGTAGATTCATCATTTTTGGCGATAACTTGGCGAAGAGGGCATTACAATTTACTAAACTTAGCAGACAGTTGTCACGTATATGGATACATGTGTCTGCCAAGTTTCATTGATGTAGGTATAAAGATCGCCGGTTTAGAGCAAGTTGAAGTTATTTCTCTATTTTTTTTAAAATGGCGAATTTGGAGGGCAATTTTCTCAAATTTGGTCAGTGATAGGGTATATCATTTTGTATATGGCTGGAAAGGGCATATCTTCAAGTATCTATATCCAAAAAAGGGTACGGGTTTGCCAAACCATTATGGAGATACGGCCACAGAGAGAAAGCCAATTCCTAGAACTTTAGAGGGCGCTATTCATGTTGTGCAAAGCCATTGGAGCGTGAAATTTGGCACGGCTATGTGCAATTATGAGATAAAGATACTGTGAGATTTAAATACAAAACGGAATTTATATGAGAAAGTTATGGCAGTTTTAGATTATTTAGGGGTCCATTTTTCAAGAATTTGAGAGATTTTTGACGGAGTCGGTTTTAGATTTAAATTTTGAGTACGAAGATGGCATTTTGAAAGGCAGGTTATTCGTCGCAGATTAAAGAACATCTTTTAGACTATCTAGAGGAATTTGTTAGAAATATGTAGGATCCAGGATAGTGGAGATAGGAAGGAAGATAGAAAGGCCTTAACATGGACAAGAAACGGACAAAATGGCGCCTGGACGTTTACGCATGAGTGATTTCAGAAAACGAAAAAGTAGGTGACCTAAATTGGATATCAGAAATTACGCCTAGGAAGTTTGAAAGGAATCGAGCAAGAGAAAATGACCTGGATAGGAATAACAAGCACTACGTGCAAAGCTAATGGGATTCCGGACGACAAGAAGAAGAAGACTAGAAATGCAATCGTGTCACAACGATGTGCGTGCAATGACGCCATGTTTCTACGTGTCAAACGAAGGAGCTACTCTAGGACTATCCAGAGCAGTATGTAAGAAGTCTATAGCTTCTGTGATATAGTCCGGCAGCCAAATCCAGATTATTGGCCTAACCTTGTTTTAGGGTCTATAGTTTTTTTTTCAATGGATTATGATTGCCTAAACCTTCTATTTGAAGAATCCGATTGCTGACACTCTGTCAGCCTTGAGCAATTTAAGAAATGTGACGTCATACAAAATGGCCGCCAAAGTACATGATTTTTCTCTAAAAATGTATAATAAATATATAATAGGGCTTTTTCTACAATTTTGGGCAGCCAAATGTCTGTATCTCTCTAGGACCATCACTAAAAATTGTTTCGTGATGTTGCACGGCCATAGATGACAAGCTAATTTGCATATTTTGAAATAGCGCCCTCTATAAATATATATTAATTTTGCATAAAAATAGGTGTGCCAGCCAAATGCCAATTTCTTATTTCTCAATGGATTATGACTGCCTAAACCTTCTATTTGAAGAATCCGATAGCTGACACTCTGTCAGCCTTGAGCAATTTAAGATATGTGACGTCATACAAAATGGCCGCCAAAGTACATGATTTTTCTCTAAAAATGTATAATAAATATAAAACAAGGATTTTTCTACAATTTTGGGCTGCCAAATGTCTGTATCTCTCTAGGACCATCACTAAAAATTGTTTCGTGATGTTGCACGGCCATAGATGACAAGCTAATTTGCATATTTCGAAATAGCGCCCTCTATAAATATATTAATTTTGCATAAAAATAGGTGTGCCAGCCAAATGCCACTTTCTTAGATCTACGTGACGTTAAACACATATTATATGCTTCGTATGCATGAAATAATTACGATTGTGCTGCATTTATCTTACATATTTTTTGGTCTAAATTAAGATACATGTAAAGAAACCAAGATCTACAAGAGAATCAGTGAGAAGTGATTTTACGGTACATTATTGTTCCATTTATAGGCTTTATTTAGACCAGCATTGATCCAGCGTCAGTGAATGATGATAAAGCATTTGGCATCGGTACCAGACAGATGCATGAGTTTTAACAGAAGTTACCTGGTGGATTCTATGACACAATTTCCAAGAAAGTCTACAACGGGTACCTGACAGAAATTGTCAGCCCAGACACCAACTGTAAACCAAAGTGTTTCTGGAGTTTCATAAACGGCAAGTGATGCGATGCTTCAGGGTTGGCTCCATTGAAATAATCTAATGGAATGACTTACTCAGATAGCCTCTCAAAGGCGAACATTCTAAGTAATCAGTTTTCATCCATCTTCAACTGCAATGAAGATATGACTAGTCTGAGAGACAAAGGACGAAGCCCCTACCCAACCATGGATCACATTACTATCTCGCCACCAGGTGTTCTGAAGATCCTGTCTGAGCTTGATGTTCATAAAGCCACTGGTCCTGACCAAATCCCAGCCAGACTTCTGACCACCAAACTGACACCTGTGTTCCCTCTATTCTTCCAAGCCTCCCTTAACCAGAGCGTGCATACCTGATTAATGGAAGCTGGCTATATATATTGATCCCATCTTCAAGAAAGGTGACCGTAGCAAGCCAGAGAACTACAAAGCTGTCTCTCGGACGTCAGTAACCTGTGCAGTACTGGAGCACATCGTTCTTAGCAGCAACATGAACCACCTTGAAAGCCACAACATCTTGTCTGATGCACAACATGGCTTTCGAAAGAAGCGATCCTGCGTCTCACAGCTTGTCCTTGCTGTCCTGGACCTTGCCAAAGGCATCAATGCCAGAGACCAATTGGACATGACACTCCTTGGTTTCTCCAAATCATTTGACAAGGTTCCCTATGGAAGGCTAGCTGTTACACAAGCTCCAATTCTATGGAATCTGGGAACCCACACATGCTTGGTTTTCTGGCTTCCCTGAGTTACAGGACCCAGCAGGTGTTACTGGAAGGACCCATCTCCAACACCAGCCAAGTAACATCTGGCACCCCGCAAGGCAGCGTTATCGGCCAGATGCTGTTTCTCCTCTTCCTCAATGATCTTCGACCGTACCTCTCCCCAAACCCAACAGTCAGGCTCTTTGCTGACGATGGCATGCTATACAGCAACATCAAGACATAGGAAGACGCCTAACGTTTCCAAGAGGATCTTGACTCACTGCAACGCTGGGAGCGTGATTGGATGATGGAATTCATCCCACATAAATGTCAGGTTCTACATGTCACCAATAAACGCAAATCCATCATCAAATTCACGGACAGACCCTAGATGACAAAAATATAGCAAAGTATCGAGGTGTTGAGTCACAGAAAAACCTCAGCTGGAACCCACATATCAACATTATCAGCAAATACTCCAACTCCACCCGTGCCTTTCTTCAAAGAAATATCCAACCATGTCCTAGAAAAGTTAAATAATTGTGCTACGATACTCGCTTTCAACCAATCATGGAGTATGCCATCATCATAATTATATGGGACCCTAACACTCAAACAATTAGCAATCATCAAGAAGCTTGAAATGGGTCAACGGCGCTATGTCCGCTCCTTCTGCAATGACTACTGCAGGACAAGCAAAGTAGAAGCCATCCTGAACCAGCTCAAGTGGCCAACATTACAAGAATCCAGGGTACAGGCTCAGGTGGTGATGATCTTTCGCATCAACAACCCGCTGAAAGACTTTCCACATACTTTCGTCACTCCATCAACATCCCTGCACATGCAGAGGGCATTCCAAGAAGATAATTGTTCATTTTGCCTGAATGCTTGTCTAAAAGAGGAGCTTCTTCCCGGATACAATAAGACTCTGGAACTCCCTCCCTATGAACACCGTCAATTGTACCTCTTTTTTAACAGCTTCAAGCAAGAGTTTCTTGCTGTGCAGCTCCTGCAATGACTAAACAGTCAAATCCTAGAGAGGCAGGTCCTGTTGCAGTTGCTGCAGACAAATTTCATGTGTGGCTGTGCTGTTGAAGCCGTGGCTAGCTGCCGTCTTTGTTGCCTTTTCTCCTCCCACTGTTCTACTCTCTTCTGATCACTCCTCTGTATACATGTTTTCACAGCGCATCTCCATTTGGGGCAGTCTGAAGCTTAGGCTTCCCATTTTGTAGGGTTGATTTCACTGGCCTCCATATCCCTCTTGCACACATCCATGAAGCGAAGGCCAGGTCTCCTAACAGTCCTGGTTCTGGTCGCTAAGTTTCCCTACAAGATGTCTTTTGAAATGCGGCCGTCTTCCATACGACTGACATGACCAAGCCATCTCAGCCGTCGTTGTGATAGAAGAGCGTAGATGGTCATCATCCCTCCTTTTTGAGGACATCCTTGTTTGGAATGTGGTCCTCCCATTTGATGCCTAGGATTCGCCTCAAGTAGCGGAAATGGAAAACATTCAAACGGCGCTCCTGACTTGCATACAGGGTTCACGACTCACTGCCATACAGGAGAGTGCTGAGCACATAGGCCGGGTAGATCTTCATTTTCGTGTTTGTGGTTTATAGTAAAGTGTTCTTCCAGGCCTGCTTTGAGTGTCTAGCAATCTTGGTTGCTGCCTTGCCAATGTGAACGTTGAGCTCGAGATCAAGGGAGAGGTTGCTTAATACATGGAGCCGAGGTAGGTGAAGTTTTCAACCACTTGGAGGGTGTAGTTTAATTAACATTGGAGGATTCAAAAGTCTATGACACCAAGTTGATCTACTCTAGAGTAATAGGACTGCAGGCAAGTTGAAGATATGTCAATATCAAGAATATTTTGTCATGAAAGCTTTAACCAGGTCAAAGGCGAACTTGAAGAATTTGACAAAGGTTGACGTGTCACTTGAGCAACCTTGTACAGCCCGTTTGATGGTTGTGCTCTACTCTGGATTAAAATCTGATGATCTTTGGTTGGTGTGCCACCAGGGTTTCTAGAAGTCATGACGAATCGAGAGTCATCCAAAAGAGTCTTCCTTCCCACCTCACTGCTTCCCTTCCAGAAACTACTGACAACAAACAACAGTTGATCGACATCATAATACCGGTATGCGTGATTCTGCAGAATGATGAGGTGTTCAGAAATAGGCAAAAGCACAAGCTGGTCATTACCGGTCAAGATGAGGTATCTGTTGAAGTGATACCAGGCAGCGATGTCATGCCAAGGGAAGATATTTCCATAACACATGAAGAAGCAGACAACATCATAGTACAGCAAGCGATTCAAATTGCTGCTAATGAGAAAAGGTATGTTAGGGTCCTGGCTGTTAGGGTTAGGGTCCATCATTATCTACATGAATAACTTAGAACGCCAATGATCATGACGTCATCAAAGAGCGAACTGTTATTGACATTCCTGCCACTGTACACAAGTTAGAAGATATCATTCCATCGATGTTGGCAGGACATGCGTTGAGGGGATGCGACACTATTTGGGCATACTTTGGGATTGAAAAGGGTACATGCATTGCTGAAAGTGATGAAGCAGAAGATTTGACTCCCTTTGGACTCAGTTGGCAAGAGAGCTCATCTGCAAACATGTGTGTGGAAGCACGCCTTGCAGTCACGACCCACATCATTGGATCCTACAAAGTATGGCTATGCAAAAGAAGAGGAAACCAAATCCCTGATCCCTGTCACAGTACTTACAAATGTACAACTCGCACCGGACAACATATTAAGGTTAATACGGTGCACTTGTGCGAGTGGAAGCCTATGTAAATCATCACGGTGCCAATGCAACAAAGCAAAACTAGCATGCACAATTTTCTGTGGTTTTCGCGCCTCTGTCGAGTGTTATAACGATCAAACTAAAGCAGCAAATGATAGCCATTGGAAGGTAACCATGTTTGGTCATTTTGGGTGGATATTTCGCTTTATTAAACTCATAAATTCCCTTGTAAGAGAGGAACCTTTTCATGATAGGTTCATATAAAAGAATGTATTACCTCAAAATACAAATCAAATTTCGGAATGCTGTCACTGAAAATGGGCATTTATAACCATATGGTACCTCATATCTATGGGACAGAGAGCATGAAATTCTAGCTTGTTTTCTTCAAGTATTAAAGATAAAGACCAGTTATGTTCATGCGATTGCATTGTGAAAGAAACGTTGTGGAATCGATCAGAAAAGGTTGATCATCTAGCTTATAAGTATTGGTGTGTACTGCAAGGTTCTGGAATCATCAAAACGATTAGAAATTTGGCCCAGTCTTGGTAAATTTACAAGCACTGTACACAGAAGGATGTATATGGGACTACGCGACACGTGCGCGATATCTATCAGGTCTAAATAGATATAATAATTTACCAAATATATCAATTAGTAGGCGGTTTCTCGGCAAAATTTGTATCATCACGTATTAGTCAAAACATATTCTTTCACATGATTGGTGATAAGAGCTTCCATTTCATTTGTTGAGAGGAGGGCGTTTCCAAAACTGATCTTTACCTTTAAAGTACAAAATAACAAAAAAATCACACCAAAATGTGGTGCACAATTTTTACTTAATGTATTCAGTGCGTCTGACTTATAAAAAATGTTAATTTCATGTTAGAAATTGGCATTTGGCCATCATTTAAAATTTGCAAGTTAACGTGTCTATAGAGGGCGCCAATCTGAATTATGCAAATTTACATGCCATTTTTTATCATACAACATCGTCAATTTTTATTTAGTGATGATCCTAGAAAAAAATCAAGATATTTGACTGACATTTAATGTAGCAAAATACTGTAAACAATTTTTTTATCATTAATTTTGGTAAAAAAGGGTATTTTGGCGGCCATTTTGTATGACGTCACATATCTCAAATTGCTCAAGGCTGACAGAGTGTCAGCAATCGGATTCTTCAAATTGATGGTCTAAGGAACTATAATAAAAAAAAAAAAAAACTATAGACCCTAAAACAAGGTATATCGTGATGGCTGCCGGACTAATAGTGTAGATAGTTAGGGCGAAAGAAAGGTCACCAAAACGGCCCGAAACGGAAAAAATGGTGCCTGGACGGTCACGCATGAGGGTTTCCGGAGAACGAAGAATTCAGTGATCTTGAAGGAATGCTAGAGACTACGCCTACGAATTTTGAAGGGAATTGTAGTAGAGGAAGGGATCTCGATAGGGCTCGCAAGCACTGCGTGCAAAACCAATAGGACTTGGTGCATGATCAACATGTTGCGACGCGTGCTTTGGCACGAACGGCCGCCCATACTAACACAACCGAATAACAGTCTTAAAAATGACGTCATGGCCGAAACGTGTTATAATAGGGCGGAAACTCGGCGGGATTCGTATAGTGACCCTTGTTCAAATGCGATTTACTCACAATTTTCTGCGTGAACATATACCATACTTGGTATAATTCGAAAGGGCACTTCAGTGCGGTCAGTTTAAAAACCATTGTCATCTGCGCAAAACATACTGCACGCATCAAACGCGCTATTACGTAAAGCATAGCAAATTCATCATTTTTGGCGATAACTTGGCGAAGAGGGTATTACAATTTACTAAACTTAGCAGACAGTTGTCCCGTATATGGATACATGATAGAAAGGCCTTAGAATGGACCAGAAACGGACAAAATGGCGCCTGGACGTTTACGCATGAGTGATTTCAGAAAACGAAAAAGTAGGTGACCTAGATTGGATATCAGAGATTACGCCTACGAAGTTTGAAAGGAATCGAGCAAGAGAAAAAGACCTGGATAGGAATAACAACCACTCTCTTTTTTTCTATGATAATCCTATAGAAACACGTGATGTAAAATAGATTTATAGGACAAAATGGCGTCTTAAATGGCCCCCTTGACCAATTTCAAAAATCCGGCCAGGAGGTGCCCTGCGTATTGGAACTCGGCATGTCGCTGCAAATTTTCAAGGAAAAAAAAAGGACGTTTAAGGGGCGAAAAGCAGTCTGAAAAAATGACGTCATAGCCGATACGTGTTATATTCGGGCGGAATTCGTATAGTGACCTTTGTTCAAATGCGATTTACTCACAATTTTCTGTGTGAACATATACTATACTTGGTATCATGCAAAAGGGCACTTCATTGCGGTCAGTTTGACACCATTGTTATCTCCGCGCAATGTATTGCACGCATTAAACGCGCTATTACGTAATGCATAGTAAATTCATCATTTTTGGCGATAACTTGGCGAAGAGGGCATTACAATATACTTAACTTAGCAGACAGTTGTCACGTATATGGATACATGTGTCTGCCAAGTTTCATTGACGTAGGTATAAAGATCGCTATTGTAGAGCAAGTTGAAGTTATTTCTCAATTTTCTTGAAAACTGCATATTTGGAGGGCATTTTTCGCAAAGTCGGTCAGTGTTAGGGCATATAATTTTGTATATGGCTGGAAAGGGCATATGTTCAAGTATCTAAATCCAAAAAAGGGTACGGGTCTGCCAAGCCATAATGAAGATACGGCCACAGAAAGAAAGCCAATTCCCAGAACTTTAGAGGGCGCTATTTATGTTTTGCATAGCCAATGGAGCGTGAAATTTGGCATGGCTATGTGCAATTATGGGATTAAGATACTGTGAGATTTAAATACAAAACGGAATTTATATGTGAAAGTTATGGCAGTTTTAGATTATTTAGGGGTCAATTTTTCAAGAAGTTGAGAGATTGTTGACGGAGACGGTTTCAGATTTGAATTTTGAGTACGAAGATGGCATTTTGAAGGGCAGGTTATGCGTCGCAGATTAAAGAACATCTCTTAGACTATCTAGAGGAATTTGTTACAAGTTTGTAGGATCTAGGATAGTGAAGATAGGAAGGAAGATATAAAGGCCTTAAAATGGACCAGAAACGGACAAAATGGCGCATGGACGGTTATGCATGAGTGATTTCGAAAATCGAAGACAGTAGTGACCTGGATGAGATGTTAGAGATGATGCCTACGAAATCTGAAAGGAAATGGACACGAGAAAAACACCTAACTAGGAATAACAAGCACTACGTGCAAAACGAATGTGATTTCCGGACGATAAGGAAAACCAGGAGGAAAACAAGAATATTAATGGGGCAGAATGTGAACGAAAACAAGGCAATGACGAAGGTCGTCATTGCAAAAACAAGGCAATGACGAAGGGTCGTCATTGCAAAGAACGAAGACTAGAAATGCAATCATGTCACAACGATGTGCGTGCAATGACGCCATGTTTCTACGTGTCAAACGAAAGAGCTTCTCTCGGACTATCCAGAGCAATTCGTATACGAAGTCTGTAGCTTCTGTGATATTGGAGATAGATAGGGCGAAAGAAACGCATCAACAGTGACCTTGGTTGGATGGTAGTGACTATGCCTACGAAGTTTGAAAGAAATTGGGATAGGGAAATAACCTAGAAAGGGCTCGCAAGCACTGCGTGCAAAAACCAACGGGATTTGGTGCATGTTCGTCATTGCAATCAAGATCGTTCTGGGAGCCAAAAGCGTGAACCCGATATGTCCCATAGACAATGCGTGTAATGCATGGGCGGAAAACGTACAGGATCTGTATTATGACCGAAGTTAAATTGTTTTTTCTCTCTCTCTTGATGTCTCTTTATGGGCCGTATTTGGTATCATTAGAAAGACAATTTCATGTTTGTTATTGTAAACCACTCTTTTTTTTCTATGATAATCCTATCGAAACACGTGATGTAAAATAGATTTATAGTACAAAATGGCGTCTTTAATGGCCCCCTTGACCAATTTCAAAAATTCGGCCACGAGGTGCCCTGCGTACTGCAACTCGAAATGTCACTGCAAAATTTCAAGGAAAAAAAAGGATGTTTAGGGGGCGTAAAAAAGTCTGAGAAATGACGTCTTAGCCGATACGTGTTATAATATTGGGCGGAAACTCGGCGGAAATCGTATAGTGACCCTTACTCAAATGTGATTTACTCAAAATTGTCTGTGTGAACATATACCATACTTGGTATCATTCGAAAGGGCACTTCATTGCGGTCAATTTCACACCATTGTCATCTGCGCGCAATGTACTGCACGCATTACATGCGCTATTACGTAATGCATGGTAAATTCATCATTTTGGGCGATAACTTTGCGACGAGGGCATTACAATTTACCAAACTTGGCAGACAGTTGTCACGTATATGGATACATGTGTCTGCCAAGTTTCATTGATGTAGGTATAAAGATCGCCGGTTTAGAGCAAGTTGAAGTTATTTCGCAATTTTCTTGAAAATGGCGAATTTGGAGGGCAATTTTCTCAAATTTGGTCAGTGATAGGGTATATAATTTTGTATATGGCTGGAAAGGGCATATCTTCAAGTATCTAAATCCCAAAAAAGGTACGGGTTTGCCAAGCCATTGTGGAGATACGGCCACAGAGAGAAAGCCAATTCCCAGAACTTTAGAGGGCGCTATTTATGTTTTGCAGAGCCATGGGAGCGTGAAATTGGGTATGGCTATGTGCAATTATGAGATAAAGATACTGTAAGATTTAATTACAAAACGGAATTTATATGAGAAAGTTATGGCAGTTTTAGATTATTTAGGGGTCAATTTTTCAAGAATTTGAGAGATTGTTGACGGAGTCGGTTTCAGATTTGAATTTAGAGTATGAAGATGGCATTTTGAAGGGCAGGTTATGTGTCGCAGATTAAAGAACATCTTTTAGACTATCTAGAGAAATTTGTTAGAAGTTTGTAGGATCTAGGATAGTGGAGATAGGAAGGAAGATAGAAAGGCTTTAAAATGGACCAGAAACAGACAAAATGGCGCCTGGACGTTTACGCATGAGTGATTTCAGAAAACGAAAAGATAGGTGACCTGGATGAGATGCTAGAGATGATGCCTACGAAATTTGAAAGGAAATGAACATGATGAAGGCACCTAACTAGGAATAACAAGCACTATGTGCAAAACGAATGTGATTTCCGGACGAGGAAAACAAGGAGGAGAATACTAGAAATGCAATCGTGTCACAACGATGTGCGTGCAATGACGCCATGTATTCTACGTGTCAAACGGAAGAGCTTCTCTCGGACTATCCAGAGCAATTTGTACGAAGTCTGTAGCTTCTGTGATATTGGAGATAGGTAGGGCGAAAGAAAGGCATCAACAGTGACCTTGATGGGATGGTAGTGACTACGCCTACAAAGTTTAAAATAAATTGGGATAGGGGAAAGAACCGAGAAAGGGCTCGCAAGCTCTGCGTGCAAAAACCAACGGGATTAGGTGCATGTTCGTCATTGCAATCAAGATCGTTCTGGGGGCCAATAGCGTGAACCCCATATGCCCGATAGACAATGCGTGTAATGCATGGGCGGAAAACGCATAGGATCTGTATTATGACGGGAGTTAAATAATTTTTTTCTTTCTCTCTTTGTCTCTTTATGGGCCGTATTTGGTATCATTAGAAAGAGAATTTCATGGTTGTTATTGTAAACTACTCTCTTTTTTCTATGATAATCCTATCGAAACACATATGAACAAATTTCGGGCATCTGCTAAGCGCGGACTCGCTCCGCGGTCTACAACACGTGAAATCTTCTTTGAAAATGCGCTAAGTGTGCAAAGAAATGCTCCTACAATGAAAAGAAACTTTGATTTCACATCAACTCGGGTGGAAATCACATATTCAATTACTGTTCTTTCCATTGAAACCAATTGCGAAGTGATTTGTTCACTGGAAATTAGGGCCTTTTCGTCTTCAAAAGGGGACAACAATCATTTACTTTGTGAATTCTCTATGGAGGTCACGTGAAAACTCGCCTTTTTCACTGGGGTTGTGTACTTCAAGGAGCTAATGCTCGTAACTGCGACTTGTTATTGGGCCAGCTCGGACGCCAAAACAGAGGATATGTAATCCCCTGCCGTCTGATGTAACACATAATTTGATTGGTTGTCGAGAAATTAGGGCCAATTTCAATCCAATAAAAAGAAGCTTTCGTAGATGTACGCATCGACCTCCGTAATTTATGCATTGTGCGTAAGCGAAGTTTTTTACACAGCGAACAATGAGGCTTACACACCGTGCTCGCAGCCGTGCGTATTTCGACCACCAAATTTGACTCAGCTCCGCGGCGATGGAAAAGATACATTTTATGTTGATTTCAGCAATTTACTGAAGGGAATATAGATATTATGGACGATCTTTTACGAAAAAGGTGTGTAGGGATTAAATTATATCTCTCACGAGACACTGAATTCTTTAGTTTTCCTGAAATTTAGCAAATTAATGGCAATCTGAACTCGCTTTATGAGCAGATCTAAATATTCATGGTCGATCTGCTAGTGAAGGAATCGCGTATTCATATTGCAGGGTGATCCCGCCCATCTTAGACGGAGGGATGACAATGGACATGCATTATCTGTGTGCATCTGCATCTACTAGACTAACATTTCCTGATTTGTTTTCTTTTTTCGGGAGAAGAAGAGGGAAGAGAGAGAAAAAGAGAGAGATTTGACAAGTCATGCTCGCACAGCGGTGTTGACATTCACACTCTCACCAGTTTTCTACGATAAACCCCTATTTCATAAAAATCGACGAGTCCGGTACCTTGGTGTTACGCTCTAGTGCACTCGAAAGTTCATCGTTTGTGTGGGAGGTACACAAAACGCCTCATTGATCTTTTGGCCGAATGTGGGTCAAATTTGTTCATATGGTGATGTAAAATAGATTTATAGGACAAAATGGCGTCTTAAATGGCCCCCTTGACCAATTTCAAAAATCCGGCCACGAGGTGCCCTGCGTATTGGAACTCGGCATGTCACTGCAAATTTTCAAGGAAAAAAAAGGACATTTAAGGGGCGAAAAGCAGTCTGAAAAATGACGTCTTAGCCGATACGTGTTAGATTCGGGCTGAAACTCGGCGGAATTCGAGACAACTGTGTGCCAAGTTTAGTAAAATTCAAATATGTCAGCGCAAAGTTATCGCAAAAAATGATCAATTTTCTATGCATTACGTAATAGCGCCTATAATGCGTGCAGTACATTGCGCGCAGATGACATGGGTGTGAAATTGACCGCAATGAAGTGCCCTTTCGAATGATACCAAGTATGGTATATGTTCACACAGAAAATTTTGAGTAAATCACATTTGAATAAGGGTCACTATACGATTTCCGCCGAGTTTCCGCCCAATATTATAACACGTATCGGCTATGACGTCATTTCTCAGACTTTTTTTCGCCCCCTAAACATCCTTTTTTTTCCTTGAAATTTTGCAGTGACATTTCAAGTTGCAGTGCGCAGGGCACCTCGTGGCCGGATTTTTAAAATTGGTCAATAGGGCCATTTAAGACGCCATTTTGTCCTATAAATCTATTTTACATTACGTGTTTCGATAGGATTATCATAGAAAAAAAAAGAGTAGTTTACAATAACAACCATGAAATTCTCTTTCTAATGATACCAAATACGGCCCATAAAGAGACATAAAGAGAGAGAGAAAAAACAATTTAACTCCGGTCATAATACAGATCCTGTACGTTTTCCGCCCATGCATTACACGCATCGTCTATGGGGCATATCGGGTTCACGCTTTTGGCCCCCAGAACGATCTTTATTGCAATGACAATGACGCACCAAACCCCATTGGTTTTCGCACGCAGTGCTTGCGAGCCTTTTCTAGGTTCTTTCCCCTATCCATATTTCTTTCAAACTTCGTAGGCGTAGTCCCTACCATCCCACCAAGGTCACTGTTGAGGCCTTTCCTTCGACCTACATATCTCCAACATCACAGAAGCTACATACTTCGTACAAATTGCTCTGGGTAGTCCGAGAGAAGCTCTTCGTTTGACACGTAGAAACATGGCGTCATTGCACGCACATCGTTGTGACACGATTGCATTTCTAGTTATGATACTGCTGCTATTACTACTACTGTACAACAACTACAACAACTACAACTACTATGAAGAAGTAAATGAAGAAGAAGGGGTAGGAGAAGAATCATTTCAACAATATTAGTGAGTATATTCTCAATGATGAGGCATACACGTGCATACACATTACATATTCCGTGGTAAGAATGAAGTAAGCGAGGGAAAATTAAGGCAATGACAAACGAGAGCGAGAGAGAGAGAGAGAGAGACAGAATTTGGCCGGGTTCAAATTAAGTTTTCTTTAAATTAGACCCAATACTGAGGATCTTTTTATGTGCCATGTTTTTGTTATTTGACGCCTTTTGACGCTACATAGAAGAGCCGTCTTTTGTCACCAAATATAATAAAATTTGGCGATGCTATGTTGCAAAATGCCTGTACGCGCGGGTACGCGCGGAAATGCGCACACAATAGTGCTCCCGCGCAAATTTTGGAAATGCTTAAAATGGCCTGAAACGTGTGGATTTTATTGACAATTTTGTTGACCTTTGACCTGACATTAATGTATACTAAATATGGTTGATTTTTGATAACTCCTTATTGAGATATGATAATGACCTGATTTTTACAAAATGGCGCCTGGATGACGTCACGATGACCCCATGACCTTAAAAAAGGTTTCGAGAACTTGATATTATAGGGCCTGATAACTGACAGAAATTTGAAGGAAATCGACCGAGTCGACTTCGAGTAAACGTGTACACAAATAACTGTACGGAAGAAATAAAAATAAAGAAATAATAAATAAATAAAGAATAAAGAAAATTCTGAGGAAATCAATAGGTGATCTGTCGTTGACATACCACCTAATAAGACAAATCTTAAAGAATTAAATAGGTAATACGTTGATTTCGTACGTTTCACCTAATTATAAGGCCTAAGGTAAATTGTAAGATAGAAAGACGGGTATAAAAGAGAAACAGTTCTGAGTCTAAAAGAATGGGCAAGAGGGGAGGGGGGGGGGGGGGGGTGTAGATACCTTAATTAATTTGGTTTTGAATTGTTTTTACTCGTTTCAATTTGTTTTCTCATTTGATTTGCATTGATCTAATCATCATCATGTGACATGTGTGTTATTAATAACGTTAGATTCAAGATGTGGCAGCTGACTTTGATATCTATCTTGGGTTTTAGTTTCTATGTAAGAAAATATTCAGATGTTTGGCATTATCATGAAATAGTCTAGTAAACCGCTTATCTGCTCATTCTCTGACCAGCAGAGCACCACACATACGAGCATCACTATCCTGGCTGTGTAGTAAAAGCTGTGTATTTGATTCTCAACATGTCAATTAATTTTTACCTCGGAAACGGAGTTCTGTTGGTGGTTTGATTGCAAGGAGTTGATCTTGTGTGGCAGGTGCAGGAGCTTGGTTGGATGGCCATTCAAAAACACACTTTAGTTTGGTGTCCATTATAGCAGCAATATCTGATGCTTTCCACTACAAATGCAATTTTTCACGAACAATTAAACAAAAATAATTTTTAAAATTTCAGTGGAAAAACATGAGAGTAGCTTGGAAAACAATGAGAGTAGCTTGCAAAGAAATCTTATATTTGCCAATTTTGAGACTGCAAAAATATTTATGTGACTTTCTTATTCATCAGAATTCTAATGTATCATAATTTGTTTCATACTTTTACTGAATGCTTTCCTTCATTTGTTTCTGCTGGTTGGGGGAGAACTTCCCATAATAAAAAAAATTGCTTGAGTACAGCATAATGTTATCAATGAACACGTACATTAATAGATTGAAATGAAATCAAAATAACTTAGGATTAAGATATTTGCCGGAAAAAAAACTTCATAGTTTACTGGACAAATATATGATAATCCACTTTATTTGACAGAAATACTGACAGAACACTGGGGGCAGCATCACTAAAAAAAAAAGTGTGTAGATAATACCAAGACCTACCTCCATACAAAATTTGAATGAAATCCGTCAAGGAATGTGACAGTTATGAGGACACAAGAATATGACGCGGCGGACGCTGCTGAATCCAAAGTATCGTCCAGCATACTGCCAGTGTCAGGAGATACATTGTACATTAGCAACCCTTGAATGATCCCTAAAGTGAAAAGATGAGCTAATACATACCACTGCTTCCAAGTCAATATCTGCCTTTGGTATGACGATTGATTGTACCATGAATTTGTGATTGTACTTCTCATTTGGATCAAAGTCAAAGGGTTGTAGCATTACTACAGCAGAAAAAGAAGAGAAGGAAAAGGGAAGAAAGATCATTAATTGTAAGTTCTGTATGTATGCTCTTTAGTATACTTTTCATCTCTTCTTCAATAATATTTGTATGTTTACCTGTAATTCTTATTCAGCTTGCTTACAATGAATTGAATATGCAAATAATGCAATCAATACAATATTCTTTTCATTTTGGGGAATGGAAGGGAGATCTTGAAGTTTGAAATCCCAATCTACCAAGCTTATCACATCATAAATTCTTACTCTGGATACAAATTTTGTTACAAGTCTGTCCGTCTCTCTCTCTCTCTCTGTCTCTCTGTCTTTTTCATTAATCTCCTTCCCCTTCTTTACAAATTCCTTCCATACCATAGTACCTACCTGCAACAGTGATGTTCTGATTGGGAATCATGATTCCACTGTTCGGTCTCACACAGTAACATCTTGGTGCTGTTGTTTGGATTTTAAAGCAGATAATTTTGTCCGATGGATTTGAAAGTGTCAGCTCAGATGTGACAACATCTGTAAATCGACCTGAAATGAAAAAAAAAAAAAAAAAAAACAGATGAATACTAACAAATAAAAATTGACTTGACTTTAATAGAAGTTATCTTGGAGTCAGACTGAACGTAAACTAAATACTAGAAATGCAATCGTGTCACAACGATGTGCGTGCAATGACGCCATGTTTCTACGTGTCAAACGAAAGAGCTTCTCTCGGAATATCCAGAGCAATTTGTACGAAGTCTGTAGCTTCTGTGATATTGGAGATAGGTAGGGCGAAAGAAAGGCCTCAACAGTGACCTTGATGGGATGGTAATGACCATGCCTACGAAGTTTGAAAGAAATTGGGATAGGGGAAAGAACCTAGAAAGGGCTAGCAAGCACTGCGTGCAAAAACCAATGGGATTTGGTGCATGTTCGTCATTGCAATCAAGATTGTTCTGGGGGCCAATAGCGTGAACCCGATAAGCCCCATAGACAATGCGTGTAATGCATGGGCGGAAAACGTACAGGATCTGTTTTATGACCGGAGTTAAATTGTTTTTTCTCTCTCTCTTTATGTCTCTTTATGGGCCGAATTTGGTATCATTAGAAAGAGAATTTCATGGTTGTTATTGTAAACCACTCCCTTTTTGCAATGACGACCTTCGTCATTGCCTTGTTTTCGTTCACATTCTGCCCCATTAATATACTTATCCTTATCCTTATCGTCCAGAAATCCCATTCGTTTTGCACGTAGTGCTTGTTATTCCTAGTTAGGTGCTTTCCTCATGTCCTCATGTAAAAATGACGTCATGGCCGAAACGTGTTATAATAGGGCGGAAACTCGGCGGAATTCTGGTAGTGACCCTTGTTCAAATGCGATTTACTCAAAATTTGCTGTGTGAACATGTACTATACTTGGTATCATTCGAAAGGGCACTTCATTGCGGTCAGTTTGACATCATTGTCATCTGCGCGCAACCTACTGCACGCATCAAACGCGCTATTACATAATGCATAGTAAATTCATCATTTTAGGCGATAACTTTGCGAAGAGGGCATTAAAATTTACTCAACTTAGCAGACAGTTGTCACGTATATGGATACATGTGTCTACTAAGTTTCATTGACTTACGTATAAAGATCGCCATTTTAGAGCAAGTTGAAGTTATTTCTCAATTTTCTTGAAAACTGCACATTTGGAGGGCATTTTTCGCAAAGTCGGTCAGTGTTAGGTATATAATTTTGTATATGGCTGGAAAGGGCATATCTTCAAGTATCTAAATCCAAAAAAGGGTACGGGTTTGCCAAGCCATAATGGAGATACGGCCACAGAAAGAAAGCCAATTCCCAGAACTTTAGAGGGCGCTATTTATGTTTTGCAAAGTCATTGGAGCATGAAATTTGGCATGGCTATGTGCAATTATAAAATAAGGATAATGTGAGATTTAAATACCAAACGGAATTTATATGAGAAAGTTATGGCAGTTTTAGATTATTTAGGGGTCCATTTTTCAAGAATTTGAGAGATTTTTGACGGAGTCGGTTTCAGATTTGAATTTTGAGTATGAAGATGGCATTTTGAAGGGCAGGTTATACGTCGCAGATTAAAGAACATTTCTTAGAATATCTAGATGAATTTGTTAGAAGTTTGTAGGATCTAGGATAGTGGAGATAGGAAGGAAGATAGAGAGGCCTTAAAATGGACCAGAAACGGACAAAATGGAGCCTGGACGGTTATGCATGAGTGATTTCGAAAATCGAAGAATGTAATGACCTTGATGAGATGTTAGAGACTATGCCTATGAAATTTGAATGGAAAAAGACATGAGGAAAGCACCTAACTAGGAATAACAAGCACTACGTGCAAAACGAATGGGATTTCTGGACGATAAGGATAAGGATAAGTATATTAATGGGGCAGAATGTGAACGAAAACAAGGCAATGACGAATGTTCGTCATTGCAATAAGATATTTTTATCGTCTATTTTAAAAACTCATTGTCTACATTTGTTTTCATTACACTTTTCTCTTTTGTTTAAAGATCCATACACAAAACCACTGGGCTCCTGACATCAGTGCAGAGAGGAAAAAGTCTGGCTGGAAAAAAAAGGAACATATTTGTTGATGTTGTTTCTTTTGTCCGTTTGTAATCTTCATCTCAAATGTGGATCATGATGGCAGTCTCTCAGTCTCAGGTAGGAAAACAGTCAACCAATACGGTCATTGAAAGTATCGCTAAATGTTAGATGCTGAATCACCAACACTTCCAGCACTTCAGGGTTTTTTTTCATTCTTTTTTGCAATTCAGCATTACATTGACAATGAGAAATCAGTGTTATTTTTTGTATACCAATTTTTTTATACACAAGATTCTGGCCAGGATCAACATTACAAACTCCTGTCAGAGGTCAACATTTGAGTGATGTAAATCGAATGTCAGTTCATGCCAACAGGATTCATGTACTGCCAAGTCTGTTTCATGTCCATGACCATGATATTGATATAGGTAGGCGCATGCTAAGTAAGGCTTGGCCTAGACCAAAAGCTTCGGTCTCTCTATATCGCCGGTTGTTCCACTAAGACTACTTCTGGCTCCACTAGAACTCCGATTAAAGAGACTGAAGTTCGTCCTGTGGGGACTGTACGAAACAAATGGTTCGGTTCGGTCGAACTGCGATTAATGAGATATGCAACAAGATTTTCACTCTTTACTTTCCTCATAAATGTTGCAATATTACAATAATTCGAATCTATATTAGAAGAAGAAAAAAAAAAGTATATATAGCTTATTTGACTTACGATAGCTTGCTCATTTAGATCCTAAATTAATGATTAATCCGAGAAAGTCTCGTAGTCAAAATGATTCGTTGTCAGTCATCTTGGTTTTAGTTGATGAATATTCATTTTTCTTTGCGAAAGTCCAATAGCTACCGTAGCTACGTACAAGTCAGCCCGGCTTGACCCACGAAACGAGTGCTCTGATTGGCCATTGGCTATGTTTTGGTAGGTTGACCCGGAAATATATTGGCCGCCGGGTCATATAGCTCAATGTTCGAGTGCATGAACGTACTGTTTCACGGTTCTGAGATACAAATTGGATAATTCGTATAAGTAAGTCCGTAAATTTCGCATTTAATAATAAGTTATCAAATTTTGATAACTGTAATTAGGAGATAGACATACCATTAACCTAATTTACATCTGATTTAGAAATCAGAAAATTAGATCTTAATAAAGAAAATCGGGGAGAAAATGTCGTGAACGAAAAAAATGTTCATCGCTGGCTCTAGATTACCCCCACGGTGCGAGATCTCTGTAGTACCGTCTGTATTGGGAAATGTCAACACATGTCAGTTTTATTAAAGAAATGACCCAAATCAGACGGTTAATTCTGTCTAGGCTTGACCTTGGTGGTAATTATTTTGATTAAACATATGAATCACTAAGTAAAAGACAAAGCCTGTAAGCGTAAGGCTAGTCGAGTCTTAGACCGAAAAAAATATGTCGCTTGCGTTCGTAAGCCTCTGATTTGGGTAGGGTCGACTCCTCTCTTTATGTCGATTCTGTCCTGTAACATTAGTCATGAAAGGGGAAAGAACTAAGAAGTCTATCTTTGATTGTCTGCATAAACGAGGATCGCCTTCGTAAATGCGGACAGACATGTCCGTACAAATAAGGATCGTCTTCATTTTCGCAGACGTTTCACATTTCCAATATGCGCGTTGGCGATGCGAAAAAAGGATTCCACAATGGTTTTCTTGATGCATTTTATTTTTACATTGACTTTGTACAGAGACTGTCACGTTATGAGTGATAAATCCTTGGGAAGACGGACAACCCATACAAGTAGACAGTGGACTAGGGTTATTTTCTTATGTGGAATCCGTTTTTTTTTTTGCATCGCCAGTGCGCAGTTCGGGAACCCGAAACCGGCAGAGCGCCTATGAAGAAAAACGTGCGGACGATCCCTATTTTTGAGGACGCAATTTGACCGTGTTTACGAGGATATCCTCGTTTATGCGGATGATCCTCATTCCCGGACAAAGCGCCCTTAGAACTTAGATCATAATCATATTCATTCCAATCGCTGAATCAGCAAAGCCATGTCATTGTCATTGACGAAATAGTATAGTGCTCTGCACTCCAGCAAAGCATAGAGGGTCAATGCTAATGCGCATTGACCTCTAGCACTGCATACATACATGATGTGAGCCAGGTATTATTACACCCATGCACAAATATACACACCACACAATATTTCATAGACTGTACACAATCATGCCGATGCAGATGTAAGCAAAGTTGAAAACATGTATTTTACTGCTATTTAGGTGTCATCAATTGTCACTAAAGTTCCGATGTTTAGTGAAATCAGTTGAGTTTTGTACAGTGGTGTTTGAAATGTTGAGAATCAAAAGCACATCTTTTACTACACAGCCAGGATAGTGATGCTCCTATGTGTGGTGCTCTGCTGGTCAGAGAATGAGCAGATGAGCGGTTTACTAGACTATTTCATGATAATGCCAAACATCTGAATATTTCTTACATAGAAACTAAAACCCAAGATAAATATCAAAGTCAGCTGCCACATCTTGAATCTAACGTTGATAATAACACACATGTCACATGCTGATGATTATATTAATGCAAATCAAATGAGAAAACAAATTGAAACGAGTAAAAAAAAATCAAAACCAAATAAATGTTTACCTAGGAAACGGAGTTCCGTTGGTGGTTTGATTGCAAGGAGTTGATCTTGTGAGGCAGGTGCGGGAGCTTGTGAGGCAGGTGCAGGAGCTTGTGAGGCAGGTGCACGAGCTTGGTTGGCTGGCCATTCAAAAACACACTTTAGTTTGGTGTCCATTATAGCAGCAATATCTGATGCTTTCCACTACAAAGACAAAAATGGTCACAACAAATTGGATATCTTGATCTCTCAAATGAAATTATTCACATACAATTTAAAAAAAAAAAGATTTTTAAAAGTTCAGTGGGAAAAAATGAGAGTAGCTTGGAAAACAATGAAAGTAGATTGTAAAGAAATCTTATATTTGCCAAATTTGAGACTGCAAAAATAATTATGTGACTTTCTTATTCATTATTCATCATAATTTTATTCATACTTTTACTAAATGCTTTCCTTCATTTGTTTCTGCTGGTTGGGGGAGAACTTCCCATAATAACAAAATTGCTTGAGTACAGGATAATGATATCAATGAACACGTACATTAATAGATTTAAATAGAATCAAAATAACTTAAGGATTAAGATATTCGCTGGAAAAAAAAGACTTCATAGTTTACTGGACAAATATATGATAATCCACTTTATTTGACAGAAATACTGACAGAACACTTGGAGCAGCATCACCACAAATGATAGGTGTGTAGATTATACCAAGATCTACCTCCATACAAAATTTGAATGAAATCCGTCAAGGAATGTGACAGTTAGTGCGCACACAAGAATATGACGCGGCGGACGCTGCTGAATCCAAAGTATCGTCCAGCATACTGCCGGGGGATTCCTTGTACATTAACAACCCTTGAATGATCCCTAAAGGCCCGGTCACACAGAGGGGACGCATGCGGGACGCACGGCCGGCGCATGGAAAATTTCCAATTTTGGCCAGTGCGTTGTCGTTCGCTAGGCGTGCGTCATCACTCGTTACTCGTTCGTCGAGCGCTCTGGACCAACGCTGGACCAGGGCTATGCATTCGTCGTCATTCGCTGTGTGCGTCGGGATTTTTTGAGCATGCTCAAAAGTGTGCGCGGAGCTCGACGCATGAATGTACACGCCAGAGGCACGCCTGACGTGCGTTGAGCGCGTTAGACCAGCGCCAGACATACGCGGGGCACACGCCCTGTATACGCACAGCGCGCTAGCTACACGCTGTGCATTTTGTGTCAGCTCGCTAGCTTTTCCAAAATCATGACAAAAGTTTGGCACACGACCTTTTCCGATTTCCAATGCGCTGGCCGTGCGTCGTAGAACGCATTGCATGCGTGGACCATTCGTCCAGCGCGCTAGCAACACGCTGTGCATTCGTGGAATTTGTTATCATGTGCGCTCTGGGTACGGTCTGTATGCGTACTGTATGCGCCCTGTATGCGCTCAGCGCGCTAGCAACACGCTATGCATTTGGTGTCAAAAGTTGGGCGCACGACAACACACTGGCCAAAATTGCAAATTTCCCATTCGCTGGCCGTGCGTTCCCCATGCGTCCTCCCTGTGTGACCGGGCCTTAAAGTGAAAAGATGAGCTAATATACAACTATTGAATGGCCATGAGTGCAATGGTACAAGATTTTGCACGAGGTGGATGAAAAGAGACGCTTTATTCAACGAGGCGCAGCCGAGTTGAATAGAGCGTCTTATCTTTCACCGAATGCAAAATCTTGTTCCATTGCACGAATAAAGGCCATTCACTATTTGTTTTATACAACTCCTCGGACGTTAATGGGCTTAAAACAGTTTTTCTGGGCCTAAATCTCAGCTTTTGTTTTGTTTGTTTTTAATTTATGAAACTACCGATTGTGAGCGCGCGCTATTAAGCAGGCAGCAAACCATGCGCACATTATGCGCCGCACGTACCAAGCTTTATGTTTATTGTTACGCGGAGTGCAATTTCGTTTGATCCTTTCGCACCATTGCACTCTGACGTCACTTACCTAACCATATACTTTGTACATCGCTAGTGACGTCAGAGTGCAATAGTGCGAAAGGATCAAACGGAATTGCACGGCTGGAGAATGATGCCGTTCAACGGTACTTTTAGCGCATGTCATGTGATCAATAATTGACCAATGAGGTTGCAAGAATCTTAGTAGGCGTTGTATAATACATACCACTGCTTCTAAGTCAATATCTGTCTTTGGTTTGACGATTGATTGTACCATGAATGTGTGATTGTTCTCCTCGTTTGGATCAAAGTCAAAGGGTTGTAGCATTACTACAGCAGAAAAAGAAGAGAAGGAAAAGGGAAGAAATATCATTAATTGTAAGTTATGTATGTATGCTCTTTAGTATACTTTTCATCTCTTTTTCAATAATATTTGTATGTTTACCTGTAAGTCTTATTCAGCTTGCTTACAATGAATTAAATATGCAAATAATGCAATCAATACAATCTTCTTTTCATTTTGGGGAATGGAAGGGAGATTTTGAGGTTTGAAATCCCAAGCTACAAAGCTTATCACATCATAAATTCTTACTCTGGATACAAATTTTGTTACAAGTCTGTCCGTCTCTCTCTCTCTCTCTCTGTCTCTCTGTCTTTTTCATTAATCTCCTTCCCCTTCTTATACAAATTCCTTCCATACCATAGTACCTACCTGCAACAGTGATGTTCTGATTGGGAATCATGATTCCACTGTTCGGTCTCACACAGTACCTTCTTGGTGCTGTTGTTTTGATTCTAAAGTAGAGAAATTTGTCCGATGGATTTGAAAGTGTCAGCTCAGATGTAACAGCATTTGTAAATGGACCTGAAATGAAAAAAGAAAGAAAAAAAGATGAATACTAAAAATAAACTTGACTTGACTTAGAAGTTATCTCGGAGTCAGAATGAATGTAAACTAAAGATAACTAGAAATGCAATCGTGTCACAACGATGTGCGTGCAATGACGCCATGTTTCTACGTGTCAAACGAAAAAGCTTTTTTCGGACTATCCAGAGCAATTTGTACGAAGTCTGTAGCTTCTGTGATATTGGAGATAGGTGGGGCGAAAGAAAGGCCTCAACAGTGACCTTGATGGGATGGTATTGACTACGCCTACGAAGTTTGAACGGAATCGGGATAGGGGGAAAGAACCTAGAAAGGGCTCGCAAGCACTGCGTGCAAAAAACCAATGGGATTTGGTGCATGTTCGTCATTGCAACAACGATCGTTCTGGGGGCCACTAAGCGTGAACCCGATTTGCCCCATAGCCAATGCGTGTAATGCATGGGCGGAAAACGTACAGGATCTGTATTATGACCGGAGTTAAATTGTTTTTTTCTTCTCTCTCTTTATGTGTCTTTATGGGCCGTATTTGGTATCATTGGAAAGAGAATTTCATGGTTGTTATTGTAAAAAAAAAAAAAAAATCTATGGTATTCCTATCGAAACACGTGATGTAAAAGAGATTTATAGGACAAATTAGCGTCTTGAATGGCCCCCTTGACCGATTTCAAAAATCCGGCCACGAGGTGCCCTGCATATTCGAACTTGGCATGTCACTGCAAATTTTCAAGGAAAAAAAAGGACGTTTATGGGGCGAAAAGAAGTCTGAGAAAATGACGTCATGGCCGAAACGTGTTAGAAACTCGGCGGAATTCTGGTAGTGACCCTTGTTCAAATGCGATTTACTCAAAATTTGTTGTGTGAACATGTACTATACTTGGTATCATTCGAAAGGGCACTTCATTGCGGTCAGTTTGACATCATTGTCATCTGCGCGCAACCTACTGCACGCATCAAACGCGCTATTACATAATGCATAGTAAATTCATCATTTTTGGCGATAACTTTGCGAAGAGGGCATTAAAATTTACTCAACTTAGCAGACAGTTGTCACGTATATGGATACATGTGTCTACTAAGTTTCATTGACTTACGTATAAAGATCGCTATTTTAAAGCAAGTTGAAGTTATTTTGGAATTTTCTTGAAAATGGCGAAATTGGAGGGCATTTTTCTCAGAGACGGTCAGTGTTAGGGTATATAATTTTGTATATGCCTGGAAAGGGCATATCTTCAAGTATCTACATCCAAAAAAGGTACGGGTTAGCCAAGCCATTATGGAGATACGGCCACAGAAAGATAGCCAATTCCCAGAACTTTAGAAGGCGCTAATTATATTTTGCATTGCCATTGGAGCGTGACATTTGGCATGGATATAAGCAATTATGAAACAAACATACTGTAAAATTTGAATACAAAACGGACATTATATGAGAAAGTTATGGCAGTTTTAGATTTTTAGGGGTCAATTCTTCAAGAATTTGAGACACTTTTGACGGAGTCGGTTTCAGATTTTAATTTCGAGTACGAAGATGGCATTTTGAAGGTCAGGTTTATACGTCGCAGATGAAAGAACATCGCTTAGATTATCTAGGGGAATTTGTTAGAAATATGTAGGATCTAGGATAGTGGAGATAGGAAGGAAGAAGTAAAGACCTTAAAATGGACCAGAAACGGACAAAATGGCGCCTGGACGATTATGCATGAGTGATTTCGAAAATCGAAAAACGTAGTGACCTGGATGAGATGTTTGAGATGATGCCTACGACATCTGAAAGGAAAAGTGCATGATAAAAACACCTAACTAGGAATAACAAGCACTACGTGCAAAACGAAAGGGATTTCCGGACGATAAGGAATATACTAAGGAGAATATTAATGGGGCAGAATGTGAACGAAAACAAGGCAATGACGAAGGTCGTCATTGCAATGATGGCCTCAGGGTCTAACAACATGAACAAAGTCCGAACTGGTCAGAGCCAGAGGTCAACTAGTAGAGGCACTATGGGAGACTCTTTTCTATTTGAGAGTTGAGACACTGTCTGTATTGTCAGAGATTGTTGTCAAAATATTTGGTAGCATATTTGGGAGCCCCAGAGCCTTAAGTTTGGGATACCAGCATCACTAACAGTTTCCTTTCTTCACATTTGTTACAAAGAGATCACCTTGGCTTAAATTGAAAATGTGATAAGTAGATTCCTCATGACAAATTACCCCTTTTTATCGTCTAATTTAAAAACTCATTGTCTACATTTGTTTTCATAACACTTTTCTCTTTTGTTTAAAGATCCATACACAAAACCACTGGGCTCCTGACCTCAGTGCAGAGGGGAACAAGTCTGGCTGGAAAAAAGGAACATTTTGTGGATGTTGTTTCTTTTGTCCTTTTGTAATCTTAATCTCAAATATGGATCATGATGACAGTCTCTCAGTCTCAAGTAGGGAAACAGTCTCCCGATACGGTCATTGAAAGTATCGCTAAATGTTAGATGTTGAATCACCAACACTTGCAGTACTACAGGGTTTTTTCATTTTTTAGTGCAATTCAGCATTACATTGACAATGAGAAATCAGTGTTATTTTTGGTATACCAATTTTTGTATACACAATATTCTGGCCAGGATCAACATTACAAACTCCTGTCAGAGGTAAACATTTTTGTGATGTAAATCGCATGTCAGTTCATGCCAACAGGATTCATGTACTGCTAAGTCTGTTTCATGTCCATGACCATGATATTGATATAGGTAGGCGCATGCTAAGTAAGGCTTGGCCTAGACCAAAAGCTTCAGTCTCTCTATATCGTCGGTTGTTCCACTGAGACTACGTCTGGCTCCAATAGACCTCCGATTATAGAGACTGAAGTTCGTCCTATGGGGGCTGTACGGAACAAATGGTTCGGTTTGGTCGAACCGCGATTAATGAGATATTGCAACAAGATTTTCACTCTTTACTTTCCTCATAAATGTTGCAATATTAACATGATTAGAATCTATTTTAGAAAAAATAATAATAACGTATATAGTCTATAGCTTATTTGACTTACGATATCTTGCTCATTTAGATCCTAAATTAATGATTAATCCGAGAAAGTCTCGTAGTCAAGATGATTCTTTGTCAGCCATCTTGGTTTTAGTTGATGAATATTCATTTTTTCTTTGCGAACGTCCAATAGCTACCGTAGCTACGTACAAGATAGCCAGGCTTGACCCACGAAACGAGTGCTCTGATTGGCCATTGGCTATGTTTTGGTAGGTTGACCCGGAAATATATCGGCCACCGGGTCATATAGCTCAATGTTCGAGTGCTTGAACGTACTGTTTCATGGTTCTGAGATACAAATTGGATAATTAATATATGTAAGTTCGTAAAGTTCGCATTTAATAATAAGTTATCAAATTTTGATAACTGTAATTAGGAGATAGGCATACCAACCTAAATTACATCTGATTTTGAAATTAGAAAATTAGATCTAAATAAAGAAAATCGGGGAGAAAATGTCGTGAACGAAATTATGTTCATCGCTGGCTCTAGATTACCCCCAGGGTGCGAAATCTCTGCAGTACCGTCTGTATTGGGGAATGTCAACAAATGTCAGTTTTTTTTTAAATAAATGACCCAAATCAGACGTTTATTTTTGTATAGGCTTGGCCTTGCCCTTGGTGATAATTATTTTGATTAAACATATGAATTACTAAGTAAAAGACAAAGCCTGTAACCGTGAGGCTAGTCGAGTCTTAGACCTAAAAAATTTATGTCGCTTGCGTTCGTTAGCCTCTGTTTTGGGTAGGGTCGGCTCCTTTCTTGAAGTCGAGTCCATCCTGTAACATTAGTCATGAAAGGGGAAAGAACTAAGAAGTCTATCTTTGATTGTCTGCATAAACGAGGATAGCCTTCGTAAATGCGGACAGATATGTCCGTACAAATAAAGATCATCTTCATTTTCGCAGACGTTTTACATTTCCAATCTGCGCGTTGGCGATGCGAAAAACGGATTCCACAATGATTTTCTTGATGCATTTTATTTTTACATTGACTTTGTACAGAGACTGTCACGTTAACAGTGATAAATCCTTGGGAAGACGGACATCCCATCAAAGTAGACGGTGGACTGGGGTTATTTTCTTATGTGGATTCCGATTTTTGGGCAGTTCGGGAACCCGTAACCGGCAGAGCGCCTATGAAGAAAAACGTGCGGACGATCCCTATTTTTGAGGACGCAATTTGACCGTGTTTACGAGGATATCCTCGTTTATGCGGATGATCCTCATTCCCGGACAAAGCGCCCTTAGAACTCTACCGATCATAATCATATTCATTCCAATCGCTGAATCAGCAAAGCCATGTCATTGTCATTGACGAAATAGTATAGTGCTCTGCACTCCAGCAAAGCATAGAGGGTCAATGCTAATGCGTATTGACATCTAGAACTGCATACATGCTGTGAGCCAAGTATTATTAGACCTATACACAATATACACACCACACAATATTCCATTGACTGTACACAATCATGCCGATGCAGCTGTAAGCAAAGTTTGACACTTGATTACAATTAGATTTTTTAATTATTCTTTTTAACATCAGTAAGTTGAAAAAGGGTATTTTACTGCTATTTAGGTGTCATCAATTGTAACTAAAGTACCGATTTTGAGTGAAATCAATTGAGTTTTGTACAGTGGTGTTTGACATGTTGAGAATCAAAAGCACAGCTTTTACTACACAGCCAGGATAGTGATGCTCGTATGTGTGGTGCTCTGCTGGTCAGAGAATGAGCAGATGAGCGGTTTCCTAGACTATTTCATGATAATGCCAAACATCTGAATATTTTCTTACATAGAAACTAAAACCCAAGATAGATATCAAAGTCAGCTGCCACATCTTGAATCTAACGTTATTAATAACACACATGTCACATGATGATGATTAGATCAATGCAAATCAAATGAGAAAACAAATTGAAACGAGTAAAAACAATTCAAAACCAAATTAATTTTTACCTCGGAAACGGAGTTCTGTTGGTGGTTTGATTGCAAGGAGTTGATCTTGTGTGGCAGGTGCAGGAGCTTGGTTGGCTGACCATTCAAAAACACACACTAGTTTGGTGTCCATTATAGCAGTAATATCTGATGCTTTCCACTACAAAGAAAAAAATGGTCACAACAAATTAAATATCTTTATCTCTCAAATGAAATTATTCACAAACAATTACAATTTTTTTTTTTTTTAAACTTCAGTAGAACAAATTAATAGTAGCTTGGAAAACAATGAAAGAAGCTTGCAAAGAAATCTTATATTTGCCAATTTTGAGACTGCAAAAATATATATGTGACTTTCTTATTCATCAGAATTCTAATGTATCATAATTGTTTTCATACTTTTAATGAATGCTTTCCTTCATTTTTTGTTTGCTGGTTGGGGGAGAACTTCCCATAATAAAAAAATTGCTTGAGTACAGGATAATGATATCAATGAACACGTACATTAATAGATTGAAATAAAATCAAAATAACTTAAGGATTAAGATATTCGCTGGAAAAAAAAGTCTTCATAGTTTACTGGACAAATATATGATAATCCACTTTTTTTGACAGAAATACTGACAGAACACTGGGAGCAGCATCACTAAAAATGATAGGTGTGTAGATTATACCAAGATCCATCTCCATACAAAATTTGAATGAAATCCGTCAAGGAATGTGACAGTTAGTGCGCACACAAGAATATGACGCGGCGGACGCTGCTGAATCCAAAGTATCGTCCAGCATACTGCCAGGGGATACATTGTACATTAGCAACCCTTGAATGATCCCTTAAGTGAAAAGATGAGCTAATACATACCATTGCTTCCAAGTCAATATCTGCCTTTGGTATGACGATTGATTGTATCATGAATTTGTGATTGTACTTCTCATTTGGATCAAAGTCAAAGGGTTGTAGCATTACTACAGCAGAAAAAGAATAGAAGGAAAAGGGAAGAAAGAACATTAATAGTAAGTTCTGTATGCATGCTCTTTAGTATACTTTTCATCTCTTCTTCACGAATATTAATTTTGTATGTTTACCTGTAAGTCTTATTCAGCTTGCTTACAATGAATTAAATATGCAAATAATGCAATCAATACAATCTTCTTTTCATTTTGGGGAATGGAAGGGAGATCTTAAGGTTTGAAATCCCAAGCTACAAAGCTTATCACATCATAAATTCTTACTCTGGATACAAATTTTGTTACAAGTCTGTCCGTCTCTCTCTCTCTCTGTCTCTCTGTCTTTTTTCATTAATCTCCTTCCCCTTCTTATTCAAATTCCTTCCATACCATAGTACCTACCTGAAACAATGACGTTCTGATTGGGAATCATGATTCCACTGTTCGGTCTCACACAATACCTTCTTGGTGTTGTTGTTTTGATGCTAAAGGAGATAATTTTGTCCGATGGATTTGAAAGTGTCAGCTCAGATGTGACAACATCTGTAAATGGACCTGGAATGAAAAAAAAATAAAACAAAAAACAGATGAATACTAAAAATAAACTTGACTTGACTTAGAAGTTATCTTGGAGTCAGACTAAACGTAAACTTAAGATAATGATGGCCTCATGGTCTAACAACATGAACAAAGTCCAAACTGGTCAGAGCCAGAGGTCAACTAGTAGAGGAGACTCTTTTCTATTTGAGAGTTGAGACACTGTCTGTATTGTCAGAGACTTTTGTCAAAATATTTGGTAGCATATTTGGGAGCCCCAGAGCTTTATTTGGGATACCAGCATCACTACCAGTTTCCTTTTTTTACATTTGTTACAAAGAGATCACCTTGGCTTAAATTGAAAATGTGATAAGTAGATTCCTCTTGACAAATTACCCCCTTTTTATAGTTTATTTTAAAAACTCATTGTCTACATTTGTTTTCATAACACTTTTCTCTTTTGTTTAAAGATCCATACACAAAACCACTGGGCTCCTGACCTCAGTGCAGAGAGGAAAAGGTCTGGCTGGAAAAAAAGGAACATATTTGTGGATGTTGTTTCTTTTGTCCTTTTGTAATCTTAATTTCAAATAAGGATCATGATGACAGTCTCTCAGTCTCAAGTAGGGAAACAGTCTCCCAATACGGTCATTGAAAGTATCGCTAAATGTCGAGTGAGAGTGATGTTAATTATATTCTATTTCTGGGTATAGTTTAGTGTCTAATCACAGACGCGATAAAAGAGGCGGTGGTGTTGCTTTATACATTCCAGTTGGTATGGATTTCCAAGTAAGGCATGACTTAAATGTGATGACTGATCAGTTGGAGTCTATTTTTGTAGAGTGTTTTATTCCAGGCAAAAAGAATGTTATCTTTGGAGTTATATATAGACCTCCCCAGAGTAATATAGATCTTACTGTGAATGAATTGCAGAGTATATTGTTGAACCCACTATTTGTCAATAAGTCAATATTCTTAATGGGAGATTATAATATAAACCTTCTTCAATGTGATGAAAATTACCATTATAATGTTTTTTTGAATATGATGTTGTCATTTTCTTTAATGCCATTAATTACAAAACCCACAAGAGTAACTGATAGTTCATCTACCCTTATTGATAACATATTTTGTAATTTGCAACCTTTTCCATCTTCAGGTATTATAATATTAGATCTTTCAGATCATTTTCCTATCTTCACTAGAGTGAATTTTCGTAATACTGCTCATAAACATGAATGTAAATATATTCGTAAAAACAATCCTGCTAACATTGAGAAGTTTCGAGAAGCACTAACGGCAACTGACTGGAGTGCAGTTTTACTTGAAAAGGATGTTAATATTTCATTCAACAATTTCTTTAATACGTTTTTGCTACTCTATGATGAAATTGTTCCGATTTCCAAATGTAATTCTAGAAATCGTAAGAAAATTCCACGCATGCCATGGGTCAGTGCTTCCTTGTTGAAGTCTATCAATAAGAAGAATAAGTTGTATTATTCTTATAAAGTTAGTGGAAGAAAATCATCACGTAAACGATATGTTGATTATAAAAACACCCTTACTTCAGTCTTGCGTGCAGCAAAAAAACATATTATTTTGCTCAGTTTCAAGCAACTTCAAACGATATCAAAGGAACTTGGAAAGTGATTAGAAATGTGTTCAAGTCAAAGAAAAAAAATTATGATGTAAAGAATATTGAAATTGATGGTCGTTTAGTGGAAGATAAGAATATTATTGTGGACAAATTCAATGAATATTTTTGCAGTATTGGTCCTAATCTGTCACGGGCGGTCCCTTCCTGTCAAAAATCTGTTAACGATTTCCTGAAAGAATCTAACAAGAAAAGCTTATTCCTTTTCCCATTAGTTAAGGAAGAGTTGCTTACTATTGTGAATTCGCTTAAGGCTGGGAAAAGTCCTGGTTACGATGGTGTCAATAATGACATAATTGAACAGGTTATCTTAGCGATTATTCAACCCCTTACTCACGTTTTTAATTCATCAATGTTAAATGGAATAGTCCCCGAAAACATGAAAATTGCAAAAGTCGTACCCGTTTTTAAAAAGGGTGATCCTCAATCTTTTTCAAATTACCGTCCTATTTCCCTTCTAACCTCCTTCTCAAAGATCCTTGAGAAAGTGATTTATGTTAGAACTTTAGAATTTTTCAACAAAAGTAAAATATTCTCAAATTTTTAGTTTGGATTCCGAGAGAAACATACTACCTTTCATGCCTTGCTGCACTTTATAGATAAGATTTCACAAGCAATAGACAAAAAAGATGCACACAATCGGTATATTTCTTAATTATTCCAAGGCATTTGATACTATAGATCATGAAATTTTGCTAGGGAAATTATCGCATAATGGTGTCAGGGGCACAGCTCTGGACTGGTTTAAGAGCTACTTAGCTGACAGAAACAATTTGTTTCTTTAAACGGTTTTTATTCAGGGTTACAGAATGTCACATGCGGCGTTCCTCAGGGATCTCTCATTGGTCCGCTCTTGTTTATTGTATATATTAATGACTTTCATTTCTCATCTGATGTTTTGTAATTCATTTTATTTGCAGATGATTCCAGCTTGTACTATTCACACAAAAATTCACAAACTCTGTTAGAAACGGTTAATTTTGAACTAAGTAAAGTTACTTTGTGGATTCAAGCAAATAAATTGTCTTTAAATATGCAAAAGACAAATTATATGTTTTTTAGTAATACAATCAAAGTGCTTCCAGGAGATGTATCATTTAATAATGTGTTGATAGATAGGGTATCATCAACAAAATTCCTTGGTTTGCACATTGATGAGCAAATGAGTTGGAAAATTCATGTAAATCATCTATATAAGACATTGTCAAGAAACAGTGGCGTAATTCATAAATTGAAATCAAGTTTACCTAAAGGCATCCTTCTATTAATGTACTCAACATTAATCCTCCCCTATCTTAATTATGGTGTTCTTGCTTGGGGTAACTCTCTTAAAACTAACCTTGAAAAGTTATACTTGATTCAAAAGAGGGTCTTAAGAATTATTTGTAACGTTAGCTTTCGTACGCACACTAATCCGCTTTTTTATACGCATAGAATTTTAAAGGTGCAAGATATTTATCACCTTCAACTGGGTTCTTTAATGTACGACTTCGATTTTGGTGTCCTTCCACAGGCTCTAGTCAGCATTTTTAAGAAAAATAGTCAAGTTCATGACCATGCTACACGAAATGCCTCTGCGTTTCACTTACCCCAAGTAAGGACAAAGTTAACTTTTAATACCTTGGTTTTTACTGGACTTAAATTTTGGAACTCTCTAGGCTCAAGCGTTAAGCAATCTGTTAGTCTCTCTTCATTTAAGTGTAAACTTAAGGTTTATCTTCTCGATAAATACTGTGACTTATAGAGTAGTTCATTTTTGTAGTTATTATGGTGCCAAGATATATTATGTATTACTATAAATGTAAATTTTCTTCTTGATATTAATATGTGTCTAACTGAATATTTTCAGATTGTCAACCTCTTATTCCCGCCCCCTGTTGTCTTGTGCCCGTTGTGTGCTGTGCCTAATGTCGATTTGCTGTAGTCTTCTATTATTGCTCATATTTTCTCTTTTCTCCCGTCTTGTCTAGTCTCGTCTCTCGTTTTGTTGTTGTTGTGTGTGTGTACACTTCTAGTTTTGTTATACCCCCTTTTCCCTATTGTATTCTTAGGTAGTCACAAATATCTATTCATCATGTTTTATCCGGCTCAGAGGGGACCCTAATAATTACAAGCTCTGCTTTTACCAGGGTCTCCTCGTCTTTCTTTTAGTTAACTTTGTTTTTATCATTGCCATAATTTGTTATTTTGCATTGTAAATGTGTAATGATCCAATGTTATGCTCTGTATGTCATTTGAAAGAAAGACGAATACAATCTTATCTTATCTTATCTTATGCTGAATCACCAATACTTCCAGCACGTCAGGGTTTGTTCATTCTTTTTGCAATTCAGCATTACATTGACAATGAGAAATCAGTGTTATTTTTTTTATAACGATTTTGTTATACACAAGATTCTGGCCAGGATCAACATTACAAACTCCTGTCAGAGGTCAACATTTTTGTGATGTAAATCGCATGACAGTTAATGCCAACAGGATTCATGTACTGCCAAGTCTGTTTCATGTCCAAGACCATGATAGTGATATAGGTAGGCGCATGCTAAGTAAGGCTTGGCCTTGACCTAAAGCTTCATTCTCTCTATATCGTCGGTTGTTCCACTGAGACTACGTCTGGCTCCACTAGACCTCCGATTATAGAGACTGAAGTTCGTCCTATGGGGACTGTACGGAACAAATGGTTCGGTTCGGTCGAACCGCGATTAATGAGATATGAAACAAGATTTTCACTCTTTACATCCTCATAAATGTTGCAATATTACAATAATTATAATCTATGTTAGAACAAATAAAAAATAACGTATATATAGGTTATTTGACTTACGATAGCTTGCTCATTTAGATCCTAAATTAATGATTAATCCGAGAAAGTCTCGTAGTCAAAATGATTCGTTGTCAGCCATCTTGGTTTAAGTTGATGAATATTCATTTTTTCTTTGCGAACGTCCAATAGCTACTGTAGCTACGTACAATTCAGCCTGGCTTGACCCACGAAACGAGTGCTCTGATTGGCCATTGGCTATGTTTTGGTAGGTTGACCCGGAAATATATCGGCCGCCGGGTCATATAGCTAAATGTTCGAGTGCATGAACGTACTGTTTCACGGTTCTGAGATACAAATTGGATAATTCATATGAGTAAGTCCGTAAATTTCGCATTTAATAATAAGTTATCAAATTTTGATAACTGTAATTAGGAGATAGACATACCAACCTAATTTACATCTGATTTAGAAATCAGAAAATTAGATCTAAATAAAGAAATTCGGGGAGAAAATGTCGTGAACGAAAATATGTTCATCGCTGGCTCTAGATTATCCCCAGGGAGCGAAATCTCTGCAGTACCGTCTGTATTGGGGAATGTCAACAAATGTCAGTTTTTTTTAAAGAAATGACCCAAATCAGACGTTTATTTTTGTATAGGCTTGGCCTTGCCCTTGGTGATAATTATTTTTGATTAAACACATGAATCACTAAGTAAAAGACAAAGCCTGTAAGCGTAAGGCTAGTCGAGTCTTAGACCTAAAAAATTTATGTCGCTTGCGTTCGTTAGCCTCTGATTTGGGTAGGGTCGGCTCCTCTCTTTATGTCGATTCTGTCCTGTAACATTAGTCATGAAAGGGGAAAGAACTAAGAAGTCTATCTTTGATTGTCTGCATAAACGAGGATCGCCTTCGTAAATGTGGACAGATGTGTCCGTAAAAATAAGGATCGTCTCCATTTTCGCAGACGTTTCATATTTCCAATCTGCGCGTTGGCGATGCGAAAAACGGATTCCACAATGATTTTCTTGATGCATTTTATTTTTACATTGACTTTGTACAGAGACTGTCACGTTATCAGTGATAAATCCTTGGGAAGACGGACAACCCATCAAAGTAGACGGTGGACTGGGTTTTTTTTCTTATGTGGAATCCGTTTTTTGCATCGCCAGTGCGCAGTTCGGGAACTCGAAACCGCCAGAGCGCCAGCTATGAAGAAAAACGTGCAGACGATCCCTATTTTTGAGGACGCAATTTGACCGTGTTTACGAGGATATCCTTTCATGCGGATGATCCTCATTCCCGGACAAAGCGCCCTTAGAACTCTACCGATCATAATCATATTCATTCCAATCGCTGAATCAGCAAAGCCATGTCATTGTCGTTGACGAAATAGTCTAGTGCTCTGCACTCCAGCAAAGCATAGAGAGTCAATGCTAATGCGTATTGACATCTAGCACTCCATATATGCTGTGAGCCAGGTAATATTAGACCCATACACAAATATACACGCCACGACTTACAATTTGAATTTTTTTAATTATTCTTTTTAACATCAGTAAGTTGAAAAAGGGTATTTTACTGCTATATAGGTGTCATCAATTGTCACTAAAGTACCGATTTTGAGTAAAATCAGTTGAGTTTTGTACTGTGGTGTTCGAAATGTTGAGAATCAAAAGCACATCTTTTACTACACAGCCAGGATAGTGGTGCTCCTATGTGTGGTGCTCTGCTGATCAGAGAATGAGCAGATGAGCGGTTTCCTAGACTATTTCATGATAATGCCAAACATCTGAATATTTCTTACATAGAAACTAAAACCCAAGATAAATATCAAAGTCAGCTGCCAAATCTTGAATCTAACGTTAATAATAACACACATGTCACATGGTAATGATTAGATCAATGCAAATCAAATGAGAAAACAAATTGAAACGAGTAAAAACAAATAAAAAACAAATAATTGTTTACCTCGGAAACGGAGTTCCGTAGGTGGTTTGATTTCGAGGAGTTGATCTGGCTTCGACATTGTTATTATATTCCTCTAAAAATAAGGTGGAAGAAGATTATTTGGATGCAGAGAAATCCAGTCCAACCAAAACTTCGCAAAATAAGCGCATATCTGTCACCGGCAATTCAAGATTAGTACACGTCGGCCATATAGCAGCGTAGCACAGTGACTTAATGTAGATTTCGCTGCGATACGGCAGATCCCGGGTTTATGCGAAGTGTGCACGTCGTAAATTGCATTGTGGGTGCATAGTGGGATAAGCTTATCTCTTATTCCTGATAAATATAACGGTACGAGAATATTATACAGGTCCATTCTTTTCAGTGGCGGAGGGGTAGTTGAATATGCGGCTCATGAAATAGACATCAATACGTGAGGTTATGATAATACTGCCTGGATATGAGAATATACGACATTGTTGTGACTTTTGATAATTCGTTGGGAAACTTTCGGATGGATGTATAAGTAAAGAATCCTCCTTGCAATAAGAGCGGAATAAGCCTTCTCATGCAGGGGCGCGAAAAAAAAGGGGGGGATTTATATCCCCCCCCCCCCCAATATGGTGTCACAGAAACATGATTAGGATTCCCTCTCCAGTTCCTCTGACCATGGTATGGTCCATGAATGCTCTGACTCGATCAGGCCGTGCAGGTTAGATGGTGACTTTGAAACAATTAATTATACCATACACATATAGCACCTGTCTATACAGACCACACAAGGTACAATAAAAGTGGTCTTTATAGGAAGGTGGTCTTTATTTACAGGTTCCTATAGTAGGCTACATTTTTAAATGAGAAAGTGTGGTCTTTGTAGACAGGTGGTCTTTCTATATACAGGTGATCACTAAAGCACGTTTGGCTGTATCACAAATCATTATACCTTTTTTATAGTAATTTATGTGCATTGAACAAATAATGAGAGTCGACCATGAATAAGTGGAAAGTTTTAGTAAAGGGAATCACAACAATGAGATTCAAGTCGATCGATCTATATCTTACGAAGGTGCTCTCTTTGTTAGCTAGTGCCCCATGCATCACAATATAGCCAAGGTATACGCGGAGGGAAAAGACCACGTCCCGCGCGCACCCTCCTCCTTATCAAACAACATTGTAAATAAGCATCTCATTCCCAAGCTTGGCAGCTCCCCCCCCCCCCCCCCCTACCATCGTTTCAGTGCTCCCTCGATGGGTGGACTCACGCAATAAGCCTTTTCGTAATTTCCATTTGCGCATGCGCGAGAATCACGGCCAGTATTTCCGGGTCAGGTCATTTCTGATAGAAAATGCGAAATTCGGGCTGACGATCTTTGTGTGTACAGCTCCTGCATTGCCTACGACCTTTGCGAAAAACCGACCCATACTTTTACTCCTTTAGCAAAGTTCAGGTCAGGCATCGCCGCTAGGAACTTGGAAACATATTGTTGAAAGGTAAATTTTAACATTATTGTCTCTTAAAATAACAATTAATATCCAACTAAGTGTTTTAGAAGGTATTTGTGTGTGTGTTGTTCTGACACGTCTCGCTCGTTTCTGCTTCACTATCCTATCGTCCGTTATGAATTTGGTGGATGGTTTACCAAAATAAAAACAATTAAATCGTCCAAGATATCGACGAAGGTGTGAATATTTGGTTAGAATGAACAATTTAGTGACATAAAAAAATGGAAATTTATAACATATGCAATAATTTACCGACCTGCACTCGGGTTTAAAATCTGATTTCAAATTTTGGTCCCATATATTCAATTTTATGTTTGTTGTACCAACATAATGTTTATAAATTATAAATGGGCCCCTCTTTCTGCTGCTTTGTAGGTACCGTCTAGGCCTAGTGCCCAGTGACTGCCCACTTAATGTTTACGTGTACTAGAAATTCACTATTGTTTCTCCATTTACATTACAGGCTACTACTAGTGGGCTAAAGGCACCAGGCCTGTGTACTTCATCATGAATTGCAACCTAGTTGGTTGCTCTAATAGTACGTATCGATTGGAAAAATGGTACACTCAGCTATGTGATGTCCATGGACGTTAATTTGGAAGTTGTGTGTGCAAACCACCATTTACACTCTTCCCCTTTCCAACTGAGAGAAAAGACCAAGAGGCCCGCAAGCGGTGGGCTAGGCTAGTCAACAGGAAAACACAAACAGGTGCTAACTGGCAATCAAACCATAGGTCAAGGATTTGTTCTTTACATTTCAAAGATGGAGAACCAACAGTTGCATGGCCTGACCCAGCAGTAAACTTAGGCTATGGCCATGTGCCATCCAAATCACGAAGAGAACCACCGAAAAAAAAAGAGGTACTGGACAGGTTCAAAAAAAGAAAGCTCTGCCAGAGCATCCCCAAGGGCTAAACTTGAAAGGACCCCACAAAAACCGGGACCACAAAGATCACTTGGTACACTGCAAGAATTTGTACTAGTACTCATGAAATTACGGTTGGCCTTAAATATCACTTTCTTGTGAAGCTTATTTGGGATCACAAAGAGTACAGTGTCTCAGATTTTTAACACTTGGATCAAGTTTTTGGCAAGTGAACAACGTCCACTGATTTTCTGGCCTGGTCAATTGTCAACATTCTTGTTAATGCCCTAGTCTTTGAAAGATAAGTACAAACGTCTTAGGTGTACAATAGATTGCACAGAGATCTTTATTGAACGTCCAAGGAACTTGGCTAGTCAGGCTTGTACTTGGTCAGATTATAAAAAACATAATACTGTCAAGTTTCTGATTGTCATTGCACCAAATGGCATGATAACTTTTCTATCTAAGGCATGGGGAGGAAGGGCAACAGATGTGCACATTACAAGAGAGTCTGGCTTTTATAACTTGATTGATGCAGGGGATGTTGTCCTTGCTGATAGAGGGTTTGTTATAAAATAAGACCTTCTGCTTCGAGGGGCAAGACTTGAAATACCTCCTCCAAGTAAAGGCAAAGAGCAGCAGACCCCCAATAATGTGGCAAAAACAAAGAAGATCGCCAATGCAAGGATACATGTTGAGCGTGCAATTGGGAGGATGAAAGGGTTTGCTATTTTACAGGAACCTGTGCCTATTACACTACCTTTGATCGATGATATTGTCATTGTTTGTGCTGCTCTTGTCAACCTGCGCAAGCCACTGGTCAAGTGAATTTGATATGTTAAGATGCTTTTTTTTAAATGCATTGTAGGCCACATGTACCATATTTTGTGTAACATTCCCTCCATATACAACTCGTATCACCATCACAAATACAAACCAACATCACTTAGAGATTAGCAAGCCACAAGATATATCATGTTTGAGTTAAAGTACATGTAAACATTTGACATGTACATGCAAGTTATTTATATTTTTCCAGCTGAATCAAGAAAAGCTATTAACATGTAGAAATACAACGTGTGAGTTACTGAACGACAAGTCAGTCAAAATTATGGATGTGATGTAATTCATACCGATTCTTCCCTATGTATCATACTGTTCATACAAATGATAAACAAACAATGGTTGTGATTTAGTAAATATACACGTACTAAACTACCAATGCAGAATAATTTTAAATAATTTGGAAGAAATGCACTGTGTTTTGTTCAGTTTATTTATACATGTATCATGTACCTCAGTGAACAATTTAGCTGTGGTAAGATAGCAAATTAAATGCTCTGGAAAAAAACAATCACTCTAAAAAAAATTGAGTCACAATAAAAAATCCTAAAAAGATATAAATGTTAATATCTGAAGCAATATACAGTAGTTCACATTGAAGTCAGGTAAGGTACATGTATGAAGTGAATCTTTGTTGTAAAAAAACAGAAGTATACAAAGTTACAAACATAAATCGACATGTACTTTTGTTGACTGGAATACTAGCACATGTAAATGTACTCATAATAATAAAAGCAGCAGATGAAATGATTCATGAGGTTCCATGTAATTATGTTGATTTGTGTCATTATAAATCTATTACAAAACATGCAGTTTAGTTTATGTATACAATGTACATTCCAAGATAATCCTACTGAAAATGCCACAACAAAATACATTTATACAAATCTAGGGGAAAAATATGAATCGAATCTTTTATAACTGTTTCTACAAATGAGCTAATACTCAAAATTACCTTAAAATATTTACTTCAGAAATAATTGTTGTTCATAACTCTGTACATGTTGTTGAAAATACTGTACATGTACTTCAAAATGATTTATTTTTAAAAGTTTCAACCATCCTTACGAACTCCATCAAACTTAATATGAATGGAAGAAAATATGCACTACAACAGTACAAATACGGGTGTGAATTCTTTTTCTTGATCAAAATTGACTGTTTGTTCTTTAATATGAAATATCTTGCCCCCAAAATGATACAGCAGTAATTAAGCTTGCGTATCTATCTGAAATATTTGTGAACATCAAGTACATTTTATTGTTATACATGCATTTATTTGGTTGGAAAGTAGATTTCTATTACTTGCATATACGGAAGAAAAAAATGTTTGACTTAAACAAAAGATAACATTTTCGAACTGAGCTGGGTCAAAAAATTCGTTATTAAATGAGCTCAAGTTGGAGCTGAGTTAATGGCGTACTCGGAGGAATCATTTCTCCTACTCACTGAAAAAAACTGGATGTACATGTAAAATCAAACTTAATCAAAAACAGGTAGTGTTCAATGGACAATGTCAATCATGTACAATGTTATAACGTCATTTAAGCGAATTCACTAGTGCTGGGGCAATTTCTCTCCGGAAAAATTGTTCACTGTGAAGAAGAAGTTCATTCCATCTCTCAGTATTAAACATAACTCTTACAGAAACGGGTCCATGTCGTGTATATACGAACAAGTCACACCATGTCCGCTTCATCACTCCCATCTGGAATTGTACTTGTGAAAATTACTGGTGAGACTTCTTAACACACACAGTACCATCTTCCTTCATTTCAAGAAACATTCTTGTGAGTGGGAGCAGTATGAGAAATGCTGAAGGGACACTTTATCTTCAGCACTCCTTTCCCACGGCATTCACACTCCACCAGTCCGTCTGGACTTGCCCCCACATAAATGTGTTCATGGTGAACGAATAGGCCACCTTCTGTCACGACAAGTTTCCTGTGGGTAGACCGCTGAGCCTTGACATACGCTGTTCTGGCCTCTCCCTCCATTTCCCTTCCGTACTTCAAGGCAGGGAGACCCGATGGCACTGAACTTTGTCCTAATACCCTGTGCACAAGGTTGAACACGTTGGTTACTGCTTCACCTTCAGTTGCTGCTGCAGCTATCTTTCTTCCTCGGGTGAGGACAGAATGGGCGTTCGACCCAGTAACTCTCCCAAATGCCAGTTCTTGTTGTCGGCCTGACCGCGGATCATCTGCTCGTTGAGACTTGTCATTGCCGGAGTGTAGAGGGGCAGCTCGCGCAGAAACCCCTCCGTAGACGAGAACTTGAATGCTAAAGACGGAAGAGGAGGAGGTATGTCCACATAAACTACCTCTTCTTCTGCTGCTACCTCTGGAACAGGTGGCTGATCCACATCAACATTCATGTATTGGAAGCAGCAGGCATCTGGAAACGTTGCGTCGAACGCTGCGAAAGTGCTGGAAGAGAAGACTTTGCAGCCATCGACCTGGAGCTCAATGGCGAGAACAAACGTCGCGTGCTGGTGATAGTCCCTTCCGCTGCCTGCACAGATGTAGCTGGGGTAAAAAGAAGAAAGAATTTAAATGAGATGTGTGAAATGTACATGTAAGATAAAAACTGGCTAAATTTCAGTAGCCTCCTTTTGGGAGCATTCTAGGCAGACTCAAACAAAATGCCGGTAAGCCTCATGTTCTTGTAATCTTGTGCAAACTTTATTTTGACCTTACACAAAATGATGTAAAATCCTGGGTTGGTCAGCCCGTGACGCCACCCAAAGTCAACCTTGAAGAGAAGAGCAGCTACATGATTGCAGGTTGAGCTTTATCTGTAATCAAGGTAACATAAAGCAATGAAAGTGTAATTATGTCAACATGTTACATGTAATTTCTTACTTGGAATACTGCCATGTATTATTATAACACCTTTTAAATTACGTGGGGGGAAATGAGCAGATGTGTCAGTGGCTTTGTTTCAAAGCCAATATACTGTTGGTGAAATTATATCAATATGGAATAAGGGGAATCGGTTTAGATCTTTTTAAAAGTGATTTGTTACATCGTCATCAATTTGTTTCTATTGCTAATGTAAAATCAAATTACCAAGAGAAATCAAATGTGGAGAACCTCAAGGATCCATATTAGGCCCATTATTGTTTATTTTATATATCAATGATCTTCCTAGTGTGTCGAGAATTTTAAAATCAATTTTATTTGCCGATGATACAAGCATTTTTTTATCCCATCAAAATATACAATCACTTCAAGATATATTTAATCGAGAAATTAAGTTAATAAACACATGGTTTTCTGTAAATAAATTGTCAATTAATAAAGGTAAGACACATTTTATGATTTTTACTAATAAAAAATGTGACACTGATTCTATTATTATTCGTTTGTGTAATACAGAAATTAAACAGGTCTCTTCACTTAAATTTCTTGGCATAACCATTGATAATAAGTTGAAATGGACTGATCATATAAATGCTGTTGGTAATGTATTATCGAAAAATATTGGTGTTATGTATAAATTAAAATCATTTCCTAAATGTATATTGAAGATGATATATAACAGTTTCATATTACCATTTTTGTATTATGGAATACTTGCATGGGGGAATGCACATGAAACCCATATTAGGAAAGTGATTTTATTGCAAAAACGTGCAATTCGTACTATTTGTCATACTTCTTATCTTGCCCATTCACAAAATATTGAATTTTACTGATATGTATAATTATCAATGTGCAGTATTTATGTTCCAGTGCTATTTAAAAATCCTTCCTAAATCACTTTTAAAACTTTGTATACTAAATTGTAATATACACCACTATAGTACTAGAAATGCTGAGAATTTTCACTTGCCACTTGTACATGCAACTTCATAATATAAACGTACAGTAATATTTAATGGACCTTGCTTATGGAGTACTATACCTCGTTATATACGTGAATTGAAATTTGTTAACACTTTCAAACGTAAATACAACAAATATATTGAAATTAGCTACAGATTTTAACGGTTGTTAAATTCATTATATTTTACATGTAATTGTTGTTTGTTTCACTTTTTATTACAGCTTAACTTTTTATATTTGATATTTGATATTTGTAATTACGAAAAGGCTTATTGTATGCTTTTATTATTATTGATATCTAAATTGGTCTTTTCATAATTGACACAGAAATTGTGTAAATTTAACATAAGTTCTTATTATAATACTAAGAACTTATGTTATGATCAAAAATCAAATTCTGATTGAAGCTTTGGACTAAGCTTACGACGACCCAATCCGATATAAATACACCAAATCTAATCAGAACAAATCGATCTCAATTCGAGCTACCAAAGAGACTGTAAGTTATTGACCAACTATGTTCTTCTGTAGATGTTTTTTTCAAGATTATTTGTTTTCCTTTGTTTGGAGAATACCATTGTTTCGAACTGTAAGAAAAAGCATGGATGAGTAAATCATCTGTCGATAGCAAAACAGGGCGTAAACTCCATATTAAAGTAGGCCTATACAGGTTCATGCCTAAAACAGACGAATCCATTATCTTGCCTTTTTTCTGAAATCCTATTGTCCAATTTAAGTCTGTCATCGATATTCACATAATTATATCAGGGAGGGGGGTTGCTCGCTAAATAAGAAAGATTACTGAAAAATAGGGGCTAAGGGTTACCGACGAAAACAAGCTGAAGAATGAATATGAACAATTAAAGAAGAACAACAACAACATCACAAATCGAAGAATAAAACAAAGGAGAAAAAATAGAAGAAGGAAGGAGAGGTACAGGAGAAAATATAACAAGAACTCCAAATACAGATGAAGACGCAGAAGAAAAAAAACAGAAAAAAAACATGCAAAGAAAATATCTAAATAATGTGCGGAAATGGTCTGCATTTTGCAGCAAGACAAACAACCTGACATTGCTCACATCCACACGTCATACAGAATCTGATGTAAGGAAGTACTTTACAAATTTGAAATTATTTTGCCCACAATACGAATCAGTTTACATTTCAGCCCCTTAGTATACAATACATTTCAGTATTCAAATTAATCACACTATGGGTGCAGGCTATTACTAACTCCATGGGTGTACTAGGACCATCCTGGAGACTGCATAACTGGTATGATATGACTTGAGGTCAAATGTCAAAAAACTTCACCTGAATCAATAGTAATAATATACGAGACGACATGTCTGATTGGGTCTGATCATCTAGTTAATTAATAACCTTGTTGAAACATGTCCAAACAAGAACATCTCACTTTAATAGCTTGTTGATGCGCTCAAATCAATTTCACGATAAAAAATTGAATTTAAGGGTTACCTCTGGTGCTTACTTGTACATGCACAATATATATGAATGCGGGGGGGGGGGGGATCTATACGTATTCTGCTAATAACGCTTAATTTAAATTCAGGGCAGACATGCAAACAAAACTGTGGCTTAGACATATTTCAATCACAATGCAATACAATTTCAAAGTACACCCATATCGTAGAAAACAAATATTTGTACCACGGGTATTAATTTATATAAATATTCGTCATGTGTGCGTACTATTAGGAGATACCAAGAATTATCTTGTATGCTATTGATATGCCGACTGTTTGTATACACAATTTAACAATGAACTTTAGTACCAAATTCTAATTTTGAAATTTAGGTTAAAACAATGTCATGGTCATGAACCCTTTATCAGCTAAAAACTCGACTGAAACTCGACGGCTACCTGGAAATTTCTTAATAATATCACGTCGTATTGATTTGCCCCAATTTCAATAACCTTGCAGACGAAGGACAAGTTATAAATTGGTCGGTAGCTATTTAGGTTCTCAGGATCCAGGGATGATTTATTCAACGTCGTGACAATGAGATCAGTTTTAAGAGGTTCACGAAAGACGGCAGAATGAAATAAGGTAACATATGACGATAGAGGAAAAGGAAAATATTCAAAAATGATAAAGGAGAGAGGGAGAGCGATGAGAAAAACGGGGAAAGAAAAGAAACCAAAATGAAACATGAAGAGAGAGGAAAAGACATGTGTGTGAGGAGAGAAACTGAGAAAGGTAGATACAAGAGTGGGAGAGAGAGAGAGAGAGAGAGTGAGAAAGTGATGTAGAAAAAGACAAATAGAGAAGAAGATAGAGAGAGAGAGAGAGTGTGAATCAAAGAGAAAGATGATATAAACAGAGAAAAGGGGAATGAAACAGGAAGAGTGAAAGGAGTGGCATGACTATACAAAAAACATAACGAGATGCAAGCAATAACATTATCCTCCCTATCAAAGTAAAAGTGTAATATTAAGATTTGTAATATTTTTGTAATTTTTAAATACACAAACATGTTAATCAATACGTTTATAAGTTTTTTGAATATGTGGATATATATCAGGAGATGTGCCACGAAGATAAAAGAAAAGAAAAAGCAGCCTAATGGATTATCTTAGCTTCATTCAACAGTCTATTATAATACAAAAGGCATATATTAAAGTATAAACCTTGTATTCTGATTGTACATTCTAGTTATATTGATTACTGTGTTGTTGTAGTTTTATAGTACTATACTAGTAACTAAAACAAGTCGAATAATATCAGGCAGCCATTGCATGTTGTACTGGTAAACAGAAGGTTTATGCCTTATTCCTTCTTTTCGTGGATTGTTATTTTAGTAGTCTGATTGAATTGCACTTTCCATTAGCCTGTTTGTTTTGAGTTGATTTGTCGGTATGCCTGGGTGTAAAAGTAGTAAGTTTGTATTTGCCAGTTCAAGTCAATTTATTTAGTATTGATTGAGTTAGGTTGACATTGCAATAATATAACCAACAGAGGGCGTTTGGTCCAAGGTTACTTTTGACAGATCTTATGTTTTTCTAGAAAGAAGGACAAAAACTGGTTTAGCATCACCTGGTGTTGGCTGATTTGCAATGATCATGTTTGAAATATGATTTCTGTTTTGTGAGGAAAATCTGTGGTTTTCTGGAGCATCCTTTGTTCCTGGGAGCTGTTTCTACAGTATTATGGAGGCACAGATGTTATTTATAACACTTATTTGAAGATTATGAAAATAAATGTAAAAAGGGTAGTTTTATTAAAGATGGTAACATTGTATGAAACTGTAATACATGATAGCAGAAGTAATTAGTATGGCGAATGTTTAACACATGCAAACTATTAACCTACACATTTGATAGTACAATTACTTTACTGGATATATCTATTGAATATTTAATATGTCATTACGTCTATAATTGATGTTTAGTTTTGCATAAATATGAAAGAAATAGTAAAATAAAATGTATGATGCAGAACATGACGATTTATTATGAAAATGGATGAGAAATGTGAGCATATTTGTGTGAATGACAGGTCAAGGTTATGATTTCGTTATTGTGTTCCTTGACTATTATAAATTCATTCAATATGGCAACATTTTGGGTTAGAACCGTGCTAAATATAATGTAGACATGAGTGAAACAGACGAATGTGCATTGCCAAATGTACGCATCGCAACACTGCGTCAAGGACACGCTTCAGTGCCTATATAGACTGTGCCTGTCATATGTTTTTTTTCTAGTCATGTACATTAATTTCCTTGGATCGCGAAGTGGAAAAATACGCCTCGTGCGCAAAGTGCATTACGTCATCAACAATACTGATACTTACACTTGATGTAAGATGTTGCGTATCTGGGTCACCGACATCACCACCACTAGACAGCAACCGTTGTCGGTGTCCTTACGCCCCACAGAGCGTCATTCACGGGAGTGTCAACGCTAACAGACGGTGACGACCATACATCAAACCATTGATCATAATCGCACTGGACACGGTTCCACGACATCACGGGAAACGAGCTTGAATAAGAGCAACAGATCTAGCAATTACCCATCCAATACCATGCAATAGCGCCGATCAGCTCATCTACAGCAACATCATGATCACGACCTTCTGTGGCATATATACATGATGCTTGTGGATTTCGCATGAAGCAGGCCAGACCATTTAACAAGTCGATTCCACTTGTTATAAGTACATGATGAGCACGTCCACTTACATAATGAAAATGACAGAAAAATAGAGAGTGGATTAATGGCATTTTGCTGTCTAGCACGGATAAGAAACACTATTTTGGTTTGTGTAGTTTAGGTTCTTTGCTGAAGATGCAACAACAAAACCGAAATGGTGGTTCATAAATCGTAGCAAATAAGCTGATAAGTGACATATCGACGATGGGTATTTCCTGTTTTCGCTATGAAGCATGGGTTGTTCCTTTTGTTTTGTTGTCGCGATAAGAATAGTAAATGTCTATTTCTAGGGGACAATCCTTGTGGAAATTACCAACAGCTGTGTATCCCACCCCTCCCCCTCGAAACTTCACCCCTGATATTCTCATCTCATCTTCTTTTAAAGTTGATACATCTCCAAGTTCTAACCGATCGAAATCACAGGCTATGTATTTGGACCTGTCCCTTTACTTATTGAGACAACTGCAATGTTGGCAGGTCCACTCTGCTTCGGCAATTATTAACCTTTCTTGACCTTTCACCTTTAATGGACAAGATGTTTAAATATACTGACACAAGTAATATGCCTATAAAAGGTAATAGAATATAGATAGAAGATACAACTAATCAAGTTGATACAATTTATACATATGAAACATGCCGATATTCATGATTAGATGTACCAATACCAATACACCAAATGGTGAAGTATACTAGGAGTATTCAAAGAAAAAACAAAATAATCCCCCCCCCCTCCCCTACAAAAGATGAAACGACGATGAATAAGAAGAAGACAAATGAAACCCCCACCACGGATACAAATCAATACCCCTGACCTGGGCCCTGTTTCATAGAGCGTGTCTTCAATAAGAAATGATGATTTCATACAACAAATTTGCTCTCAACCAATCATTTGCATTCATTTCAACAGCTACATAACAGTTATAATAACTTGTTATGAATAATAGGTTTTATGGAACAGGACCTAGAACTAAACCTTCTCTATGAAGGTAATCCTCAATTGTGTATGTTGATGGAGCAGAAAAAAAGATTCTCAGAATCAGACTAAATTTGCGCTGAACTTGTATGACTAGTAATGAATGAGATTTGATTTACAGATTTGTCAGAAAACAAAATAGTAAATATGTTTCTTTTACATGTTATATGTCAATGAAACTTTTTGAAAATCATGTTTTTCAATAAACAAGAAAACAGCACACACTTTGCAAGTACAGAAAAATTAATATGTACACTGTCGCTCATATAGTTGGAATGTTTTAATTTAACCCAAATTTATGGAATTATTTTAAGAATAATTTAAATATAATAGATCTTAGATGCTTATCAACTAGGGGACCTACGCCCTTAAGTCACAGTAAATGACAGTAATGAGTAATGCCCCACAATAGGGCACTAATATAGCACATCGACACGGTTTTTATCCTGAGGCCTCACAGTTACGAGGCCATTGCTTTGTCACTGAACCATGACCGTACGCAGCGGGGGCTAGGGTAGGGGGCAATTTCAATAAATAACAAAAACACAGACAATGCAATAAATTTCAAATAATTTATTGCATTTTACCCCGGTCCCCAACATAAACAAATCATCTGGACGGCCATGCATTATGGCTCAAGGCATGGGCACATACAATTTGAGAATGTATACTATTATCTAGATCTATTTTTTTAATTTGTTTTTTAAAATAATTCCATAAATTGGGGTAAAACAAAAATATTCCAACTTTATGAGCGTCAGTGTATAACAAATAAGGAATCACTCATAAAGATTCGTAATAAAATTTGTGATTTTTTTCGAGAATTAGAAGACAGTTTTGAAAACAATTTTGTGATTAATGGTTGAGACGAATGAATTAGTTTATCAATCATAAATCCGTTTACAATGTACTTCTCTCCAATTAATTTTGAATTATTATTTTGAATATTACTTGAGAGGGGCGAAATTGAATATTGGGATATATTTACCAACGTGTTGTGACACCTAGAGGTATATGAAATATTAAAGAGGTGAGTACATACGTTGTATGAGTAAGAATTATAGACAATGTTGAGTGCTTAAAGGGCGTTAGGTAAACGTCCGTCTGGCCATCAAATAATTTGTAGCCGCTGAAATCAATGTTAATTAGTATAGTTTAAACAATATAGGGTCGGGCAGCAATTTAAACCCAACATTTAAACATGCATTTTTAGTCATGGAACAATACTAATTAACAATCAATTGTTATATTATTTTTCTTATTCGGGCAATCTGAACAAAGGGCGCCACCTAGTTTTAGTTGTTCACTCTTGCTTTGCCCGTCTTCCATTTCAATTGGAAGGTGCATTACACTGCCAGGTATCAAGTATCATACATATCTTAATAACAACAATTATAATAATAATAACAATGATAATAAATGAAAAAAATAACGATAATAATATTCAAATATTATTCAATGGTATCGTATGACTAATCAATTAATTGGTAAAAATGTTCTTATATCTTCAACCAAGCTTTTATTTACGATTCCGAATGCTAGTTAATATTTGTATTTTACTGTGACCTGTTTCCATGATATATGCCGAAAGTCAGTAAATGGTGTTTATTCTAAACAGTATTGATAATTGGAGAATTAGTCAAAAGCAATACGCATTTAAAATGATCAAACAGGAAAGCAATACACAAAACTTTTCCTGAAGAATATTCTTCTTGAAAGCTCTCTCTCTCTCTCTCCATCTATTTATATAAATGTATATACACGGTCGCATCTCGCATCTACTTTCAAAATAGATTTGAGTCTGTACATGCAGATAATTCGTTTGTATTGGGGTGGGACTCGAATATCGAACCTTGCAATCCAAAGTCCACAGTCAGGTGATGTATTCGAAAAGAATCAAGAATAGTAAAACAAAAATGATACTTCACATTTTCATTTATTTTGTCTAGGCATGTATTTATTCATATATTTATACATCAATTTCTTTATTTATTCATTAGTTTTTCGTTCATTTACTTATGATTTTGTTACAGTTCAGTAACGGTCGAACGCTTCTTTAACTTAATAATAAACTGATACGCCTGAGTGCCCTTTAAATTAATACAACGATGATATGAAATAAGACTTTGTTTGCGAAAATTACACATATTTTCATATTTACATATGAATTTATATATGGTTATAATTAACACATTTTTACAAACCAAATTATTTACATGATATTTTCAATGTCAGTACAACATGTATATACATTATTTACAATGTTATGGTAAAGCTGAGCAGTGGTCTCGTAATCCGGTGACTCGGGTTCGAAACCAAGGCGATGCGCCAGTGCCCTTTGGTAAGGCATTAATCCTCATTACCAGGTCCCTCGGAGAGGACCTAAAGCCGTTGGCCATCTGGTTGCTTACTTGCATGCATTTATGCTTTCTTAGCAGTCAGGTAAAATAACCACTACCACCTTATATTGGATTTCATGTTATTGACATAGATTGCCATCTTTTAGAAACCGGTTGAATAAATTAAAGTGATCCAATTTAGGTTCACGTGATGACATTGCCAGTGAACATGATGAATACAATTACATAGCTATACACATTGAATGTCTGCATAATGTGCAAATGATTTTCCGTGCCTTTGTATCTATATAAATATAAAGTTACAATAATCATACATATTTCCATTCGATTGATCATGACCAATTACATGTATTTGCAACGTAAATCTGCAAACCATTCCACCATGCTCACCGGCGTAGAAAATGAATCATGAGGTTATTACGTGAAATACAAACTATGGCAACAAAGTAAAAAACATAATCTAGTCGTTTCTTTTTTCCCCGTTATTACAATTTGTCAAATGTCTTGGAGAAACTTATCTCTCCTTCAATAAATCAGACCTTTTATTTGTTTTCAAAATATTTCCTTAAATCCTCTGCCCTCTTTATTTATCACATATATAATGAGTAATGTATCTTGCTTGTACTTAATTGAAATGGCTCAAATGGATTCAAGCTTTGCTTATCTTGAAGCCCTGACCAGGTCTGTTTCAAATACGTTAATATTTGTCCATGTATATTTTAAGAGAGAGAGATAGAGTGGGTAGAGGGGGAACATAGAAAAGACATGAACTTCTGCGACGGAGTACTTAAAATTGTCACAAAACAGAAGAAAAAAACCTCGGTTAAATTGTGTTTATAATATTTCGTCCATATGCCAAATTCAAATTATTAAGTGCATGATATTCTGACATATTTAAATGATTACAACCCCTCATATGAGTGAAACTATTTTGAACACATTCCCAAAGCTCTTTTGAAGCAGCTAACATGTTTTGTATAACAGCGAGTTATTAAACTTATACGATTTCCCTTTTAATAAAAGTGAGTGTCAATGTAATATTTATATGTATTCCATTAATGCTAATCATAACAACTATTGATACAAAATATATTTACAATTGCAATAAAGTACATACATAACATAATTATACAAATAATTTCATCTAAACGTCTTAACATAACAAAAGCAATTGGGGAAAAAGGTAGTCAAATATTTAGAATATATTATATAAAACCTTAAACTACCTCCACTAACATAAACAAACATACAAAAAGACATATACAAATAATGTTTGCTTAAATATAAACCTGATTTCCGGTTAGTTAAATAGAAAATAAAGTCTCACAGAATCCAACGAAACTTACACTGAATGTTCAAGATTATAAATATATGCCATATTCTAAACAATATTGGTAGAAAATGTATAGTGACTAATGTAATAAGCACAACACGATAAGGAAATCCGGGTATGTAGGCCCGACACCCTGTGTATAACTAAGGTCACTATGTGCAAATTGCAGTTGTGGTTTAACTTTATATCGAAATGATTCCCAGTATGTTTTGTGCGTTTGAATTCTTTTTTTAAGATAAAACAATCCAGACTTAAATCATAGCTCAAGATTAGCTTTAAATGGAATCGGATCCAATATTGAAGAAAGTTGAGAAGAATAAAAGGAAATAAAGGAGGAGAAATTAATAATACATGTATTGATACAAAATTAAAAGTTCAAAAATAGATAAGTGTATCAAGAATTTACTTAATTTGGCCTTAAATCAAAACAAAAGCGTTTTTTATATTACACTAGGTGCGAGATGTTTCCATAGAATATTACCACCATTACAATTGTATTTTATTTTCTTCTTCTTTTTAAGAAGTCTTATCTAGATTTAAATGGTAATTGTTTTCATTTTATGTAGCATACGTCGAGTTGATGGACGAGTTAACTACATGAAAGATCATCACAAATATTATGCAAGTGACTGTGTGTTTGGAGTGGAACATAAAATTACCGAGCTGCATAACATAAAGTTTGAAATATGCAGCCCATTAATATAAATATTATAAATAATATATGAGGACAGAGAGAGGGGGAGGGCAGGTAACTTTTGGTAGAAGCACAAAATACTGTTTTGTAAGTTACGACCTTACGTCAACTGACTGTAGTTTCTATCATGTCTAACTTTGAAATGCATTTTTTTGCTATTCACATTGTCTGACTCCTGTATCTAATCATTCTTCGGCAAAGCTGGTTCATGGACGTGTACGTAGTTGGGAAATATTTCAGTAATTAGTCCTGCAACTTCTACTTCTATTAAGGCCTCTATAAGCTTTTCCCTGTGATTACATGTCGTTTGCTGATTCCAGTCCATGAGTACTTCCAGAAGTGCGTCCGTATAATCCTGATGATACTTTGCTAGTATCTTTTTGGCAAAATTTAAAGAGCATCCTAAAAGTACACTTAAGTGGTAGTATTTTGTGCAGGGAACTTCCTTTGAGACTTTAAGAAGATGAGCGTCCTTCAGTTTCTGAGCGGATCTGCAAAAGTAAATCATTCAAAATTAATCATGGCTTGTATTATGAAACTCTTACTTTTCGTTGTCCGTGGTTTTGTCCTACTTAAATTTTGGCTTGAAAATGTTACTAAAAAGGAGAAGAAAACAAATAATTGCGGATGTATCCATTTAGCAAACTATGCAAATTTACCTCGATAATAATTATTTTTATAGCACAAATCTGAGCTCCAAAAAATAAGTTAAGAAGAGTATTCACGACATATGCTTTATACATGAGATGCATTATACCCATAGGTTCGTTCGTTCGTGTCCCCTTAGATCAAGATTAGTATCTGGTCTAATAAAGGATAATGTAGTCTTTTTCCCATTTCATGCATTTACTCACGTTTCAACTTCAACGTGTTCCAGGGCTTCTGTTGCTTCTGTCGCATGTGTCTTCTTAAGTGCTAAATGACAGATTTATAAGATAACATACAGATATAAGACAATTGTAATTATATATATATATATGTATATATATATATATAAATTATACACGGTGAACAACAACAACAAAGGGGACTATGAAATAATACCGGACAAATCTTAATGTGATGCCAGTAGATGGGCGTTTTTGTTATGTTGGTAAAAATGAAACCAACTTTGCGACAAAAAAATAATTTCATAGACGCATTCTTGTGAAACAATGTTGAGGACTTCCACTGGAATGAAATGAAATTATGTTCAGCTTTAGGAAAGCTGTAATAAACGTCTGGTTGGTCACAAACATAGCATTCCAGACACATATTTCTTGTTTGAACAATCTTTCTTGTTCACTGAAGTTCTGAGATGATACAAACTAATAATCAACCATAAATCATATTGTCGCAATCACTTCATGACAAAAATTAAGATAAATGTATTTTTAACTTGTTTGGCAAACGTGTACTTACATAAATACGTTTACTGAAGAAGAAATTATTTTTGTTACAAAAATATTCCACGAATGATTTAATTAAAGTGAGTTACTCATATTAATGGTTTTGTTTGATGACATTTGCTTACTTTTTATACATTTGCATTTATAATTTGTGTTACATGAATGAAAGGGAAAAAACGAAATGTACTTACGATTAGTGCACACAATTCTTGTTTCTGTTACCTGGAAGACTCTCACACCGAGGTCTTCATAATGTTCGGTCTTTAGCTCGGCGAAGTCTATGTGAATCCGGTTGCTGGTTCGAATATCTTCTATTCCTATTGACTTTTACATCATCAAACAAAAAAATTATGCTTGCGTAAAGACAGTTATTTATGATATAAGGGTATGAAAAAAAAATACAAGGGGTATTTATTTGAAGTAAATAATTCAATAAAAGGTTCATTAGTGATGGTAAATAAATAAATTCCAGTAATTTCCCTTCAAAGTATCACGGTAGGTAGTAAAATAGTAGGCAACACTATCAAATATTAGCAACAAATTACGCAAACATCCCCCTTGTAGAAAACAAATATTACATTTATTTCAATACTGTGGAATGGCTGGAAAAAATACAGTTTTTTCTAAGATTACAAAATGTAGTACATTTGTGACGTATACCCATCAATAGCAAATATGTAAGCCCTTACACAAACGGTTGTGTTCTTGTTCTTATTCAACTCCACAAGTAACAAATCTCGCTCATAAAAGACTTCAGACAGTGCCGTTGCGTGGTAAGAGGACGTAGAGGTCGATGGAAAAGCGCCCCTCACGTAATGGTAACCGCGGGACATGCGCGCACAGCTTGAACGTGCGCATGTGCATGGCGTCGTTATAACACACACAACCCTTAAATTCTTTCGTGCAATTTTTCTTTAAAGCTTCATGTAATAATTACCGCGGGTCGAATCGATCTGGGGCGAACAACAAATAACAATTCAAACATCAAATTTGTCAATAATATTTGTAATGATTCGGCAGATTCTATGACTTTGTCACGATTTTGCTTTGAATATATGTTTACGCATTCAAAAGAGAAGAATCGCTTTAAGGAAAAACCTACAAAACTGATCCTCTTTGTATTTCTCTCTGAAGTCTATAACGCGAGAACGTCTTACATTGGGGCGAAAAGATCCTGATTGTTGAGGTTTTCTTCTTTCCAACGACGTTACACTCATCATCATTGGTTGAATATATACGTCGTGTTTTATATTTGAAAGTTGTAGTCCAATTACAATTTTTGATTCTTTTAGCTCTGCTATGAGATACAGAAGTGTATAACGCTTCACAATAATTTATCTTACAACAAAAAAATATGAACGAAGATTTGCCTCAAAGGTTCCTACCTTAGCTTTTTCTTCACGCTCATTGTTCATCACAGCAACGTGCACATCCCCATTGCTCCATTGAACAAAGAAGGGCTTGTCATCTCCAATTTTGTGTGCACCTTTTATCCATGTAGAATTTGCTACATCCTAGAAAAAGACACGATATTCTCTAAATAAATAGCATCCAAAATATCGTATTCATGTCAAATGGATGAACGTAAATAATTGACATATTATTCCTTTGTCAAAATGTGTGAGTTGTCAATAGTAATGTGTTATAGTAGATAATACTGTTACTGTATTGAATATTACTGTTGAGCAAATACCAAATGGGAGAGGAGCTCGTGAAATATGTCAAAGAGTTGCCAAAGTGCGTTAAATTGATGGCCACTTCAAACAGACCATAACTTTCTTAATTTTAAACGTGCTCGAACTTTCAGTCACCCGTTCCTAAAATGAATATCAGGGTTGATTTTCCATTTTCAATTAGACTCTGAACATTTTTCGTATAGGCATGTGTTTTGACGTATGCATGATTTTTCTAGGAGGGTGTTTGAAGTTTCGAAATCACGCCGACCGAAATTTCGCTAAGGGGGGGGGGGGGGGGGGGAGGAGGGGGGGGGGGGGGGGGGAGGTTATGGAGTATAATATTTTGTTTTCCGAAAAAAAATGAGAGGGGTTTAACTCTTATCCTGCCACAGGGCTAATCCCTATTGTGCCAGGCCACAAATCCCCCTAGTGCCAAATTTATAACGAGATAATTGGATTAACGCGATGGTACTGTCAATAGCGCGTGCGAAACACTAGGCACAGTACAATGGGCATGAACAATAACTGCTATTACATCTGCGTGCAATCATGCAAGAAGCAGAGGAGCAGTAGCTTGCTAGCGTGCACAAGGCACTATAACAATAGCGTGCATGCAGCCTCATGGCAGGCTATGAGTTAAACCCCAAACCCCCCCCCCCCCCCCCCCCCCCCCGCATACGCCCTTGGGCAAGTGATGTCACTTTCAGCTACGCAGATACAGTTAACGATTTGCATAGAAATTTCTTATTGGGATATCACAATACTCTGTTGAACTATATAAACAAATTATTTTATTTAATCATATTTGTGGATTACAAGTTCTTGTCTGACATGATTAGGACGTGTCAACATTGACATCACTCAGGGATGTCGGAGACGTACAAATCGCTTTATAAACCAAGATTATTGTTATTGATATCATTATTATAACGATAAGTTGTATCAGTATTCGAAATAGTTGTAGTTGTATTAGTGTTTTATTGTCATTATGGTAGTTATTTATATTGTTTTTGTTGTTATTTCTGTTATTATTACAACTATTAGGCCTATTGTGAGTATTAATATTGTAACCACCGTCGTCATAGCTAAAACAATTATCACTCAAAGATTAGGCACTATACTCTGAATAACAAACAGTCCTTCGTTTTGTATAACAACTTAATGATAAGATCAAGTTCATACTAATCATTTTACTTTTTCTACACCCTTAACATCAATCGCCAAATATAACCGCAGGTTAGCAGAATGATCAGATGCTTCATTTAGGTAAGGAAGGCACTTCATTGTTTTTCCTGTCGACGATTTGAAGAGAAGAGCCCAGAGGCAAAACTCGTCGGTGTGTAACTCGAGCTCTTTTTCCCGAACAGTGCATGCAGGAATATTGGCCAAGTTCCCTGCAGTTACCTCCTGTGTCGTGAGTTCGCCTCCTTTAAGTTAAAGTAAAAGTAACATAATATTGATAATAATATTTATACCGATAATAGTGACAAAATAATGATACAAATAATTATAATAAAACCAGAAATAACAATGTTTATTTCATTAATGAAACACAATGTAGCAATAACACAAATATATTTATAAATAATATAATTAACAATCATGGATTTATCAATAAATAAATGAAACACTTTTTTTTTTTTTTTTGGTGCTTTAGATTTTCTTGCGCTTTATAACAAGAAAACGGTGTTCCAATCTGCTTATGACAATTGCTGATCCATAAGGAATTCTCAAAAATGAAGTATGGACACTCCATGGACCATTTTGTAAAAACATACGCAAGAAATTAATGTTGACGGTGATTTCTGGAAACGTAGAAATGAAGTAGAGTTTCAGTAAAGGTGCACATTTCCATGTTTATGTCAATTTGAAAGAATGTGAGGGAATAAATGCCCACAGCAGTTAACCGTATTTAACATGCCATCATATTCATAAGTCAAAACAAAATCAATTCTGAAAAGTTTGAATCAAAATTGCACGTACCAGGACAATTACACCCTGGAAAATCACCAACGGAAAATTACCCCCCGGGAAACTACCCCCAGAGGGCATTTACTCCCTGAAGAATAACCCCCGAGGACTATTTCGCCCCAGAACAATCCCCTCCCCCCCCCCCCCCCTCCGGTCAACTGTCCTCCGAATTAAATTACCCCCGAGGTATACCCCCAGAGGAAAACTTCCCCTGAGGACAATTACGCCCCCCCCCCCCCCCCCCCGAGGGAAATCGCCCCGAGGAACTTTAACACTGACGTATTATGCGAGAATAACCCCCGAGGACAGCACCCTCCCCCCCCCCCCCTCCCCGATGACTCTTCCGCCCTAGGAAAATTCCGCCCTGGTCAACTATCCTCCAAAGAAAATTACCTCCGAGGACAACTACCCGCGAGGGCGATCAACCCCGAGGAATGTTTAACACTGTGACGTACAATGCGAGCTTCTCTCCAAATTGTTATTCACCGAAAGAATGCTAGTTACATAACAATTTTTTTTTGGAAAACGTTGATTGTGTGAGAAAAAAAATATCAGAAACGGTTGGAGTATGCAATTTCGTGAGAAAATACAAATTGTAATATCTTCCTCGCTCGTCAAAAATATGTTGACAGCAAGGTGCCCGAATATATGTTATATCTTTCATTACAAAATTACATTGTTACCACACTCATACATTTAGAAACATGATAAATAAGGGCAACCAGGGGCCTGAATATCCTCATATTCGTTTATCTAGGCCATGATCGAATATAACAAATTGTATTTATGTATATTCGGCGGCGATGTGCCGGCATTAAGTACTTTAAATCATTTCTAGTTCTGATTTTCTACCATTCCGAAAACGTTTTCTCCTTGCTTTTTATTGCTTGTTCGCTGTATAGGGGAAGTATTGTCCTTGTGGGTGGTTATTCTTGGGGGATAACGGTCCTTGAGGGTAATTGTCCTCGGGGGGGGGGGGGTATTTGCCCTCGGGGGTAATTGTCCTCGAGAGGTAGTGTTCTCGAGGAGGGAGATTTTCCGGGGGTAATTGTCCTCAGGGGTAGTTGTCCTCGGGGGGGGGGGGGGGGGGGTTCCGGGGGTTATTGTCCTTTGAGTAGTTTTCCGGGGGGGGGGGGTTTCGGGAGTGATGCCAAGGGGGTTATTATTCTATAAACAAAAATGTCATACAAAATGTTCGCGTAGCGCGTTTTGAGATTGCGATTTTCCCTCAAATTTAGTCCATTTTCGTTGATTTGATCATTAAAGACGAAGTTGAGTTCTGGTCATGCGATTGCATTGTGAAAGAAACCGTGTGGATTCGATTAGAAAAGGTTGATCATCTAGCATTAAATATTCGTGTGTATTGCAAGGTTCTGCTATCATCAAAATGATAAGAAATTTGATAAATTTTTGGTAAAGCTACAAGCACTGTACACAGAAAGATGTACATGGGACTACACGAAGACGTGGCAAAAAAAATCCGTTCCGATTTTTACCATGTTATATGCCATATTTAGAATATGAAAGCATTTGAAGAGCCATGCTTTTCAGGGAACATGGTTTATCTGATGTTCTTCCACATTTGCATAATACCAATGATAACGCTCACAAATTATTTTTCACCTCTTCCCAGAACTTAACCTTCTCCTTAAGAACCCTTAAAGAACACACCAAATATTTGATGGTACATGAACAGCTTGGGCAAAGCACAATCTTAAGGGATCCCGCTGTTTTTTCGCCGTCTCTGTGAGGTTTCTCCACACCGCCCGTGTGGTTGCTATTCAAAGTCACACGCAGTCTTATATGAATAAACAAAGTAGTAAAACTTAACCAAAGTGTAACCCGTTACGGATGGATTTAATTACACACACACACATCGTTGTATCATATAGCTCCGTTTAGTCTCATTTCACAACGCCCCCTATCGTCAGAGTCAGCAGCCATACATGTTAGCCTATGGAATTGTACAAACAAAAATCGTTAACAATTCATTTGTGTTCAAACGAAAAGCACATCCACCCCGACTTACGTTATCACTAGCTCTTTTATTGGAAACCTCATGTCCCATTGACTTTTGAAAGTTCACCCACCTTAATTTGATCAAAATAGGTTGCAAGCTCGTCATTGCCTATAATACACATGTGAAACAAGTCGAACTTTGGACTCAGTTTGCAAAGCGATTTTAAGATTATAGGTCAAGCACACGAAGGATAACAAGCATGAGTTATCATAGATCACTTATGCTTGGTTCATTATGTCCATTTCATCCAACCCCCCACCGTCATTTTTCCATTTAGTAAAAGCAAACATTTTGCTGAGGTAAGCAAAAACATGAATATTAATGAACGGTCAGGCAATACAGCCTTTTAGTACGTAACGTATAGTGAATGGGAATGGGCGATTATCCGTCCAGGAGGTAGAGGCAGTGGTTTGTGCTGGCAATGTTCCAGCGAGCGAAAATGAGACAATCGGAGCAATATGTATTTATCTCTTCTACCGATTCACTACTCATATACAAAATCCATCAGCGGCATTGAATTCAGAGGTTCAAGTAATGTTTTACAAGGAGTTGAGATTTCCTCATAGGGTTATGTGTTATACGTGACTACACGTTAGTTGTCCTTGGACGGTGCGGAGGAGCCCCACAGTGACAAGAAACTTAAGAATGTGGTATGCTCAAGATGATCATAATTTTGTTTTAATGCCTCACAAACAGTTTATTTTGACAATGGACCAAAACTTGACTCTCCTTTTCAATGAGAGAAAGAAATATTGAACTAATTTTCTCGCAACGGGTATTTTCTCTAAACTATTTAGACAACCGTTGGGACCATAATTATTTATATTTTTTAGTGCATTTTCAAACTATGATTTCTGCAACATTGACAACAGAGTTTGGTTTATCAAATTATGTAATACTCAATATGAATATTTCAAAAAAAATGTTTGGAGTAATCTATTACATTTCTTTCTTTTTTCTGTCTCTTTTATACAATAGGCTAGTAATCATTTGCTGGAAGGAACCTGATAATGAACAAACCTTTAAAATGGTAAAGTATTACTTTAACATCTGTAGTGTCGACAATGCTGGCACAATGAGGCAATTTTATTTGAACAGGATGCTTAAACTTTAAACCATCAGGTTTGAGTTCAACGCCAAAACTTGCCATCGTCTCTACCCCTTCGATGCCCGGAACTGGACAAGTTTCGATTAGTCTAACAGATATATCTTGGTCTTTGTCAAGTGCACCTGATGGTATAGTCAAGTGGACGCCATACCGGCTGAGATTTATCTCGCCCCCTTCCGTACCAATAACTTGTTGCACTGTCCGCTTTATCCTTTTTGATTCAACATCCAATTCTGCAGTGAATAACAACATTTTCACAAATGATGACATTATTTGATATCCGGTCAGTGCATGTCATTGTAGTTGCGAATGGCATAGGGACCCTATAATCTGTGTTCCAGGCCTTACTAGGTAAATTCTAGCCGAGTCGCCAGATTAACTAACACTTAAGCATATTAGATGCCCATTTGTTAATACGTGGAGAGTGGACAAATATAGATTTAGGTATATACAAAGGACGATAGTGCGGGGTTGGGACTTGCAACCTGAACTTGGTGATCTGCAGTCCAACAACTTTATACCCACTAGTCCACAACTCCTTTATTATTCCCTTGGCTTGTGTGTTAAGTTTGCTTCAGCTGGCAATAAAATTAACTCATTCACATATAGTTGTAAATTAATTCATTTAATTTCAATTTGTTTTCTGTTTAGATATACAGATTACTCACACCCGGTTACATTATACTCCAAAAAAAACCAAAGTATGTGCGTGTGTGTATATTAATCAGATATGATTATTTACGCCTGGGGACCGAACTTTCACGTCGCCATCCAAAAGACGTGACTCAGTTTTGAACCAGGGACGTCTGAGCCAGTATGTAGGTGAAGACAGAGAGCTGACCAAGTGAAAGTGCTGCTACAACAACTCACAGTAATCATGTTCCTAGCCTTTTCACTAAAAGCGCCCGTACTGTACCATTTAAACCCGAATGCCATGAGCACGTAATACATTTGACAATGAATAATTTGCAACATTTTGGAAGACTAGTGTATTTTATATAGTCATTCATCATTTTATGCCGAGCATCCCCAACACGTTTTTTTTTCTTCAATTCATTGTAATATTGTTTAAAACGGACTGATTACAAAATCAATTGTTAAGACATTTAGATAAAAAGACATTACCATCCAATTGGTCGTTGCGCTCCTCTTCTGGTATTCTGTTTGCAACAGAGAGAAAAATACAAATAAATGAACCAATTATTATGTAAGTAAAAACGCATATATCTGTAATGGATATCACCACAATTTGTATTAATATCAATGACGGTCCACATCTAATACATGTTATATACCTCACTTTAGAAATTCAGCCATCTGATTGGCCGAAATTGGAGTCGTGATTTTAGCCATTTCCGTAAAGAAACGTAACATGCCAAAACTGGTCAATAATCTTTTGTAAAAAAAACCCTACGGCACTTTTCAAAAGACTATTGACCGGCTTTGGCATTTTACGTATATGCGTGCAATCTCAACGGGAAGGATTTTAACACAGAAACTCGAGTGGTGTGCGATCAGACACCCTATTAAGACTATGTCTCGATAGCGTAAACAAACTTGATTACCATGATTGGTACTTCGCACATTCTATGGAACTTTTTGGTATATAAAAGATATAATGACTGCTTTAATATTCGAGGCATAGTTGTTTTTTTCGGGCGATAGCACGATGTATCCTCCTCCTGAGCGTATCAAACAACTTTGTCTCTCATAGCGGTCATTACTACTGTACTATTGACTGTCATAGATTAAGTTTGAAAACAAAATGAAATGGGGAGGAGTGGGGGCACGAGGTTCATTTTTATACATTCTAGCTATATACATGTTGTTAAAGACCCTGTTGGAAGTGACAAATGAAATAGATGAATTATATATAAAAGGAAAACTTACGAGCCAAAGATTATAATAATACCAATTATATGCTACTTTGGTGTCTGTCAAACGAGTAATAACTTTTTGAAAACTCGAAATCGAAAGCTTTGGAAATTAGGAGTTGTCGACCTAAGAACTAGCTTTCGAATTGATGACATCATCGTATGTGGAGTACGCATATTCACAATGACTTTGCATCATTTAAGCACGGCTCATCGCCTCAGCTAAATAGACGAGCCGATCCGGGTGCACATAAAATGTCGTCACTGTAACTGGGGCAAATTTAACCCATGTTGCCCTGTAATTTGGAGAGGTGGGTATTACAAATACAGTTTTAATTCGCTTTTTTGCAATACTGATAGGGAAGTATTTTGATTTCCTTTATTCTGTGTATTTCTTGTTCATTCAGTTTTCCATTGATACAAAGAAGTATTTTCATCGGATAGGGTCTTCAAAGTAAGTGGTACACCTTTATTAAAGTAATTACCTTGATACAACGAGCTGCCAGAGTCTGTGTGTGTTTGTGCAATGTATCGGTGTGTCACCACTCGCGTCAAACGTTGTACATATGGCTCCCTTGTCGAGGAGGTAGAGAAGAAGCTTCTCGTTATCGGTGAGCGGCTCGTACTGAGGATATCTTGATACAACCTAAACGTACCAAAACATGAGATAACTGTCATTTGAAATAGGTGCATGATGATTTAATACACATAGTTACGCACAGTTAATTGTTTTTATTTACGTACCCCTAATGTATCATATTAATGTTTTTTTGTTTTATTGTTGGTTTTAATTGTGTATATTTGGATGTTTGTTTTATTATCCTCGGTAGACTTTTGGTTAAAAAATAAGAGAGTATTTGTAAATATTAGTTGAATATTAGTAAAATATATTTAACAACACATGAAACAGTCACAGAGAGTTCATTCGATTTATTCCCGTTTCAATTATGAGCCTGGCTTACTGTACAATAGTTATTGGTGTGTTATGACATCTTTAAAAAGGCAGAATAAAAGATGAGAAGAACTTAAAATGTTAACAAAACGTTGTTGATCTAATTTTTCACATTAAAAAAGAGGGAAATGACAACAACAAAAAAGTATGTCATACAGCATTATCAAATGAAATCCTTTGAGATAAATAATTTCGGTTAATATATTCTTTTGCTAATTATAACTAATTGGAAAAATATCTTACCGGCTCAAATCCATTGGTGGTCTGGACCTTTTTGTCAGGATGTTCAGGACTACCCCACAGTGTTACAACAAGATGCAGACAGGTTTTCCCGTCATTGGCTTGGATGTTCAGGTCTGCCCCGGCTTCGATCAAGGCCTCTATAACAGGAGAAAATCCACCTTCTACGGCCAGATGCAGTGGTGTCTTTCCCTGACAGTCTTGTTCGTCTATGAGAGGGCAGCTCTGCATTCGGTTAAAATACATGAAAACATTAACCGAGTCCTCGATGATAATATAAAACGTCCAAATATTAGAAGGAAGTATGATATAAACACTGCCTTCATTTGATGTGGGTCGAAACAGTGGAGTTTCTATGGATTGTAGAGCCATGGGTAAAACACTGCACCTTCGCCCCTCACCCAACGTTTAACCCTCTTAAATTCATTTCCCATACATTTCATCCGGAAGAAATAAATGTAAACAATACAACAACGAGTGAGCAATGCAATCGATAAGTAGCATTCAATTTTTGAACATTGATTCTGGTTTAACTAATTCCTCAATAGGGGCGCAAAATCAGCCGAAGCCAATGAGAAATATTGTCGACGATTTAAAGAGACACTCAAAAATTAAGTTTCCTTTCATATATGGAACATTTTCGAATGCAATTTTACACGCTTTGTCGGGGGGGGGGGGGGGGGATAACTTTTTGAAAATCTAAGAAACAGGGAGTAAAATAACTACAATGTGTGTTCTTCTCTCTCTAGGCTCTCTTTTTTGTTCTAGAGTCTTTTATCAACGATATTGCTTAGCTATCTCCTATATTAAATGGAAAGCAAGATTACAAGATCATGAATCAACAAATGGGAATGAGCGAAACTGGCGATTAAAATCTATTTTTTTTATGTAATTCACCCATCCACGGAATTAATACAATTCTAAACACAATGACGTTTTCCCTACTTGTTCCTTCTGATATCATTTTTGTATGTATATCTTTTTTTTGCGCCCCTCTGATCACACCTTTATTGCACAACCTATACGTGACACTAACGGCACGTATCCCGCTGCCCCAATATACACAATAAATTAGGAGACTAGTTCCAACACAAGCTACACCCATTTATGAGAAAATAATACATTTATTTCGGTTATTGACTTTTAGTGACGTTTCGTCCTGTCTTCATGGTATCATATTAGACAGTACGATTGTGCAGCAATATGTGCAGCGCCTGCTATCTGCAAAGAAAAGATCGTCTGGATTGGATTCGGTTAAATGAAAGCTTTATATTTACCCTTTCTCCTTCTTCTCCCTTCCCTGGTTTCACTCTTCGAGCGAGCAAAAGCTCAATACAATCCAGGTTGCCTTTTCTCCCAGCGGAGTGGAGTGGAAGATGCCCTGCGTTGTTCTTTGATGAGATGAGTGTTAACATTCCTTCAAGATCAAGTACGTACACTAACGTTTCTGATCTACCACTGTAGAGAAGGGATAAGTACGATAACTTGAACAATTTAAGTAAGACTTGACAAAGTAATGCTTGAGCACTAAGGACTTAAGGAGGTCATACTTGATAATCAAAACAATTACGTTCTAATAACAAATATAGCAATAACAAAATCACCTACTACTTGAGCAATGCCGACATTGCAACTTCTATTTTAGTAACTAAAACTTGTAGTACTATGACTGGTGCAATTAGGGGAATCAACTAGGCATTGAAGTGTCGTAGTCGAGTGGTTTGATCCCCAACACGGCACTAATGTCCTTTGGCAAGGCAATATATAGTAAAAACGCTGCTTAAAAAAGTGATGTTCACTTACAGTTGTACACTATCTTAAACAACAGTTGAACAAATTGTAAACAATGTTGCTCGAAACGAAAGTAATTTTGTTAAACATTCGCTGTTTAAAATTTAATGACTGCTATATTTACTATACGAGAGCTTTTAGACAGTGTTGTTTACATGTGACGTCATGTGTCACGTGCCAGTAAAGTGCACTTTGGCTAAAAAGCTTTATTTCACATCATGGCCGACCAAGCTACCGACGCGCTTCTAAGTGACTGGGGATTCAATGGCTTAATTGAAATCACTTTTCTATTAACCAATTTGAAGTTTTTAACCTATAGCGTAAGTTCACAGTTAAAATTGTCAGTATCTGTACGCAAATGTCAGAATATAGGTAGACTTTTAAAATCGTCGAGTCATGCAGTGCGGCACTGATCTCGCACTCGGTAATAACGTGTGCTAAATTCCTTGCCATAGAGATTGTATGCATCCCTATATATGCAGTTTATACGTGCGTGCATGCGCACTCATGCAAAATGGGCACTGTTTTGGCGCTAATTCATAAATTGTAGAATTACCCTACCATATTGTTAGTCTTCATATACCTATATAGAGACCCAGAAATAGTGGTGCACTTATTCAGAGTATCAAACCCAAATTATACCCCTTTATACAACCCTTTTGTTGTAAACAACCCCACTGAACAACAGCTCCCTTTTAAACAACTTTCTTGAAACAACCCAGTTGGTGTAAACAACCCCCACTGAACAGCAGCTCCTTTTTAAACAACTTTCTTTAAACAACCCAGTTGGTGTAAACCCCCCCCCCCCCCCCCCCCACTGAACAACAGCTTCCTTTTAAACAACCGTCTTTAAACAACACCGGTTGTTTAAATTGTGATTTTAAACAAATTGTTCAAAATGCTGATCAACTAAGTGTTTAAATTTTAAACAACTCGAGATGCTTAACATTTTTAACAACTCTCAGATCAGGTCACCCGTTAATCCGAGGTTGTTTAATTTTTTAAACAACTTGTTCACAAAAATGTTAACTGTGTTATAATCTTCATTTGCCACACTCGACCCAACTAATGCTTGATGAAATAGAACTTGATCAACTTCTACTTGGAGGTCGACGTCTTCAGAAACTACTACTCCAAAAGCTAGGACTTGAGCAAGTACTAATTTAGAAACTAAGACTTGAAAAACCAAGACCTGGGCAATTAGGGAAGTCAACTAAACATCGAGCAACTACTAAACTTTAGAAACAAGAACTTGAGCAACTACTGCTACTTGAGCAACAACTGAACTACTACAACTTTATTGACTACTACTTATCAACTGATTATTGCTCGACTACTACTTGATTAACTACTAATACTACTACCTAAACTAGGATTTGGACAACTACTACTTGTGGGAAAAGGACTTGGAAACTAATACATAAAAACATAATACTAAATATTTGAAGAATAAAGACTCGGGCAAAAAGGGGAGTCAATATTTGTGCAACAATTAATTCAGACACAAGAACTTGAGCAACCATACTTCTTGAACAACAGGGACTTGAGTATCAACTACTTCAGCAGCTAGGATTTTAGCAATTATTGATCGGGAAGCCAGGACTTTAGCAATTATGAAAGTTAATAGTAAAGGATACTGGGCCTCCAAGGGTTTACTGCTTTCATTGAAGCCACATTTTTTTAATATCAGGATGGACTTTCATCTGAGTAAAGGCAAGAAATGACAAAATCAATCAGGGCTTACCCTAATGATGCAACGTGAACGAGGGAATCTCCGTTATTATCACTCTTCATGGGATCTGCTCCGTGCGCTATTAGCTTTTCCACACAAGACTTGTGGGTGCATTCCACTGCTAAGAGTACCGGGGTTGAATTATGGTTTGACTGGCGAGAGAATAAAACCACAAAATGGAGACAAGTAATCATAATTACAACTTGCCGCATTCGATGGTGCATGCAATGTAAAATTTGACTGCCACTGCAACCAAAGAACATAGAAACACTGTCACTGTAGACCAAGGTTCTTTCTAGATAGGTACTACAACGTGCATGCCTTATCTCAAAGAAAATTAAAATACAAGACCACTGTACAGTGCCTTCCGGAAAAAAATGAAACCGAGAATGGTCGATGTTGTATCATAACTTAATCCCAACTATAATTAATAATTGCACATATTTGTAAAGATTAGAGTATCTTCTTGGATTTGATGCAATTTATTTGATGCATTTTTCATGCATGATTGATTAAAAGCAGTTTGAAGAAAGGGTGCTTAAAAGTCATTTGGCGAATCTGAATTTCAAAGAGAAAATCATAATTCTAGAAAGTTATTTCTGTCCTTTCACATAGGCAATGAATAACAAAGTTATGTTTGTTTAAAGAAATGCTTGCATTTCCATAACGAACCCGTTCCCCCGGCTGCCTGCCCTAACAACAAACAAAGAAGACGAAATATTTCATGCATGGCTGATCGTTAACGAAACGGAGTTAAGTATTTTGTCAACTCTCTTTGTGTAACCATGGAAGTGGAGGGGAATGCCGAAAAGGTGTGTCATGCTTCATTATTAAATTAAACCCTTTCAGATTACAATTTGAATAGCTAATTTGAATAATATCTTACCGGCTCGGAACCCTTGGTTGTCTGAACTTTTGTGTCAGGATTTGTAGAAATGCCCCACATTGTTACAGCAAGATGCAGACAGGTTTTTCCGTCATTGGTTTGGATGTCCAAGTCTGCTTTGGCCTCGATCAAGGCATCAATAACGGGGGGAAATCCACCTTCTACGGCCATATACAGTGGCGTTCTCCCCTGACAGTCTTGTTCGTCTATGAGAGAACGGCTCTGCAGTCGGTTCAGTTACATGAATAAAACAAAACACGACAAATGTAAACAATGTAGATGTGGCTAAACCCAAGACATCCGAGTGTGGATGATAACCTAAAAAGTCAAAATATTAGAAGACAGTATAATATATACACATCCTCCATATGGTGTATGCCTAAACAGTTGATTGTCTATGGATTGATGGCGACTGGTAAAACACTGCAACTGCGCCTTGTTTTTTCTAGGCAACTTTGATCGAAACGGATTTACTTCACCTTGGTAAGTTTTTTTTTCAACTGGATACAACATATTTTCCACAAATATTTTGTTTTTAATGCTTTCCAAAAATAAAACAATATCCTACAATACAATCAAACCTCTATCATTTACTGCGTGTAAGAACAGTATCAGCAGTTTATACCTTTATGTATAATGGAACCAAATTTGGGATTTCAGTTCAACTTACTCTGAAAAAATGCTTCTACATTGTATTCATTTAGAGTTCATTTAGATTTTCTTTTAAAACAATATCGAGTGAGTTAATGATGAAAATGCTATTTGTGTATTGCGTTGAGTACTTTTGTGATATTCATATAATATGATTTAAATTGTATAACCCAAAATGGTTTCCAATGATGTAATACTTTGTGATTCTCTCTATTTACCTTCTTTACTATCCTTCTATCTTAGTATCTTCTCAATGTTGTCCTCCTCCCTAACTATCTCTTTTTCAAACTTTAATCTTAGTTGGACCCCCTTTATTATTTTATTTTCTTACTGTACATCATCCTCATATTGTTCCTTTCCTCGTTCTCATCTTCTCTCTCTTCTTTTCTTCACACTTTCTTGTTTAGTTGTAACAAGGTTATTTAAGGGGACCTATATCATTACAAGCTTTGCTTCTATAATGGGTCCCACACACTCACTCTTACATTCTTTTCTCATACAACATTTTAAGACAAATGCTATATTGTGTAATAGTTATTGAGATGTTATAATCTGCGACATTTATACTTGTGTTTGCATTTGCATTTTTTGTTTGCTCTTATGTTAAATTTGTTCGAGATGCGTGGAAATAAATATATGAAATTGAACCTTAAAACTAGATTTTAGCATTGTTAACACTTAAACAAATGCATTTTCTGTACACTAAGTCCAGAAAAAAAAAAGTAACGATACGATGGTACTCTGCAATCTATAAGTAGCATGTCGAATTTTGAACATGGATTACGGTATCATTCCGTCCTCAAACTGGGCGCTAAACTAACGTTCAAAGAAAAATGTTGTTATGGATTTTTTTTTTTACAACAAAACCAACAAAAAATAGTTTCCTTTCATATTTTGAACATTTCGGATGTAATTGTACACGCCTTATCGTATATTGCGGGGGGGGGGATTCATTTCCAAATGATTGATGAATTTAAGATAACAGGCAGTCAAACAACGATATTTAAACAAATCTTTCTGTTTCTGTTTCGGAGCGTTTTAACAAAGCTTTCGTAAAACTATATCCTATATCCTATGTAGCAACTTATGCGAATGAACTAGGCGACCAAAACATTATTTGTAATGTATTAATTAAATTAATGTGCGTATAATTATAATCACGATGACCATTGGAACATTTTTCCTTCTCTTACCCATTTTTGTGTATTTGTTATCTTTTTTTGGGCTCTGGTTCTCTGTTTTGCGCTTTATTGCACCTATTCCGCGTGACGCCTAGGGTATGTGTCCCTTTGCATCATTATTAACAACAAATTAAACGGTTAGTTCAAACACATGCTACACTTTTTTTTTGAAGTAAAAAATATACATCCTATTTTGGTTATTTATTTCAAGTTACATTCCATCCTGTCCAAATGGTATAAGACAATACAATCGTTTGTGCAACACTTTTTACATCAAGAAATAAACATCTGGATTGGTTTTAAGTGAATGAAAAGTTTATATTTACATCTTCTTCCTCTTCTTGTCTCACATCTTGAGCAAGCAAAAGTTCAACGCAGTCCACGTTGCCCTCTTTTGCAGCGGAGTGGAGTGGTATCTGCCCTACATTGTTCTTTGATGTGATGAGTTCTGACATTCCCTCAAGACCAAGTACAAACTTCAACGTTTCTATCCCGCCTCTGTAGAGAAAGGGAAAATTATGTGGACTTGAACAACTTGAGGAGGTAATAGCAGTCGATGGACTAGTACTTTAGCATCTAGGACTTCAGCAAATGATATCTACTTTAAGCAACTACTGCTAAAGGAACAAAGACTTAATATAATTCTACTTGAGCAACTATGACTTGGCAACTACTAGTTTAGAAATTAAGACTTGGGGAACTACGAATGGCACAGTCAGGGTAATCAACACGGAATTGGGCATTTACTCCTTGAGGAACTAAGATTGAGCAACTGCTGCGTGAGCAACTGAGATTTCGACAACCAGGATAGAGAAAATACTACGTGAGAAAGTACTTACAAAAAAACTAAAACTTGAATAACCCAAACCTGAGCAATTGGGGAAGTCCACTAGGCATTGGGCAACTACTATACTAAAGAAACGAGTACTTGGGCAAGTACTACTACTTGAGCAACTAGGATTGATTAACTATATATATACTTTAGAAACAGGAACTTGAACAACTACTACTGCAGCAATTACTCATTACTCAATTTTCTTGAAATAGGCGAATTAGGAGGGCAATTTTCTCAAATTTGGTCAGCGTAAGGGTATACAATTTTGTATTTGGCTTAAAGGGCATATCTTCAAGTATCTAAATCAAAAAAAAGGTACGGGTTTTGCCAGAAACGATGGAGATACGGCCACAGAAAGAAAGCCAATTTCCAGAACTTTACAGGGAGCCATTTATTTTTTGAAGATTCATTGGAGCGTGAAATTCAGCATGGTTTGGTGCAATTATAATATAAAGATACTGTAAGAAATTGAGACAAAACGGAAATGATATGAGAAATTACTGACTAAAACTTCATTGACTACTTCTTTATTAACTAATTCTTGCACTGCCTTAACTAGGATTTGAAGAAGAATAAGGACTTGAAAACTGGACATGCAATCATGTCACAACCTTGTGCGTGCAAAGACGCACGTGTTTGTACGGTCGACACGAAAGAGCTTCTCTCGGACTATCCACAGCAATTTGTAAGAAGTATGTGGCTTCTGTGATAGTGGAGATTGGTAGGGCGGAAGAAAGGCCATCAAAACGTCCCGAAACGGACAAAATGGCGCCTGGACGGTCACGCATGAGGGATTCCGGAAAACAAAGAATACAGTGACCGTGAAGGGATGCTAGAAACTATGCCTACGAACTTTGAAGGGAATTGGAATAGGGGAAGGGACCTAGAAAGGGCTTGCAAGCACTGCCTGCAAAACCAATAGGATTTGGTGCATTGTGAACATGTGGTGACGTGTGCTGTGGCAGAAACGTCCGCCCATACTAACACAATCATGCAGTGTATAAAATGGCGTTTTATTTGGCTCCCTTGACGATTTTCAAAATACAGTCTGAAAATTGACGCCATGGCTGATACGTGTTATAATTTGGCGGAATCTCAGCAGAATTCGTAAATTGACTCTTTTTCAAATTCGATTTACTCAAAAGTTTGTGCGTGAATATATACAGTATCTGGTATCCTTCAGTGTCAATTCATTGCAGTCAGTTTGACACCATTTAAATATGCGTGCAATGTTTGTACGCATTAAACTGGCTTATACGCAATGCATAGTAAAAACATAATTTTTGACGCTAACTTTGCGCTGATACAATCGATTTTTACCAAACTTTGCAGAAAGTTGTCACTTGACGCATAGTTCCCGGAACGCCGAAGGCGGCGCTATTCATCGAACATTCTATCGGAACACTGTAAATGCTTTCATTAGGAAAGGACCTGTTGTGATTGAAGAGCTCCAGTTTTGTATGATCACGTTTACCCTTTTTCGCTTTAAATACATGGATACAACACTGAACGGTTTTAATTACATATGACTTCCTTGAAATTAAATGACTCGCAGGTAATTAGGAGAATTTATCTGTTTTTGTCAAGTTGGCTGATTTGATGACGTCATTGGCGATTTATAAGCCATTTATAAGCCATTTCATTGGCGATTTGTGGGCGTTTTGGGCGATTTATAGGCCAAATAATCTTGCAGCCGGGTTGCGTATGACGTCATCTAAATCTCATTCCTTCTAGTCTACGCCGAAGGCAAAATGATTATGAAGGAAAAACTGTGCATGTCATTACGAACTCGTAGCTCGTGCACAGTTTTTCCTTCATAATCATTTTGCCTTCGGCGGAGACTAGAAGGAATAGATGACGTCATACGCAACCCGGCTGCAAGATTTTCTTCATAGATGTCGATCTTGACCCATAATTTCCTCAAAAGGGACCATTAAACGGATTCAAGTAGTCAAGTTGGTAAGTGGAACCAAAGTAGTTAAGCATGTAGCTAATTTTTGACTATAAATGCATCGGATACGCATCCGGTAAAATATCAAAATTAGGGATTAAGTTTGGCCAAGTTTTGTGAAACGTTTCTTTACACAAACACGTGAACACTAAAGCGTATAGGGCTGTTCTGTCTCTAAAGAGAGAGCCGACCTTACCCAAATCAGAGGCTAACGAACGAAAGAGACAGAAAAAATCGGTCTAATTCTTGCAAGGCCCTAGTCTAAGTAACAAGTTAAATACTCCTACTCCTAGACCTAGTGCCAATGAGGTGAAACACGACAGTCTTTGACCTCATGCTCATAGGTGACAATAGCGCATATACGGGGTGGTGCATTTGAGGAAAGTCGGCACCCGCGGTAACACACAAATGCACACAATGATAACGACAAGGCTTGCCGGCGGTGTGAGTTGTCTTGTGATTTTATGATTTGTTATTTCTTTTAATTAAAAACTTTTTTGAATAAAATTAGTTATTGATTATTGCAGTTTATATATCACAAATTTATATCTCTCAAGTATAAATTTTAATTAAATTCTTGTCAATTTTGTACAATGATGCTTGAAAGTCTGACTACTCTGGCGGTTTTTCTCCACGTTATTGAGGTCCTAATTCCCCCTAGAGTGCCTCTAAATATGGAATTGTAAAAACAATGCCAATAACCTAGAGGGCCTCACAAAAATATGCTCAAAATTAAAGCTTTGAGTGCTCTGGTGAACAAAAAAAACATAACAGCTAAGATTATAATGAAAGACAGATCATTCCATTGTCATTCATTCATGATTTTTTTTTTTTTTTTACAATAATCATATTTTAAAGATTTTTTTAAAATATGGGTGTACATGTTGGTCAGCCAATCCCATCGAAATTTCGCATATGTTGGCGAAACAGCTTCTATAAAGCGCAGACTCCAACAACACAACAGTGGCCATGGTTCAAACTTTACAAATAACCCCCAACTGCGACCCTGGATGTGCTAGGTGCTAGTATACCGATTCCCTGGCAGTGGTCATGACGAGGCCAACATAGATGCCAGGACCTCTGGCATGCCCTGAATGCAGACCACCACCTACCAGATACTCAAAAAATCTACACCAATGGAAAAAATTTCTTCAACCGGATGCGTACGAGATACCCAAGCCTGGCCCTTGTATGGGAAAACCTAGGTGACGCGTATAGCTACGTTTACCTCGTGTAAGTACTTACAATGCTCATGTACACATTTCCAAATATCCAATAATTTCAAATTTGAAGTCACTAGGTGAGAGGATGCATTTCCTTTAGGCAATGCGTCCTCTCACCTCCAAAAAACCAGGAACATGGTCATCCCCATTCTTCCAATTTTCATATTGTCCAAAGAAACATTCCCTCATTCTGGGTACTTTTTAACTACATCATAGCAAGTTTCACTCTACCTCAAAGTCCACTACAACATTCTTCAAAGATAGCTGACAAACTCAAGTGCAATCGGCCACAAGCCCTTGTACAAACATACCACTCATCCCTCGTCTACTAACAATTCCCTACGTATATCTACAACTGCATGTCCACGGCATACATTGGCATTTAACACATAATATATCTTTGCTCTTCTTTAAAAATATTTAAAAAAAAAAAAAAAAACAGCACCTATGACCACCAAAGAAAGGGGATTTCTCATTGGCATAGGCCTATATTAAACACATTTCACAATAGATATATTATTACCTTTAAACTTTCTATCAATATCAGGATGGACCCTCACTAATGCAATTCAACTGTCTTCACTTTTGGCCACATAATCCATCTCATGAAATTTCATAGCCACTTAAATGCCCACACAAATCAGAATTACTGTGCCATAATTGAGCAACAACCTGTCCTGCAACCAAGATGCAAACTAATGCGATATACTCAAAGCACTTCGTAGGAAACTTCAACACATCTTCTTATCAGTCCACCAATCTACTTCTCTGCTATACCAATACCCAACCCTAGTTCCGACAGCTCTGGGTTTTGTACATGTGTATACAAGTTTTATCGACGTTGGTATAAGGATCGTCATTTTAGAGACATTTGAAAGTATTTCGCAATTTTCTTGAAAATGGCGAATTAGGAGGGCAATTTTCTCGAATTTGATCAGTGTTTAGGGTATATCATTCTGTATTTGTCTGGAAAGGGCATATCTTCAAGTATCTAAATCCAAAAAAAAGTTAAGGGTTTCGCCAGAAACGATGGAGATACGGCCACAATTTTTTTTTTTTAAATCCTAGATCTTTAGAGGGCGCCATTTATTTTTTGAAGATTCATTTCAGCGTTAAGCTCAGCATGGCTTTGTCCAATTATGAGATCAAGATACAGCAAGATATCGAGACGAAATTAAAAAGGTATGAGAAAGAATTTAGATGTGTAAGGGGTCCATCAAAAACAAAATTAAAGATTTTTCATGGAGTCGGTTTCGGATTTGAATTTGCAAGGCGAAGATGGCATTTTGAAGGTCATGTTACATGTCGCAGATGAAAAAAATATATATCTTGGACTATTTAAAGGAATTTGTTAGAACTCTGTGGGATATAGGATAGTGGAGATAGGAAGGTAAACAAGGAGAAGGAGAAGAATAATATTAATTGGGCAGAATGTGAACAAAAACAAAGCAATGACGATATTCGTTATTGCAACTAGTAAATTTGAAACTATCGATAACGACTTAAAGAACTACAACTCGGGCAAACAACCCCTACTTAAGGCACTAAAACTTGAGCAAGTAATACATAAAGAACTAGGATTTGAAGAAATACTACTCCAGCAGTTAAGACTTGAGGATTTACTGACTTAGAATCTAAGATTTTGAGAACAGAGACCTGAGCAGTTAAGTCAGTCAACCATGCATTGAGCAACTGCTATACTTTGTAAACATGTGCTTGAGCAGCTGCTATCTCAGCAACTACTGAGGAACTAGGGCTTGAAGAACGACTACTTAAGGAACTAGGAATAGGAAACCACTAGTTTTGAAACTAGTATACAGACTTAAAGAACTACGATTGCGAAAACTAGGATTGTCAACTACGCATTAAGTCACTACTTCTTTCGAAACTAGAATTTGAGCAACTAATACTTAGTCAACTTGAGACTTAGGCATCAACTACTTCAGGAGCTTGGATTGGAACAATTATTAATCGGGGAGCTATGTCTTCAGAAATTACGGGAGTTAATGGATGAATATAGAATGCATTCAAGAATTTGTTGCTTTTATTGATGCCAAAGAAATTGATATCAGGATGGACTTGAGTAAAGGAAAAAATGCCAGAAATGTCCAGGGCTTACCCTGATGATGCAACGTGAACGAGAGAATCCCCGTCATTATCTCTCTTCGTGAGATCTGCTCCATGCGATACCAGCTTTTCAACACAGGATTGGTGGCCGTACTCGGCTGCTAAGAGTAGCGGGGTTGAATTTTGGTTCAACTGGCGATAGAATAGAACCGCAAAAGGACAATAAAAGATAATAATTTGTTCGAAGATGCACGCAATAGTAAATTTGTATGCAATACGGCAACCAAAGAATACAGAGAAAATGGCACTGTAGACTTGGGGTCCTTTCTAGATAGGTTCTACGACGCACATGCCTTATCCCGGTGTAAAAACAAAATACATGGCCACTATGAAAGACAGATGTAATTTAAAGAAAGGTGGTCACTAGTACAGTTTTGACTGTATTACAATCGTAATCGAATAATACAAACTTAAAACATAAACACACAGTAATTGAACGCATTCGATTCAAATTTATCGTTAAAGGTTTGAGTTGAGGCCTATTCATAAGGGCTAAATTCGAAACTGAGACTAAGCTTGACATGATTTTGGTTGGAATGTTTACAGAATAGCAAAGTTTGTATTACGTCACGTATGTGCGACGTACCAGACGTCTTTATTATGCGATTACTTGATAAAGAAGTTGGGTACGTCTAAAATTGTTGAATGATTTAAACAAGTTGGATTTAAATCATTAACATTCATTTCTTCATCATTCTTGCCTCATTTAATGCAAACATGGGACTTGATATCGCATATACAGTGTGTATATACAAATGTGGCATGTACTGTCTTCTTTTTCTACCTTTTTTCTACAAAGGTGTATAATGGAAGGGGTCGCTGACTGCTTGGTTTCTTAAAAATGCACCATTATACACGACTGCATTAAGTCTTCAATATTCGCCTCATAATCTGATATCTCTTTATCTTACAGTTCTTAACTATGTCCATATACATCAAAGCACTTTAAAGATAAACTCCAGTTCTGGTAATGCGATTGCATTGTGAAAGAAAAGGTGTGGAATGGATCAGAAACAGTTGATCTTGTAGCATGTAAGTATTGGTGTGCACTGCAAGGTTCTGGAGTCATCAAAATCATAATAAATTTGGCCGAGTCTTGGTAAAGTAACAAGCACTGTACACAGAAAGCTATATATGGGACAACACACATGGTGTCGGGGCTAGTACTACCTTGATTTCCTTGTCTTTCTATGCTCATTACTCAGCCATTATACATTTTCTTCCAAAATTGTTTGGCACATGTCCTTTATTTGTAATCTTGAACATTAGGTATAAGTTTCGTTTGATTCTGTGAAAATGATTTTTTTTTTTTTAATCTTTAACAGGATCCGTGTCATGATACTATACCAGGCAAATATTAATATACTTTCAATATTCTGAAACAAAGCCAATGGATACGCAATTCATGTGTATTACCATGGATCAACAAATATGAAATGAATTATATAGGCCTATGTTCTATTTATAATAAGAATAATACAAGAAATAATGTCAATCCCCATAATTATATGTGTTTATTATATCCCTCAAACATATGGTCAGGTTAAATATAACAATGTTATGTTGGCACATTTGAATTGATTGAGGATGATTTTTTTGTAACAGTCATGTTATTCCTGTATGAAAATATGTCTCAGACACATAAACTTATAATGACATATTAATATTGAGCCTCGTTCAGATATGACGCAGCTAAAACCTGGCAATCTCTTATTAATGATGACGTGAACTACAAAACGCTTCACATTCATGTATCTTATAACAGCTCGATGAATACGCGCAGGACCTTTGCTTAGCGCTGTTGCCATTCTTTTAGACGTACAAAAAACCGCATCGGTTTACCGACGCAAATCTGAACAAGCCTTTGTAAAGTCATACTTTGATATCAACATCAGCTCCTGCATTTATCAGAAGTTTGATCGCGTTGAGATCTCCTTTGAAGCAAGCGTCATGGAGTGCTCCTTTGCCTTCGTTGTTTAGAGCATCAGGTTGAGCACCATTTTCCAAGAGAACTTTCATGACTTCTTCGTTTTGCCTTGTATAGAGAAAGATAATGGAGAATGTGCGAAATAACTTGCAATTTATGTTATTCTATCTAATAACAGTTAAACAAGGTAGCCGACAACAAAAAGAAATGCGTCAAGAATTATTTATCGTAAAAAGGTGCAAGGGAGCGCATGAAAGCTTGCCTACTAAATATTATGGCCATTATAAGCCTTAATTGCATGTTGCTATCACCACAAACAAGACAAGTTTTCTTTTTAGTTATTTGTGGGGTACTTACAATTCAACAGCGAGATGAAGAGGGGAGCAGCTATTGTTGTCTGCTTCGTTGACATTTGCTTGTCCGTGTCCAACTATTATTTTAGTACATTCTAAGTGGTCTTGCCAAATAGCCAACATCAGCGGTGTGCAACCGTGTTCGCCCGCCTGAAACAGATACATGTACATATTTGGAATAAACTGTTGCCCAAATAATTTGAATAATTTTGCTTAACTCTTTTTATCAAATGATTTGTGAAAATATGATTTGTTCTTGATTGACGAAGTTTAATTCTTCTCACAACTTTATTTAATAACCTTTATTGACCATTACAGGTCCGATATACACTTTGATACACTTATTAATTATATCCAGAATATATCTTAGTGTCAAAGTCGTTTAATGAAAACAATTATTAGCTTTTAACAATAACCTTAGTACATTAAGTAATGATCATCATACCTTACTGTGTTTGTTTCTATCGTATAATTCTAATTTCCTCTGAGAAAAGTTTAAACAAGACTGGTAAAAAAGAGTTCAGTTCAAATCCTTTATACCCTAGGGAGTTAATTGTTTGGACATGAAACAGCACTTCACTTAAACCAAAAACAGGATTTGCTTTAATAGCATTATTTTATTTCGGGGTATTTCTTGTTACGTTAGTTTATTCACTCCGAACATTTCAGTAAATTGAGAACCCATGGGATTGAGTAAATCTGGCCGGTGAACTTTCATAAAAGTTTTCGGAAGGCCCACGAGACAACCATAATACCGGTACGATTGACTGTCGGTTCCCTGGCCTGTCAGTCTCATGGTCCTTCTGAACAAACGCATTTTTGGCTTTCAGCACCGTCAGCTGTTGCCTCATCCACTATTTTAAAACTGTACTTTCACATTAATGTTAAGGGTATCAAAATAAGATATGCCTAGAACATCGATAGATTGGGCGACGATGTGTTTTTCCCCAAACCTTTTGTTCAGGAGAAGCGCCCTCTCGCAACAGAATCCTGGTGATTTCAGCATGACCCTTCAACGCAGCGCAATGGAGTGCAGAAAATCCGGCATCATCAACCATGTTGAGTTGATAACGACATCTTTGAGCTTCCAGTTCATTTGTTACTGCCTTGATTTCAACTAACTCCTTCACACAGTCAACGTATCCGTGTAAAGATGCAAGAAAGAGAGCGTTGTAGCCACGTTCAGTCTGGAGCAAAAATGTAATAAATACATGCTTAATAGTAGTAACACTAGCGCAAATAGTAGGAAGCCAAGTAGCAGGAAAAAGAAAGAGAGGCAGACAGAGAAAGCAGTGGTTTCATAACATCAAAGAAAAGACAGTTCTGACATATTCAGAAGCCAAAAGATTAGATATGCAGATGTGATCGCCAATCGCCAGCAACTGACGGTGGCCGCCAGGTAGCCAGTAGTTAAATTATTGTTGTTAGTAATATTATTGGTACAGGTGTATTTCTTTCATTATCATTATTCTGAGTATTATTGTTATCATTATTACTGCTTCCACTCATAATACTATTATTATATTTATTCGGATACGAATGCATTTAATTGTAACAGGCTTTTACGATGATAAGTATTGTTTTATGAGTGTTTCCCTTCAAGTGGATGTAAAATCTAACACTAGCTAATGCCACCTTACAAAAGAAATGTTCTGAAACTGTTGCATTTTTAGTCAATGGCAATGGAAGATGTAAAGATGCGTAACCGCCCGTGTTTCGTTGGTTTGTTAGGTTACTTCCGCCGTATAAAAATAAAATAAACGATCAATGGGAAATAACCAACCAAATAACAACAACAAAATAATACATTTACATAATATACAGTTTATATGAGCGAGAAAAATCATATGGCATTAAATTGAAAAACAATAACATCAAGAACGAAAGAAAATACAACAAGCTAAACAGAAACAAAGAAACGGACGACTGGGTAGCCCATTTTCAGGCTAAATCTAAAGTATGTTTGTTTCTTTTTTCTTTTCAGAGATAGATCGAAATTGTGCTCTACTCCTTGTAGATACCTTGACAAATGTGTCTTAAAAGAAAAATATATGTTAAAATCATAGTTAATTGTATTTCGAAACAAACAACTTGCCTGTTTAGTCACGTCGGCACCTGATGTCTTCAAGCACTTTATGATGTCGGCACGATCATTGAAAGCAGCAGAATGCAGTGGAGTCCAGCCAGTGTGGTCTGCCATATTGGGTTCTGCTTTCTGCCTGAGCAGATACTTAGTAACTTCAACATGATTGCTGCAATGAGATAATTGAATAATACGTGGCAACTTGCACTTGTTGCAACTAAAGCACAGCATAATATCCTCAACATTTTGTAATGCTATTTGATACATGATCAACATCTATTGGAATCTCTTTCCAATGTATACCTCATCTTGAAAATATGCAATAATGGAAGGAAATTCCGTTCTAATGAACATCAGTATATAAATTCGTTGACTAACTAGCGTAATACAGGTGTTTAATATCAATGATTTGTGAGGCAATTATCACTGTTATCATGAATTGTAGTTATCAGGTGGGCTGTATAACGTACAGACCACCTTATAATTTCGTTAGAATTGCCTTTATTTATTTATTATTCGTTATTTTTCTTATTTCGAACCACTTTTTTGTAAGCACGATTACTTGAAAATGGCTCAATCAAATGCCTTCAAATTTGGCACACATATGTATAGGCATATGTACAAAGCACAATAACGTTTTCAACATTGACCTTCACTGATGACGTCATCTAGGCGCCATTTGTAAAATTTTACGAAAATCAACACATGATCATATCTTCATAACCAAAGGTTATGTCTCATTCATATTTATCATGATTAAGGTCAATATCCGTCCGGTCAATTGCAGGTCAAAAAACGCGCGCGTACGCGTACGTCCGCGCGTCAATGCGCGCGCAAAATTTTGAAATGCTCAAAATCGTCTCAAAATCATTTTGCATACGTTTTAGGCCATTTTAAGCATTTTATAAAAAATCACGCACACGTGCATGCGCGCGCGTTTTCGCGCGTAAAACTATTACACAACATAGAATCGCCATTTTTTTTCTTTCATAATATTTCACATATTTTTACAAATTGATACCATGTTTGTCTCTTTATGACTATTAATAACGGAATGATCGACCGTTTAACATAAATTTCAATGCGCGCGAGCTCTTGTAATACATAGCATATATGGGCAAAAACATGCCTATACAAAATCCATTGTAGCTCTTTAGGATGCAAGGTGACCCCAATTTGTTTTCATATTTTAATAGAGTATGATTCGGAAATATTGTTTCATGTCTCTTTTGACCCTCAAGTAACTCATGACGTCATCATAATGGCCTCCGAACGCAAAATTCCAATTTGCATATTATGACGTCAGCATATTTATGGGAAATTGATTGTATCTCTGTAAATATTGTTCAATTTTCTTCCAAATTTTGATATGTTCTAGCTGAGACAATTCATCACAAATGTAGTTAACACTATTTTTCATTTTGACAAAGGAATCATGGCGTATTTTTGCGATTAAAGGAGGCATGTCAATTTTTCACTTTTTGCGTGTATTCTCTAAGGGACATGACTTTTTCTCAAAACTGGATTCTACATTCCCGTCTTTCGCGAGCAATATCTCCGTCGTGTTAGCTTCGTTTACGCTGAACTTTGAATATGATGTAGCTGAGACAATTAGCTATCTCAAATGTGCCCTTCATTTTGTCTAAAATTTTAGTTGGACCAGCCCACCTATACTTGTTCCAAACAAGTATTACAAATCTAGTTATTATTATTGTTATTATTATTACTAATTACTGCTACTCCAGTTACTACTAATAAAAATGATGATAATAATGATAATAATATTATTAAAGGATGTTACTGACCAAGTAACAGCCATTCGAAGAGGCGTGATGCCTGTTGCATCATTTTCGTTAAGAGCCAAGTTCGCTTCAACGAGGAGCTGAACAATTTCAAGATGACCGTTGGTAGAAGCTGCATGAAGTGCGTTCCTTCCTGCTCTGGTCCTCTCATGAATCTCATGAATAGATATAATAAAATTGGTCAAGGTTACCAGGCGTTTATCAACTTTTAGTCTCTTTCTCTATACAGTTCTGTGCTTCATATACTCCGATGCGTCTTCCCCTCTCTCTCTCTCTCTCTCTCTCTCTACCTCGCTCTGTCTGTATTATATATATATATATATATACCCTCCCCATCTATTTTTATTTATCTATGCCTGTCCCCACCCCCTCGTCTTTCCCCTTCTTAATTTCCATAATTCAACATTTTAACACCGATCAATGTATAGGACAAATGCCTGCAATGTGTCTGTACGACATGCTTGTATGTCTTTTCCAACGCAATTCATCTTTAAAAAGGTGACGATTCTTTAGCGAGCATTAATCCCCTCCCCCTCCCCATCCCCTGTTCTTGATACACATCCTATCGTTTATAAAATACCATTTTGGCTACTGAATTCATGTGTATTGTTGTTGTTGTAGTGATATACAAGTTATTATTTTTGTATTTCATTTGGTGTAATGGTTTAAGATTTCGGTTGCCGTGGTTGTTGTAGGATCGAATTCGAAGCTTCCTTTTTATGTCGTCAGTTTCCTATAACTTACAAGAGTGTTCGAAAAGAAGCAAGATGTTAATTATTTGTCCACAGTTTTTACTAATCCTTTAGAAATGACACACTCCGTAATCAAATTACCATTAGAAGCCACGCTTTTCAATAAGCATCTAGTTTTCACAAGTCACATAAAAGTAGTTTTACCTTTCCTTATGTTCAAACTCTCTAAGTTGTTTAATTGTCAATAATGTCACTACACTATTGCGACGTTTCTAATATTGTTTCCAAATGTAATTTCCACCATTTGTTTCAGTGTTTGTTTTTTGTATACATTAAAGAATTTGAAATAAATACAATTAATTCAAAATTCGAATTCACTGGCTTTATATGATATCCTTATTATTAAATATTAGGTCATTACTACTTACTGCCTCCCCGCTTCTTTGCAAAATACGTCGAACTTCTTCCAGTTCTCCGTTATATGCAGCTTTGATAATCGAAACGTACTCTAGAACCTGAATCTTCTCATTTTCAGCCCATTCGTCTAAGAACAAGAATAAAAGTCACAAACGAAACAGATTAATTCGATTGTAACTCCCCCTTTAAATATAAGTATGAAACAACTACAGAAAACCGATTACAGACACTTTCTTGGAAACAGTGAATACTAAATAACGCACAGTGAATATAGTATAGTGCCCTCATCGTTCAGTGTGTGGCAATGTGTACAAAAGGAATATGAAAAATGTTCCAAAGTCAACCTGCTGTTCATATACCTTTTTTTTTAAAGATGGATATATTAATGTTATATGTCTGCCATTTGAAAGTTACCTTTACATTACTGAACCTTCATAGATTTATAAGATAATTGACCGACAGCTAAATTGTTCAAAAAATATAATATATATTTAAAAATATTTAACCCAGGTCGATAATGATAATTTTGCTGTGTTGGGTGTTGTAGTTTTGTAGACCTATGGCAATCATTTTTAGTTTAATTATTTACTTACTTAATATATTATGACAATACGGGAAAACGAACAAGTCGCTGTCCAAAAAAGAATATATATATACCTCTCTGCTTTTCCAATGCTGCAAATATGCTGAGAAGTTTGACGACTGCAGCGGGTTGTGCACCGTGGGCAGATCCACCACTACTTGATTGTAAATGTGGTAACGTGAGTTCCAAAGATCCTCTGTTTGATCTGGTCGTTTGGAAAATATAAAACGAGAAGATTACGAAATATGACACAGTCGATTTGTTTTATGAATTGAACACAAATTGTGGAACAGCAGGTTAAATTTGTGTATGCCCACAAGTAAGCCTCCAGAAAGGCCCCTAAAGATTTAAGATGTCGGTTTACCTGGGCATTTTTTTCTCTCGTTGGCCGTCGGTCTACTAAAAATGAGAGCTTAATACCCAGTTCCCACTCATTTCCTGGACCGGTCTAGGCTAGATCAGTTTAACAGTGAGTGTTAACGGACCACCGATCCAGAAGATCACTTCGCGATGTGGTCTTCTGGACCGGTTCGCTTCCTAGACTGCTCCAGACCAATCTAGCGTGCAGTGTGAACATAAACCGGAAGTGAGTGTGTTTTGGCGGGAAAGTAGAGAAGAAAAAAAAAGAGATTAAAGACAAAAATAAAACACAACAGATAATGATAAAAGGAACTATAGAGATAAAATGATAACAGAAGGTGATAAAAGAAAGAAACAAAATATAGCATAAGGAAAGATAAGAAGAGAAATTAATATAATAATAAAAACAAAGAATAACATAAGAGAAAGTGATATAAGGAAGAAACTAAGAATAACTTAAGATAAGACGGAAAGAGAATTAGTGATAGAAAGATAAACACAAATAATAACTTAATAAGTAAAAGAAGGAAAGCAAAGACTAATATAAGGAAAGACAGAAAGAGAAAATGAAAAATAATAGATAAATCAAAGATAGAAGGGGTAAAAGGTTGTAAACATGCGCCAGTCTGGCGGTTTTGAATGAAGCAAGGTTTATGCTGTTTCACTCGATCTGCCAGTCTCTGAGTTGTACGCCCTATGAACAGAGCTGCACATCGGCACTTGCATTCGTAAATCGCATTACTATTTTGCGTATAAAAATAGGGAGTACATCTTGACGGACAGACGCGATCATTGTAGTTGTGGTATACCACGCGAGGCTCAACGGTCGGAAGTGCCCGGGGGTCTCAGTCATGTAGAAATAATATAAGCATGCGTGAGCACAGGGTTTCTAGACACCCCGTAAACGAGGATTTTTTTTTTCAGAAACCAAAATACACCCTAAAGGAAGATTTTGCGTGTTTTTTTTCCGAATTCACACCGTAACCGTGTATTTCGAATAAGTGTACTCCTAAACAAGTAATGTAAAAGTGTAACCCAAGAGCATTTCCATGTGGATTACAATTTTAGTTGTTGACAATGTAAAATAAATCAAACTGCGCTTTTGAAATGTGATCTATTTTATATAAGGCACATGTAGTGTTTACAAAAAGTACACAATGTAGAGTGAACAGTTACTATTCTACTACGCGACACAAAATATAAAGGACCAGCTATAGTCGTGAGACTTGGTAGGTCTAGGTCGGTATCGTGGGCATCCATCTTGATCTACTGAAGATCTAAGATCGTTTCGACTCGCGCTAGATTAGCTACATGAACCTCTCGCGGCCGTCGTTCACACTCTAGGACAACTACCCCCGGACAACTATCATAGGGCGTAGTTGGTAGTTGTCCTAGAGGTTGGTTCCCCTAGGGGGAAGTTGTACTAGGGTGTTGTTGTCCTAGGGGTAGTTGACTGGGGCGGTTATCCGGGGGTGGATGTCCAGGGGGTAGGTTTCCGGATACGCTTAGAACGATATAGACAGAATGTTATTATTTAACTTTTGGATTATCCCCTTAATGATATTTTAATTAACAATAATTAGCTATACGGAGCGAATTATAACCTGGTTTGAGAAGTAGAAACTTCACCAGCTGCTACTGACGCATCTTGAAGAAGAATGTCCACTGATGTGGATGCCGACGGTCTTTGGGTTGATCCAGGTCTTTGGGTTGATCCAGGTGATGTCTTGGTTGTACCTACTTATAAGAATTGGAAACTGTGTTACTCAACAAAAATATGTGTACATTTTGTTCACGTTATCATTTGTATGATCCTGTTGCAATTGGAATTGAAAATTATTATATAATTACATAAATAATCACATTTAAACACTTTGGTACCTCAATATACTATTTCGGTTATCCGATAGCGATCAACATGCATTTTTGGTTTTACTTAGAATGAGCTTGAATTTTAGCAATCTGTATTGATGAATATAAGCAAAATCCTTGAATTTAATGTCAGCTTCTTCCTTGTTAATATTATCATTGTTATTATTATTATTGTTATTATTTATTTATTTTAAGTTTGTATTTGTTTGATTTATTTATTTGGTTTCATTAAGTGTTGCTATTTTTTTTTTTTTTTTTTTTTTGGGGGGGGGGGGTGTATCCCTCTCCTTTGATACCAGTTGCGACAATAACCGTCTCTACCTAATTCCTTCTTTTTTCTGACTTATCTTGTACCTGTAAGCTCTTTGCTATAATATTCACAATTAGCACAATCTCACCTACTTTTGAAAAAATCGACCTAATGCAATTTTAAAACATTAATCTAGGTTGAATGCCAAAGAACGTCGTAAACAAACTTGTAAAACAAAGGATCAACTTACTAGGTAACACTTCCTCTGTCCTTCGTGCGGATCCTTCGAGTACTTTCTCATGCTCACGTCTCGTGAAGTAAAGACACTTTGATACAGAAAGATGTACAACGAATGCTATATTATCTTAAAAAATCTTCTCCCCAAATAGAGAAATCCATGTCACTAAGTTTATGACGGGTAAAAGATGGGAGAAAAATATCATCACTTGGGGATGATATTTGCTCGAGGCACACTTCATTAGTTCTAAGTTTGAGTCTTAAAAAAAAACAATATTTGGGAAGCTAAAATTGGATATGATATTGTTTACGAGATTCAAATTTTAAATGTAAATAAGTCCCTTCATATTATAAGCAGTGTATGTCTTGGCTATATAGATGCAAGGTATGTATGTTACTTGTTTTGTAAATCAAAACCTTTTTGAAGAAAAGTGTAACGAATCAGGTAAAACACTTTACTTCAATCAAGAAGTATATAGATAGTCTGGTCAATTTATTCAAAAGAATATACAAACTCCTGAAGAGACGACAACACAATAATTTCCAACAGTTTCATGTAGTCATCAACATTAGGAACAACGTATTAACAATCTACAAAATTGGATCCGGAAAAAACTTTTTTTTCTAAATGGCGTCAAAAATTCAAATTCCTTAAAATAGGCAAACGAATCATGATATATTCATCTTTAGCAAATATGATTCTGGTGTCTATACCAAGGTTTGGTGGGGGACTAGGAATCCATTTATTTCATTTGCAATGGCTTACGGCCACCAGAAAACCTGGAGATCCAATATGGCGTCCATTCAAATTAGATTCTATTCTGGCATTTTGCCATTCAAAATTGCTGCTAACACCTTCTGTTGACCATCCTTCATATTCATTTATCATAAGTGTCTTACCTTGGTTTCAGAATTATATATACTTATACATATATATATAAATTAGTTCTATATAGTTGATGTGTTGAATAGTTGTGTTTTGATGGGCAGGACAACTTTAACAAATATCCCAAGTCAGTTTAACAAAGCCTGTCAGATTAAAAGGGTTTATCATTTGGATTGAGTAACCTATTTTTACAACGGAGATATATCTATTAGGTGTAAGTATGGTTTATTGGTAAAGTCACACAAATTGTAGATTTTTATTAAAACATTTGTTAAAAATGCAGCATTATTGGGATTTAACATTTTGTAACACGTGCTATTAATGCAGTTAGTGGAGTCTGAATCTTATGGTAATATGTTTTAAGTCTTGTATACACAATAAAGAGTATAATAAATGAAATGTACACAATCAGATGTTTTTTGTCTAGTATCTCTTAATGAATGATAATAACATTCAGATATTTCGCAGCACACAGACTATTCCAAAATGTTATATGCCTACGTGTTTAATGTTTGTTATGTCTCTACATTAAGATTTTGTTAAAGTACCATATTTAAATCTGTGCATCAATTGTATATAATGGGATAACTATCTTCAATAACATAATACTTGCGCATTATTTGGTGTACATATATTTTGGTTTACTATTTATTTCCTATGTAGTATGAATATCTCTAATTTGATTTTGCCCACTCTATGACATATTATACGTAGAGGTAAACGCCATCATGACCCTTCTTAATACATATTATACAGTCTGAATGGTTTTGTCGACCCAAAAGAATAGCTTTTCATACAAAAAATGATATATCTACCATGTATATTCCTTAATATTAGGTGCTATCTTGTATTGCAAAATGCAGGCCATCTAAGGAACGGTATCGAATATCAGGTTACTATAATCCTTTATTATTCTTCAAACCATTTTTAATGAATATTTTAATCTCTAAAACGTATTCAAACCTACACGTAACCATTGTTTGCGTTGTCAACGCGCATGTGACGCGTAGGCTGGACGGCTCGAGAAAAATCACAAGGCATGATATCGAAATTACCCTCAATTTCTTGTAACGAAGTGCGATCAAGGCTATATCACATGAAAACAAATTAAATTAATACTAACTTTTTGGATCAAAAGGGGGTTATACTTGCCCTCTTGATCATTTGTTTCTCCCGTAGCACAAACATATACTAATTTGACCACATGGTCAATATATCCATAGACAAATGACTGGATGTGAACTATGCAATCCTTGCAATCGATATTATTTGACGAGCTGAGGACCAATCACACACTTTTTTTTTATAAGAGGAATCTAAGACTTTATTGCTTTAAGAAAATTAGTTGTTGTTTTTCAAATTTGGGCGCAAATAGTAAACTGCCTTCCTAAATACTAGATGCCTTATAGTATTACATTAAACGTAATGTTTCTTCTTACCTGAACATCCGATTGTCTATCGAAGTTGAAAGATCCATAATCAATAGACCTATATTCGTTCAAAAAGAGATATGATTGCGAAACAAAAGTTGGGTAACATTCATGACATAACATTGATATCTGGTCCTGCCTGTTAGTAGTGCCTAATGCTGAAGGTCCTTGTAGCTCCTAGTAACATACATGTATGTTACCAAATTCAAAAGGATTTTGTGTATAGACCATGCCATTTAAAATGAAAAGCCTTATAAGCTCCATATAGTTTCAATTTGAAAACTTTTAAATTAAATATTCTCGGTGAGGGATTTTTATGATTAGGGCTATAGGGGAAAAATGTACTGATAATGACACCCCGTCTTTCGATAAGACATAGAGCTGGCTGGAGCTGGTGAGTCAAAGGATATCAATGGGAACAGTATTATTATTACGTTGATTCTTATATGTTTCTCACCTCATCCATGTCCTTAAATTAATTCCGATGTATCTTGCTAGCAGTTCCTATTTCACACACGTTACTACTATTTAATTCATATTTTCTAATAACACATTTACTTCATGAAATTAAATTAAAAAAGAAACACAAAACCGCCAGTTTGGAGCCAGAAGGGTGTTAACACGCATGCAACGCCCTTTAGGCTTTGATAGCCATACCTTTACTAGTTTTCTTGTCTTTTTTCGATTTCGCTGTTTACATGCTCTGTTTATTTTGGTTTATTTTCGTTACATCCAAACTCACTGTAAATGCAGACCATCCGATGCTTTCAAATATGTTAACGACTCGACAAGTTTAACCAAGTCTTCGTCGAAGCACTTCATCCCGGACAGACCTAGCCACTGCAGGTTCTTGGTGTGTTCTCTGATCAGAAGACCGAGACCTTTCAGCGTCTCTCTGGATACTTCTTTCTTCTCTGATGAGAGTGATGACGGTGCTTCAAGTATGATGGTTGTGAGCTGCTGTCCTCCGGTCCGACGAAGACAAGCCGTGATCTGAGATAAGTCTCTCTCTGCATCATTGAGCTTGATATCGAATTCTGCCAAGCAAGGGAGCGATGAGAGCAGACCTTCATAGCTATGTGATGTCACTCTCTCGGCCGATAGCTTTGTGACGGATGGAAGTTCAGGAGGAGATGGAGGGAATCTGAAAGAGGAGTCTGAGATGGCGAGCTGGTTCAGTGAGGTGAATGATCTGAGGCTGGACCACAACTTGTCAGTCATCTCAGTTGATAGCTTGCATTGCTCTATCTTAAGCCTAGTATTCTGCAATGAAATGAAAAACAGGCGAACGTATCACTGTATATACATCGATTTATAAATATTAAGACTAATCGTGTGGAGAATATATAGAATTCCACGTCAGTGAAGCTGAAATATATAGCGCCACCCCGACCTACGTTATCACTAGCTCTTTCATTGGAGCCCTCATGTCTCATTGACTTTCGAAAGTTCACCCACCGTAATTTTTCAAAATAGGTTGCAAGCTCGCCATTGCCTATAATACACATGTGAAACAAGTAGAACTTTGGACTCAGTCTGCCAAGTGATTGTAAGATTATAGGTCAAGCACAAGAAGGATAAGAAGCATGAATTATCAATTATCACTTCTGCTATGTTCATTATGTCTATTTCATCCAACCCCCCACCGTAATTTTTATATTTAGTAAAAGCAAACATTTTGCCGAGTTTAGCAAAAACATGAATATTCATGAACGGTCGGACAATACAGCCTTTTAGTACGTAACGTATAGTAAATGGGAATGGGCGATGATCCGTCCAGGAGGTAGAGGTCAGTGTTTTGTGCTGGCAATGTTCACGCGAGCGAAAATGAGACAATCAGAGCAATATGATACAATGCTTAAATGCACCATTTAAATTCATATTCTTAAAATTGAATGCATTCTGTTAAAAAAGGAACAATGCATCATTGTGGCAGTTTCCTTTTATAGTTCAATTTAGATGATATCAATTTGATGAATATTTCAAAGTGAAATTCATGGGCCCATATATCACAAATTTACTCACCTGGACACCGTTCTTTTTGTTTAGAGAACCACCTTCACTCCTACATATAATATTTGACAAGAAATGAGGAACAGAATGTGATTCAAGCAAATCTTAGGAAACAATATTACACTTAGATGCTGCTTGTAAGTGTCGGCTTGCATGGTGATGTAGATATACAGTAGGTTTGCGGTTGCACCATGTGTTTGAGAGAGAGAGAGGTTTGAGGAGTCCTGAAACAGGACTCTGACTCAGTAATCTTTCTTGGAGGAGTGTAGTCCTGAAAAGGACTGTTTGTTATCTTTCTTGGCATATAGTTCTCAGGAGAACTATAGCGCTTGGAGAGGATGAGTGGCTCGACGTTTCGAACAGGTTGACTATCCGTCGTCAGGAGTGGGGAATAGCTGGCGTGCGTGAGCTTAAGTCACCGGTGTGCGGACGTCAGGGAAAAATAGGTGACCGTATGTCGGCTTGAGTCATCGGGTGGGCATGGATGGTCGGCTGGTAATTCGTCTGACTATCCGTCTGGGCTGGAATCTCCGGGTTGCGGACTTAGGAGAGTTTCGAGTTGATGAGTGGGGTGTGTTGTCGGCGAGACGCTGTGTGTGTCCCCGACGTAGGCGGCGTTGTAGTCTGTTGTCGTCTGCTGTGCAGTGTAGCTGCGATGCTGGTGGCTGCTTTGAGGGTTCGGCGGGTGGCGGTGGTTGATGTACGGTTGTCTGTCGGGGTGGTGAGGGCGGTGCTGGAGGCGGTGCTGGAGGCGGTGCTGGAGGAGGAGTGACCGGGTACTTGTTGATGAGAGGTTTCCAGATGTCGTTGATGTATAGTCCTGAGTCTTGGGGCACGGTGTTGTGGCGGTGAATTTCGATGGCTTCTCGGATTCGGCGTGTATGCCAGTGTTTCATTATGGAGATGAGATGACTGTTATCCCATTCGATGGTGTGTTCGTGTTGCTGGGCGTGTTTGACGATGGCGGACTTATCCCAATCGCTGAGTCTGAAGCTGGTTCTGTGCTCCTTGAGTCTTGATTCCAGATTTCTCCCCGTTTCACCAATGTAGACTTTTCCACACTCGCATGGTATTTTGTAGACTCCAGCTTTCTTGTGGTTTGGATGTTTGTCTTTGTGGGAGTAGAGTATCGAATGGAGTTTGTTGGAGGAACTGTGTCGAACTTGGATGTCTGCTGCTTGAAGGATACGTTGAATCTTGTGAGAGGCTTGACCGATATAGGGAAGAACAATAGTTTGCTTCGGTGGTGTAGCTGCGGGTTGGTTCTCTTCAGGGGTGGAGTTAGCTACGGGCTTGTTGGCGGGAGTCTTGGATTTGATCTTATGTCTTGGGTATTCGTTGATGCTAGTTAGGGCTGTGGTGACATGCTGGATTTCCTGGTCTAGATGGTCTGCATCGCTGAGTTGATGGGCTCGGCGGATGAGGGCGTTGGGGACTGATTGTAGTACGGATGGATGGTGGAAGGATCTGTAGTGAAGATATCTATCGGTGTGTGTGGGTTTCCTGTAGACTTGATGAGCGGGCTTGCCGGATGGTGATTTGGTAACGAGAACGTCTAGGAAGGGGATGCTGTTGTTTTGCTCGGTCTCCATGGTGAATTTGATGCTCGGGTGATGCTGGTTGATGTGGGCGAGAAAGTGGTCTAAGTCAGGTCTGCTATGTGGCCAGATGACGAATGTGTCGTCGACATATCGGAGCCAGAGAGAAGGGCGTTGTGAGAGAGTCTGGAGTGCCGTTGTTTCGAAGTGCTCCATGAAGATATTGGCTATAACCGGTGAAAGAGGCGATCCCATGGGTGCGCCTTGAAGTTGCTGGTAGTAATTGTCTCGCCATTTGAAGGAAGTTGAGTTGAGACAGAAGTACATGAGGTCATGTATTTCATCCGGTGTCAGGGGGGTTCTGTCGGGGAGAGTGTCGTCAGCTTCGAGGCGTTCTTTGACGATTCGGCAGGATTCGGTGACAGGAACATTGGTGAAGAGAGATTCAACATCGAAACTGACCATGATGTCTGTATCGTGTATGGTGGTCTTGGAGAGGATATCGACGAAATGCTTGGAGTTATTGATGTGGTGCTGCGATTGTCCTACGAGTGGTTGGAGAATCTTGGTCAGGTGTTTGGCTGTGTCATAGCAAGGCGATCCTCGGGTTGAAATGATGGGGCGAAGTGGAATGGTAGGTTTATGTATCTTCGGCTGGCCAAACAGGATGGGGCAGGTAGCTGAAGATGAGCGAAGTTTGAAGTAGAGTGGCTTGGATATGACTTCTGTTCTGTGAAGAGAGAGGAGTCGCTGGTTGAGTTTCCTTTCCGTTGCTAGTGTGGGATCTTTCTTTAGTTGTTTGTAAGTCGGAGTCTCGAGGAGCGCACCGATCTTATTGTTGTAGTCCCCTTTGTTCAGAACTACTGTAGCGTTGCCCTTGTCTGCCTGTAGAATGTGTATTGACTGGTTGCTGCGTAAATCTTTGATAGCGGCTCGTTCTGGTTTGCTAATGTTGGGTTGTGGTGGCTTAGCTGTGGATAAGGCTTGGGTGACTTGGAAACGGATTTGGTCCGCTGCGGTTCGGCTCAGGAATCTCAGTTTGGGTTCTACTTGTTGAATGACTTCTGAGAACGGGATCTTCTTGGGTGACACGGCGAAGTTTAGACCTAATGATAGGACTTTGTGTTCGGTTTCCGTGAGTGATCGCTTCTTTCACCGGTTATAGCCAATATCTTCATGGAGCACTTCGAAACAACGGCACTCCAGACTCTCTCACAACGCCCTTCTCTCTGGCTCCGATATGTCGACAACACATTCGTCATCTGGCCACATAGCAGACCTGACTTAGACCACTTTCTCGCCCACATCAACCAGCATCACCCGAGCATCAAATTCACCATGGAGACCGAGCAAAACAACAGCATCCCCTTCCTAGACGTTCTCGTTACCAAATCACCATCCGGCAAGCCCGCTCATCAAGTCTACAGGAAACCCACACACACCGATAGATATCTTCACTACAGATCCTTCCACCATCCATCCGTACTACAATCAGTCCCCAACGCCCTCATCCGCCGAGCCCATCAACTCAGCGATGCAGACCATCTAGACCAGGACATCCAACATGTCACCACAGCCCTAACTAGCATCAACGAATACCCAAGACATAAGATCAAATCCAAGACTCCCGCCAACAAGCCCGTACCTAACTCCACCCCTGAAGAGAACCAACCCGCAGCTACACCACCGAAGCAAACTATTGTTCTTCCCTATATCGGTCAAGCCTCTCACAAGATTCAACGTATCCTTCAAGCATCAGACATCCAAGTTCGACACAGTTCCTCCAACAAACTCCATTCGATACTCTACTCCCACAAAGACAAGCATCCAAACCACAAGAAAGCTGGAGTCTACAAAATACCATGCGAATGTGGAAAAGTCTACATTGGTGAAACGGGGAGAAATCTGGAAACAAGACTCAAGGAGCACAGAACCAGCTTCAGACTCAGCGATTGGGATAAGTCCGCCATCGTCAAACACGCCCAGCAACACGAACACACCATCGAATGGGATAACAGTCATCTCATCTCCATAATGAAACACTGGCATACACGCCGAATCCGAGAAGCCATCGAAATTCACCGCCACAACACCGTGCCCCAAGACTCAGGACTATACATCAACGACATCTGGAAACCTCTCATCAACAAGTACCCGGTCACTCCTCCTCCACCACCGCCTCCAGCACCGCCTCCAGCACCGCCCTCACCACCCCGACAGACACCCGTACATCAACCACCGCCACCCGCCGAACCCTCAAAAAAGCCACCAGCCTCGCAGCTACACTGCACAGCAGACGACAACAGACTACAACGCCGCCTACGTCGGGGACACACACAGCGTCTCGCCGACAACACACCCCACTCATCAACTCAAAACTCTCCTAAGTCCGCAACCCGGAGACTCCAGCCCAGACGGATAGTCAGACGAATTACCAGCCGACCATCCATGCCCACCCGATGACTCAAGCCGACATACGGTCACCTATTTTTCCCTGACGTCCGCACACCGGTGACTTAAGCTCACGCACGCCAGCTATTCCCCACTCCTGACGACGGATAGTCAACCTGTTCGAAACTTTGAGCCACTCATCCTCTCCAAGCGCTATAGTTCTCCTGAGAACTATATGCCAAGAAAGATAACAAACAGTCCTTTTCAGGACTACACTCCTCCAAGAAAGATTACTGAGTCAGAGTCCTGTTTCAGGACTCCTCAAACCTCTCTCTCTCTCACACACATGGTGCAACCGCAAACCTACTGTATAAATATTACACTTATAAAGAAAGCAAGTAAATTGTTCATCCCCTCTTTACATAGAGTCAATGAAAAAAACAATACTAGCAATATTCAAAACGATGATAATCATTGATATAATGGGATTGATAATAACATTTAATATAACCATGATAATGATATCAATGATAATTAGAACATCCATATAACAACATGTTATTATATAACCTTGTGATCATGTCTTATGAAATGTAACATAAACACAAGGATCTGTACAAGAATCAAGAACTAGATCTAGATCTCCTTACCATGAATTCAAGTATGTTAGTTGTTTAGTCTTGACAAACAGGTCAACCAAGGCTTCTTCGTCTATGCCCTTTACCCCGGAAACATGCAACCGCTGTTGGTTTTTGGTTTGGTCTTCAAAGAGAAGACTGAGCGCTCCAATTGTCTCTCCTGATTCAATCTTCCTCTCTGTGGAGGGTGCTGAATGAGCGTGGAGTCTGATATGAACATTGGACTGTTCATCTCTAGCCCTAGTCGGACTCGTAGGTCTGGAGGCAGCGTTGATCTCAAAACTGTGGCTCGTCTCTGCAACATCGATAGAGACATCAATATCTCTCACTCCAGGTATTGATGAGAGCACACCTTCATAACCTTGTGACGTCAGTTTGTCGGCTGATAGCTTGGTGACGGATGGAAGCTCAGGAGGAGATGGAGGGAAACTGAGAGAGGAGTCTGAGATGGCGAGGTGGTTCAGTGAGGTGAATGATCTAAGGCTGGACCAAAACGTTTCAGTCATCTCAGTAGATAGCTGGCATTGCTCTATCCCAAGCGTAGTATTCTGCAATTAAATGAAAAGCAGGCGAACTTGTCACTGTATATACATCGATTTAAATATTGAGACTTAACATGTGGAGATATATAGAATTCCACGTCAGTGAAGCTGAAAATACAAGGTTTAAATGCACCACTTAAAATCATATTATTATAATTGAATGAATTATTTTATAAAAAAACAAATGCATCTCTGTGCCAGTTTTCTTTGATGGTTCAATTATTAAAGAGGATATCCGTTTGATGAATATTTTAAAGCAAAATGCAAGGACCCATTAAACAAAGTTTACTCACCTGGACACCGTTCTTTTTGTTTAGAGAACCACCTTCACTCCTACATAGAATATTTGACAAGAAATGAGGAACAGAATGTGATTCAAGCAAATATTAGGAAACAATATTACACTTATGAAGAAAACAAGTAAATTGTTCATCCCATCTTTACAGAGGTCAATAAAACAAAAATATCATGCAATATTTAATAATGATGTTAATCATCATAATATTATAATGGTAATGAAAATAACAAATATAATGATGATAATGATATCAAAGATAATTAGAACATCCATTTAACAACATGTTATTATATTACTTTGCGATTATGTCTCATGAAATGTAACATAAACACATGGATCTGTACACAAAAAAAGAACTAGATCTAGATCTCCTTACCATGAATTCAAGTATGTTAGTTGTTTAGTCTTGACAAACAGGTCAACCAATGGTTCCTCGTCTCTGCCCTTTACTCCGGACACATGCAGCCGATGTTGGTTTTTGGTTTGGTCTTCAAATAGAAGACTGAGCGCTCCAATTGTCTCTCCTGATTCAATCTTCCTCTCTGTGGAGAGTGCTGACTGAGTGTGGAGTCTGATATGAACATAGGACTGTTCATCTCTAGCCCTAGTCTGACTCATAGGTCTGGAGGCGGTGGTGATCTCAAAACTGTGGCTCGTCTCTGCAACATCGATAGAGACATCGATATCTCTCACTCCGGGTATTGATAAGAGCACACCTTCATAGCTTTGTGACGTCACTTTCTCGGCTGATAGCTTTGTGACGGATGGAAGCTCAGGAGGAGATGGAGGGAAACTGAGAGAGGAGTCTGAAATGGCGAGCTGGTTCAGTGAGGTGAATGATATAAGGCTGGACCACAATTTGTCGATCATCTCAGTTGATAGCTTGCATTGCTCTATCTTAAGCCTAGTATTCTGCAATGAAATGAAAAACAGGTGAACTTATCACTGTATATACATCGATTTAAATATTGAGACTAAACGTGTGGAGATATATAGAATTTCACGTCAGGGAAGCTAAAAATACAATGCTTAAATGCAACATTTAAATTCATATTATGAGACTTGACTGAATTCTTTCATAACAAAATAATGCATCTTTGGTGCAATTTTCTTCGATAGTTCTATTACGAGGATATCGATTTGATGAATATTTCAAAGCGAAATGCATGGACCCATATAACAAAATCTACTCACCTGGACACCGTTCCTTTTGTTTAGAGAACCACCTCCACTCCTACATATAATATTCGAAAAGGAATGAGGGAATAATTGTGATTCAAGCAAGTCATGGAAAACGACATCACTTATAAAGAAAGTAAGTAAATTGTTCATCCCCTCTTTATAGAGGTAAAAAAACAGCAATACAAGCATTAACAATATCATTTATAATGTGAACGATAATAACAAATATAATGATGATAATGATATCAAGACAATTAGAACATCCATATAATAACATGTTATTATATTACTTTGTGATCGTGTCTCTTACAATGTAACATGAACACAACGATCTGTACATGAATCAATATCTCCTTACCCCACATTCAAGTATGTTAGTTGTTTAGTCTTGACAAACAGGTCAACCAAGGCTTCTTCGTCTATGCCCTTTATCCCGGACACATGCAGCCGCTGTCGGTTTTTGGTTTGGTCTTCAAATAGAAGACTAAGCCCTCCAATTGTCTCTCCTGATTCAATCTTCCTCTCCGAGTTGAGTGCTGGCCAAGCATGTAGTCTGATATGAACAAAGAACTGTTCATTCCTCGCCCTTGTCTGACTGGTACGTCTGGACGCGGTGGTGATCTGAAAAGGGTTGCTCGTCTCTTCAACATCGATAGAAACATCGATTTCTCTCACTCCAGGTATTGATGAGAGCACACCTTCATAGCTTTGTGACGTCACTTTGTCGGCTGATAGCTTTGTGACGGATGGAAGCTCAGGAGGAGATGAAATGAAACTGAGAGAAGAGTCTGAGATGGCGAGCTGGTTTAGTGGTTTGAATGATCTGAGGTTGGACCACAACTTGTTGGTCATCTCAGTAGATAGCTTGCATTGCTCTATCTCAAGCGTAGTATTCTGCAATGAATTGCAAACAGGCGAACTTGTCACTGTATATACATCGATTTAAATGTTGACACTTAACGTGAGGAGATATATAGAATTCCACGTCAGTAAAGCTGAAAAATACAAGGCTTAAATGTACCACTTAAATTCATATTATTATAATTGAATGAATTATTTTATAAAAAACAAATGCATCTTTGTGCCAGTTTTCTTTGATGGTTCAATTATTAAAGAGGATATCCATTTGATGAATATTTGAAAGCGAAATGCAAGGACCCATTAAACAAAGTTTACTCACCTGGACATCGTTCTTTTTGTTTAGAGAACCACCTCCACTCCTACATAGAATATTCGAAAAGAAATGAGGAACAGAATGTGATTCAAGCAAATCTTAGGAAACAATATTACACTTATGAAGAAAGCAAGTAAATTCTTCATCCCCTGTTTACAGAAGTCAATTAAAAAATATATCATGCAATATTCAATAATGATGATGATCATCATAATATTATAATGGTAATGATAATAACAACTATTAAACGATGATAATGATATGAAAGAGAATAGGAACATCCATATAAAAACATGTTATTATATTACTTTGTGATCATGTCTTATGAAATGTAACATAAACACAAGGATCTGTACAAGAATCAAGCACTATATCTAGATCTTCCTACCATGAATTCAAGTATGTGAGTCGTTTAGTCTTGACAAACAGGTCAACCAAGGCTTCTTCGTCTCTGCCCTTTACCCCGGAAACATGCAACCGCTGTTGGTTTTTGGTTTGGTCTTCAAATAGAAGACTGAGCGCTCCAATTGTCTCTCCTAATTCAATCTTCCTCTCTGTGGAAAGTGCTGACTGAGTGTGAAGTCTGATATGAACATAGGACTGTTCATCTCTATCCCTAGTCTGACTCATAGGTCTGGAGGCGGTGGTGATCTCAAAACTGTGGCTCGTCTCTGCAACATCGATAGAGACATCGATATTTCTCACTCCGGGTATTGATGAGAGCACACCTTCATAGCTTTGTGACGTCACTTTGTCGGCTGATAGCTTTGTGACGGATGGAAGTTCAGGAGGAGATGGAGGGAATGTGAGAGAAGAGTCTGAGATGGCGAGCTGTTTCAGTGGGGTGAATGATCCGAGGCTGGACCACAACTTGTTGGTCATCTCAGTAGATAGCTTGCATTGCTCTATCTCAAGCGTAGTATTCTGCAATGAAATGCAAACAGGCGAACTTGTCACTGTATATACACAACGATTACAATAATGAAACTTAACGTGTGGAGATATATAGAATTTCACGTCAGGGAAGCTGAAATTACAATGCTTAAATGCACCACTTAAATAAATATCATGAGAATTGACTGAATTCTTTCATAAAAAAAACAATTCATCTTTGCTGCAATTTTCTCCAATAATTAAGTTTAGCTTTGGTCATGCGATTGCATTGTGAAAGGTGCGGAATGGATCAAAAAAAGTTGATCATGTAGCAAGTATTGGTGTGTACTGCAAGGTTCTGGAATCATCAAAATCATAATAAATTTGGTCCAGTCTTGGTAAAGTAACAAGCACTGTACACAGAAAGATGTATATGACACTACACAAATGGTGTCGGGGCTACCTACCTTGGTTTCCTTATCTTTATATGCTCATTACTCAGCCAGTATACATTTTCTACCATTTTGGGGGGGCAAATTACATTTATTTTTAATCTTGAACATTTAGTGTATTTTCGGTTGATTCTATGAAAATTCATTTTCCTTTTTTTTACCAGAACTCAATTAAGAGGATATCGATTTGATGAATATTACAAAGCGAAATGCATGGACCCGTATAATACAAGTCTACTCACCTGAATGGCGTTGTTTCTGTTTGGAGAACCAACTCCACTCCTACATAGAATATTCGAAAAGGAATGAGGGGATGAATGTGATTCAAGCAAATCTTAGGAAACGAAATTACAATAATAATGAAAGCTAGTGAATTGTTTACCCTCTCTTTAAACAGTTCAATTAAAACAAAAACACCTGCAATATTAAATAACGATGACCATCATCATTATAATGGTAATAATAAGAACGAATATAGCCATGATAATGATATCAATGACAATTCGAACATCCATATAACAACATGTTTATATGTCATTATTTTTGTCATCAGGTCTTATGAAAGTAACAAGAACACTAAGATCTGTAAAGGAAACAAGAACTAGATCTAGATCTCCTTACCATGAATTCAAGTATGTTAGTCGTTTAGTCTTGACAAACAGGTCAACCAAGGCTTCTTCGTCTCTGCCCTTTACACCGGAAACATGCAGCCGCTGTCGGTTTTTGGTTTGGTCTTCAAATAGAAGACTAAGCCCTCCAATTGTCTCTCCTGATTCAATCTTCCTCTCCGAGTTGAGTGCTGGCCAAGCATGTAGTCTGATATGAACAGATAACTGTTCATTCCTCGCCCTTGTCTGACTGGTACGTCTGGACGCGGTGGTGATCTGAAAAGTGTTGCTCGTCTCTGCAACATCGATAGAGACATCGATATCTCTCACTCCAGGTATTGATGAGAGCACACCTTCATAGCTTTGTGACGTCACTTTGTCGGCTGATAGCTTTGTGACGGATGGAAGTTCAGGAGGAGATGGAGGGAAACTGAGAGAGGAGTCGGAGATGGTGAGAGTATGAAGCATCCAAAATGCTTGTAGGCAGGACCAAAGTCCACTCGTCACGTCGGTAGTTAGAGTAGACCCCTCTAACTTTACTGACCGAACCTAGTGTGATGACAGACAGAGAGAGATGGAGAGAGAGAGGGGGGGAGAGAGAGACAGAGAGAGAGAGGAAGAGACAAAGAGAGAAAGAGATAGAGAGGCGGGGAGAGAGGGAGAGAGGAGAAAACAGAGATTTTACGAATACAGTAGCATTAATTAGTTGATGAATAAAAATGTTCTGTTTGTGTGTGGTGACCGTTAAAGCAATTGTGACTATGGCCTGTTCTTATCCGAATAAATTCAGTAAACAAAATTGAAACATTTATATTCGTGAGTACATGTTACATAAAAAAATCAATTAAAACAAAACAAAGCAAATAATTTGCTTCTTTGACTTTTATTTATGGCAAGGAAATACAATTCAAGACAACCTATCTGAAATGATTACCGTTAACACAATTTGTGAAATGAAAATGTGCATACCTCCCGTTTTAGTTGCTGTGGAAGATTGTGCATCCCAACAACAGTGTAGACAGTCGGTGCCTTTAGAACAATCCTCTCTGCATTCACACATCTTTGAACCAACGCAGCCACATTTCCTTCAGTACCCTTGGTCTCTGATGAGCAGTCAAGGATAATGCGATATCGCTCGCTCTCATCCAAACGACTGTTTACAAGGAGCGACTCCATTATTCGTATACAGAGGCTGTTATCCGAGCCAGCTGCGAATCGGATGAGATTCTCGTAGTCACCAATGTTTGCTTTGATTTTGGGCAGCAGTCTGTCCAACTTAGAAATCTTCAAACGCAACAGAAAGTGGTTTGTTTGATCAGCGAGGTATTTCCCAGCCGAGTGTTCTTGTGCGAGTTGGTGATAAAACTCAATGGTAGTGTAAGTCTCGTTGTACTGAGGAAGGAGTGTTGATGAAAAAGTCGTCTTGGATACTATCCCAAGCTCACATGCCCTTTCAAGGATTACGGGAATTTTACGGAAATCACGAGGCGTGAATACTAATTTGTTAGCATCATTGAGCAGACCAGTAAGGGCAACTTCGCCTAATTGAGAAATTACTTCCCTTAACTTCTTACGTGTGATTTTTACTCTAGACTTTGATCGGAGGTTTGCATGGTGCATTAAAAAAACATTCACGCTGTCCAGCAATTCTGTTTGAGTTGTAGTTCCACTGTCCAGTAGGCCCTCACTCCATAAGTGACAGATCATGAGACAAAATAGGGGTGTTTTAACAAGTTCATCTATAAGTGGTAGTTCACGAAGGTACTCTTTCAGACTTTGTCCTTTAGAAGGAGTCGAAGCAAAGAACCTGTCGATGTACTCACGTGAGCTCTCCTGCGAGAATCCTTCGATCCACATCCTTGTGTATACTATTGGGAGATCATCTTGATTGAAGAAGTTATCTAGGTGAGGGCGTGTTGTTACAAGGACTCGGCACTCTGGAAATTCCTTCCAGCGGATGACACTGACAATATTGCTCAATGAGCTCCTCTGTGAAGATGAAATACCGGCATACTCATCTAGCCCGTCTAGTATGATGTGACAGATTCCCTGATTCTTTCTGATGAAACTCTCCAAACCCTCGGGTGTGAGATCATGAACATCACTCAAAAGCTGGGACTTGATTGCCTCTCCGATTGTTGTAAGCTGACTTGTGTTCCGGAATTTGACAACAAACAAAAGTGGCAGGTGTTCCAATGCCGATCCCCTCTCCCTATGAACCCAGTCGTAAGCCATCTTAGCAACAGCTGTGGTCTTCCCTCTTCCAGCAGGGGCCGAAAGGAGGATTCGAGCTGGCAGTCTGCCATTTACTTTCCTTGAAAATATTTCAGCAACAGAACCCTGGAGTATTTCCTTCTTGTTCGTGTCTCGTCCACGAGCGTCCTTCTTCACAATTGTGACATTCGTGTGCATATCTTTGAACTCAGCATAATCGCTTTGATCCCACGGTTTCATTTGAATTTTGCACAATTCATGACGGTACTTATTTTTCAATTTTTCTCGGCATTGCTGAACAGTCAAGGATTCCGAGATCTTCTCACGGTAGACATCTGGAATCATACAAACATATTATAAAACAAAATATTGTATTGCGCATTCCCACGGTCTCATCCCCTTCCCACTCCGACCAAATATGCTTCGGTTACTAACTTGTTCTTGTTAAAATACATCAAGTTTTATTGTCCAGATGTTTTTCCCTTTTCCCTCTAAAGAAAAGGCCTGATAATACTTTAAAGACAATCCGACCCAAAAATAAAAAACATTCTGACAGAAAGGAGAAATAGTACAAAAGCAGACTGGAGAAAGTTTGAAGGAAATCAGACGAACAAGGGAGTTTGGGGTTTTGAAAGATACCATCACTATTCGTACATGATACATTTAAAGCCCCACTGTACTTATTATAGCTATTTGCGCCCTCTATATATCAAACAATTCTTAATCGGTGCATGTTGGCCCCCATTATCCCCTTTTTCTTATGTTAATTGAGAGCTGATTTGAGGAGATAACTACCTGTCAGTGACCTTGCAGGGAGGTATAATCCCCTGGCCAAACTAGTACAGACGGGCTTTAAAGGGAACTACTAATTACCGATTAGGTACTGTTACTGTGATTTAGTGGCGGACAACTCTCACATCAATTGTTCCCAGGCGCGTACGCAGGGGGGGGGGGGGGGGGGGGGAGGTTGGAGGTAAGCCCCCCCCCCCCCTTTAGCTTTTTGTATGTGTGTGTTTTGGAGGACCCCCCCCCCCCCCCCCTTTGATTTTTTGTATTCCATTTTATTCCAGATTAATTCAATGTTAAGGTATAAACTGTGCAATATTTTGCGTCGACGTGTCTAGTTAATTTGGTATGTGCGTACAGCGTCAAGTAGGGCACTGTGCGCGATGTTAAAACTTGTTACGTTTATCGGTCAAATGTAAGATGTCATTTAATAAGAAAAAGCCGTAAATTCAGTGGAAATTGTAATTTAACGCAGAGACACAAAGTATTCCACAAATGCACAAGAAACAAGAAAGTTATTATAATAATAATAGATCACATTTATAACGCGCCTAATACATCGTTTCTAGGCGGAGTGGTGTTGTTGTCCCAGCAGCCATTAAGTAAAGCAATGTCCTTACACGAAATAAAGCCGGGACGACAGCACCACGAGTACACAATATTATTCAGTACAAAATTACAATATGTTACGCTATGTTACGTTACAAAATCAAAATTACAGTTTGTTACAAATAAATTAATAAATCAACTTAATCTAACTTAAATTGTGCTAAAGATGACTTATTTCTTAACAAATAGTAATACGATATCATTTATTTATTTGACATGTTTAATGAAGACAAAATTAATGGTATGGATTTGAACAGATGGGTTTTTAACATTACTTTGAAAGTGGATGTAGAAGGAACATTTTGAATGTAGGACGGGAGTCTATTCCACAACCGGGGGCAGCTAAAGAAAGCGCTCTATCATTGTATCTTGTTTTCACACGAGGGCCAGGAATTAGTTGAAAGTGAGAGGAAGTTGAAGCACGCAACCTGGAGGAGGGGGGTTTGGATTTTACAAAACTGGAAAGGTACGTGGGGCATTTACCGTTACGGATTTTAAAGGCAAGGAGAAGAATTTTAAATTGGTTACGTTGAATTACTGGCAGCCAGTGGAGATTGCGAAGGATTGGAGTAATATGTTCATTTGGTCTTGAGCGGGTAACTAGACGAGCGGCAGCATTTTGGATACGTTGAAGAGGAACAAGGTTGGAGGGTGGCAAATTAACAAGAATTCCATTACAGTAGTCTAAGTGGGAAGTGACAAATGCATGTATCAGTCGTTCTGTAGTGGGTTTATCTAAACATTTCCTAATTTTACCAATTTTGTAGATACCATAAGATGCAGCTTTACATACTTTCCTTATGTGAGCCTTCATATTGAGAGCAGTGTCTATGGTAACACCCAGGTTTTTGGCCGATTCAGAGGTACACAATTTTGTGTCATCTAAAAAAAATCTGGCAAGGGCAAGGGTTTACGAAACTGAGATGTGATGTGAAGTAATTCAGATGTCACTGTTAATCTTAAGATAGTAATGTGAAATGTTGGGCATAGAAAAACTAACACACTCTTCAAGATCTGTCAAGCTAACCGACCGGTGACGGGTTCAAGGATTACATACAAATGCGTATCGTCCGCGTGTGTTTCACGGTGTATGTTTATATGTCCATTTATTACATCGCTGAGCGGACTCGTGTATAAAATAAACTCGAGCGGCCCGAGGACCGAACCCTGGGGCATGCCATGCAAAAGAGGGAAAGGGTTAGATATACTTTTGGACAGCCGACATTGAAAATATTGTGAAAAGCGAGTGGCGTGGGCCGTGTTATTTTTCACACGGCACAAATCACTCCAAAGGAGTTGCTATACTATTTGATGAACACCTAGACATAGATGTCACTAGTATAGAGCAGAGCGATTAAGGAAGAAAGTTGTTATTGAAAGTTAAAATGGGAACCTTTTTATTGACAATGGTAAATGTATATGCACCAACTAAGAAAAAGCAAAGAACGTTTTTTTAGAAATCTGAATACATTTTTATCAAATTCTTGTGAAAATATGAAAAATCTAAATTAGTAGTGGCAGGAGACTGGAATCGTGTACTGAATGTCAAGAAAGACACTACACATGTTCAGGGAACAAACCATTCCTATTACAAGAAACTGCTAAATTTTAGTAGATTGTTAAAAAAATACGAATTATGTGATATCTGGAGGAAAATTAATGTTAATACTATTCAGTTTACCTGGAGAAATAAATATCTAAAACTTGCTTCAAGATTTGATTATTGGCTGGTCGATAACCGTTTTTTTAGGGAGAGTTGTAAACACAGATTTCAGATCATAACAAAGAGCTGATCACAACGCAATTTCTTTAAAATTCAAAACAAAAAAAGTTCAAAAGGGTCCAGGTTACTGGAAGCTGAACAGTCGTGTTCTGTCTGATGACTGTTATCATAACAATATTTGTGATGGTATTAGTTCAATGAATTCTCAAAGTATGAGTCCCCTACAGAAATGGGAACTTTTAAAAATAAGCATACGTGAATTTTCACAAAAATATTGTAAACATAAAATAGAAAAGGGTTTTTAGAAATGAAGCTTAATGTGTTACAAAAATGTATTGATAACCAAAGTGGAAATAATGATAATGAAAACGAATATAGTGTCATAAAAGAAGAGCTGGAAAATATATTTAAAGTAGAATCTAAAGGAGCTGGTATCAGAGCTAAGGCAAGATGGATGAAAGAGGGATAAAGAAGTACTAAATATTTTCTTAGCTTAGAAAAGAGAAATGCTAGCAGAAAAAACATGAATCAGCTAAAAACAGGAAACGGGAAACGAATTATTGAAAAACAAGAGGATTAATATTGAGAGAAACCGTTGATTTTTATAGTAAAGAAGATATTGGTGTTAAAACTGCAGTGGATTATATTTTTTCTCAAAATATTTCATCTCTCTCTGACGATGACAATACAAAATGTGAAGGTTTATCAATACACAGAGAATGTAAACAAGCTGTATTCGCAATGAAGAAAAACAAAACTCCAGGCTCTGACGGAATAACCGCGGAATTCTATCAGGTGTTCTGGAATGAGATCTGTGATATTTTAGTTGCCGCTCTTAACGAATGTTATGCTAATGAGAAAATGTCGGATACTCAAAGGAAAGGAATAATTACTTTGATATACCAGAAAGGAGATCACCGAGAGCTGAAGAATTGGAGACCGATCACATTGCTGAATTGTGATTATACAATCATTGCGACAGTACTTGCGAAACGTTTTCAAAAAGTAATTGGTAAAATTATTCATGAGAACCAGACGAATAACATAAGAGGTCGTTTGGTGGCTTCGAATACATGACAAGGAGCGTTAAAACGGTGCTCTTTTGATGGTAGATTTGTATAAAGCCTTTGACGTAATTGATGTAACTTTTATCAAAAAATGTCTGAGTAAATTTTACTTTGGGCCTGTTTTCCAGAAGTGGGTGACAATTGTATATACAAATATTGCAAGTTCTGTAATTTTAAATGGTTGGTCTAGAAATTGATGATAAAGGTATTGATCTGAAAATGCTGCAATACGCAGATGACACTTTATTGTATGTATCTGATATAAATTATTTTGAAAATATTTTAAACGAATTAGATGTTTTTGGCGACGTTGCAGGACCGAAGTTAAATAGAGAACCAACTGTTTTGATTTAGATTGGAACAGCCTGTCAACGATGGTCGTTATCTTGTTTTGGCTTACATTGGACAGATAAGCCAGTAAAATACTTAGGACATCATATCGCACCTGATCTGCAGTGTGCTTTAAAGATCGATTGCCTAAATAAATTGGTAAAAAAACTGCTAGATAAGTTGAGAAAAAGAAACCTGACTTTGTTTGAAAGACTGACTATTATTAAATCACTTGCAATTAGTCAAGTTATACATTTAATGATTGTTGATACAATACCGTCTTTTTGAGGGGATAAAACTTAATAGCTTGATATTTGATTTCTTTGGAAAAGTAAAATTGAAAAGGTAAAACGATGTATTGTTACTCAGGATTATTGTGAAGGAGGAATAAGAATGACCGATGTTAAAAGGCAAATGTTTAGTTTTAGGCTGAAGTGGCTTGGGATGTTTTAGATAATACAATACGAAATTGGAAATATATGTGTAGACATTGGTTTGACTGTTTGGGAGGGCTGCATCTACTGCTGAATTGCAATTATACTGATTATACTTTAAAACTCTTAAAACTTAGAAATGTGCAACATTTTTACATATAAATATTACATGCATGGTACCACATAAACAAATACACATCAGCTGAATGTCAGGCACAGAAACATGTCGACGAAAATATTTGTATGGTATAATCAAGATACTGTTTTTGAAAAGAAAATTATATTTTATGAAGACTGGTATAAAAGTGGTATTATATAATTTAAGGATATCTTAAAAAATGGTACTTTTGTTTCAGTAAATGAATTATTTATCCGCCTTAAGACTAGACGAAGTAAACAATTTTTGATTTTTTACTATACAAAGCTACAAAAATCAATTCCAAAAATGTGGATAAATAATAAGCATAGGGTACCATTGGGTTTTAAAGATCATAATTTCTTTATCCCCCACATTGTATTTGGAAAATCAGTTAAGCCTGTTAGTCTTTTGAGTAGTAAACAGTGGTATAATATGATAAGTTTTGAACAAATTAAAATAGATAAATATTGTTTGTATTTAATAGGAAAATGTCTTGCAGAAGGACGTTAAATGGTCCTCTGTTTTTAATAGGAATTTGATTGGGGTTAAAGAATTTCGTCTACCTGAATTTAATTTCAAGCTTTTTTATAATATGCTACCAGTTCGTAAAAATCTGTCAAGTGGGGTCTTTTATACGATGACCTTTGTTTAAAATGCAAAGAGACTGAAGATGTGCCTCATGCTTTCATTTCATGTAAGGCAAACAAAACCTTCTTCGAATATTTAAAGGACTTAGTTTTACATGCTTTCAATCTTAAAATAGAGATAGATATTGTTATATTACTCAAAATGGTTTGGTTTTAAGGGTAAGCAATAATTTCGTAATCCATGAAATTTGGCTTGAAAAGAGTAGGTCACTGCTATTAGGGTCATTCACAAATGTTAGTGTCTTGAGGACCTGATATTTGGTTTGTAAAAATACTGCATGCATATTGAATTTTGGTTGCTCATATAAACAACGAAATTGGTTTATTTGGAGAAAGTAAACATGTACACTCTAAAAAATGAAGTGCTAAATCACGGGTGCTGGGTACAAATTTGCACCACACGTGCCAAGTGTAGCGATGGGAAGCGATGACGAGCAGAAAAATGAGTGCTGGAAACACGTGCTATTCGAGAAATTGCACCCGAAGTGTCACTATGAACATGACAGACAAAGAAAGCGGACAATATATACAGTCACTCAGGTAGACAAAGGAACATCCCTTCACTGATATTATGTAAAAGGGTCAATATGCATGTGACACCTGTTTTACATAATAGCAGTGAAGGGATGTTCCTTTGTCTACCTGAGGAACTGCATATTTTGTCCGCTTTCTTTGTCAGTCATATTCATAGTGTGTGACCCTGCCTGTTTTAGCACTTGAAGAAACACCGGTAGTGCTGGCGCTCCATGCGCAGAAGCACCAGCGTTCCAGGTGCTAAGGCAGTGCTTCACACAAAAGAAATTCAAAGTAATTTAAAATTCAAATGAGATAGGTCGCCACTCGGCTATAAAAGAGCGGGGATCTGAGAAGGTATTCACCTTTTTGGAGAATGTAAGGTGGAAGGAGATTGTGTACTATGTACAAAGAAAGTGTATTGAATGTGTGTGCATATTCCAGGTGCTAAGGCAGTGCTTCACACAAAGGAAATTGAAAGTAATTTAAAATTCAACTCGGCTATAAAAGAGCGGGGATCTGAGAAGGTATTCTTTTCATTGCCTAATAATTCTGCTTGTGCATGATAATACCATTTCCAACATTATACATGGCAGCAAGACTACCACTACCTTGGATACAAAATATATGTATTACTTTTTGAAGGGATGTTGTGATTTTACAATGGTTTTGTCAATAAAGAAGTGAGTCTTTTTAACCCATGACTACCCATTCGTTACCATGAGTGTAACATGGGGCGTCTTGAGGGGTATGTTTTAGGTGCTTAAAGTAGGCTGAAAATAATGTTAGGGCTGTTTAACAGAAGGGTGAGTTTGCACCACTACAGGTCGTATTTTGTGCATGCTGTTTGGGTGTGTTCTTTAGCACTATATTGGGTGCAAAAGTGTTAGCACTTGTAGTGCCGTTTTGGGGGCTCTAAAAGGGGTTATTTAATGCACTAGACGTGTGGTTTTTGCGAGCTGCATGCGTCTTGTAGCACCAGAAGTGTAAAAAGGCTTACACTTAAAGTGTTTAAAGTAGTACTTGGACTGGGGTTGAATTATAGCACGTGTACAAGTGCTACCTTAGCACAACTTGGGCAGTCCCTATGCGTGCCCTTACAGGTGCTGCCTCTAAATCTTGAGGTGCTAAAATTAGCACTTGATTTTTTAGAGTGTACATATAAAAGGCATTTTATGCAAGTGTATGAATTAAAAGGTTTAGTCTTGGCAAATTAAAGAATGCCATGCTATTTGTTAAAGTTCATAAAAGATAACACTTAATGAGTGCACATAAATTGTATGCACATTTCTAAAGAATAATTTGGTCATTGCTTTAGTTGTATACAAAAAAGGGATTTACAAATTTGATAAATTCTCATTTTAGCTCAGTTGAAAAACAGCAACAGTTATTTAGCAAGGTAGATTGAATGCAAAAGAAGTCAAATTTGCTTCTGCGCATAACTATTTAGGTCAGTTGTGAAAGTCACCTTGACAGGTGTATGTGACAAGTTATTGTATTCCTGGAAAGAACGTACCTTGATTGAAATCATTTGTAATGATGTTCACGCTGGTACGTTTTGAACTTCAGAAGAAAAAAAAATCATTTCATAATGACTTATTGTAACCTGAGGAGCGTGGGTGCCTAGAAGCTCAAAAACAAGTTTGTTGAAGAGATTCTTTAGAATTAAATTACAATGGAGAACTATTTGAAGTGTAACCATGTCTAAATTTGGTTACTACTTCGCTCCGATTTGATATAAACATTCGTCGCCAATATAATATACAAGGAAACTCAATAAACAAATAACTGAAGTAAAAAAGTAGAAACAATATTTTGCCTTCTGTTTATGACAGTTACCTTATATTGAGGTCCACCATCCTTAACAATACAGCACATAATTATATATATGTCATATACTGAAATTCATGAAATAAGTGAAAACCCTAAAATTATGCATTTAGCTATGGCATATATATTTCAACCTTTATGTGAATTAAACCGTTAAGCTGATGTTGAATCGATTGAGAACACCTGAATTTTTACTAAAGCTGTTTTTGTTGGCAGCGCTCGATATTAGTAAAAGAATATCAGAACTAGACAAAGTATATAAAGACATATATATCATGTGTACTTCTCAACGAATTGTTATGATATTTATTTAGGCTCTGGCATAGTTTTAAAAAAGATGCCAAAGACATCAAAACTATGTAACATTATTATAAGCAAACGTAAAGTCCGATTTTGTACTGCTTAGCTTGATATAACGAATTTCGTATAGGTTAGTGTGGAAAACAAGAGCTTTCGTTTATTGGCAGTGCATTTTTTGGTGGAAAGAAGGAGGGCAATTATCCAAAGAGGAAAGGACACTCATTAGAGAAACATGATACACCAACAAAAAGGGGATTTATCTAAGGTGACAATTGGGAACTTCTCGTACCTCATAAGGGGCAATTATGAGAAGAGGCAATATAAGAGGTGAAGGGTCGTTTATCAAATGTGGTAAGAGCCACTTCTTGTTACTTGTCAATAAAAATGGGGCACCTATTAAAGGTGAAAATGGGTACTCTCAGAGATCAAAAGGGGCACTTTTCACAATGGAAACGGCAACTTGTTAGAGTAAAAAGGCACATTTCATATTTGAATATGGGCAAAGAATACAAGATGTGATTTAGTCTAGTGATTTAATCATTATCTATCAGCCTAACCGGATCTGAACCAAAATCTGACTTCTTACAAACAATGACGTTGATTACCACTTCAACACCTGATTAATCTTTAGAAATATAACTCATAACTTAATTCTGACATGAACTTTACTTTGCCTCAATACATGACGAATTATGAGTTTAAATTAATGGTTTAAAAGTATCTTCGATCTGTCTTCATTAGTAATTCTCTGAATAACATCAACTCATTGTTTTGTCTTTTATGAATATATAACAAACCAAAATACAAACAGAGAAACAATGACTTCAGTATTGAAGTTATTCAGCGCAAAAAATCCTGCAACTACTAATCATTCGAGATTTATTTGTCTGTAAAGTCATAGTCAAGTGTATTCAGTTGCATCAAATAAGCTTCCAATCATATACAAGAAGGCATTCCCAAGCAAGTGTGTAGTGCTAATAAAATGTTGTTCAGACCATGGATTTGCCTAGCTAGTAAAAATCCATGTTCGCACTCCATGTTTGACTATTTAATCAAGGGTTTCATGATATGTCTTGATAGAGTTATCCTCCCACTACATGTAGGAACCATTTTCATTTGAATCCCTTCACGCATGACTGAACATCAGACAATCTTTACAAGACTGCCAGATTTCACTTGCGCCAACTTACTGGGTGGGGAATAAAACAGTCAGACAGTCACACAGACACACACACCAAAGACACACACACCCGCTCACCACAACACACAAACACACAAACACACGCACACACACACACGCACACACACACACACCCGCACACACACCGGCACACACTCACACACAAATACCACAAACGTCGGTGAATAAAAACACAAACAATGTTTGTATTAATTTTGTTAAGGTATTTTATTGTGGTACAACAATAAATCTGTTTCCCCAAAGTTCTCCATCCTCCAATCCTCGACATGGCCGCTTCAAATTCCCCCACAAGAAGAAGTCGAGAGGATTCATGTGCACTTTATGATGATGATAATGATGATGATGATGATTAATACTAAGATGATGACAATGATGATGATATGATGGTGGTAGTGAATGTGTATAAAGGGAAAGATTGTCAGGGAAATGCCACTTAAACATTCAGGGATCTTGATACAAATCAATGCTTAATCAGAAAAGGGAACATTATCAGACAGTTGTAACCGTATGTGCTGTCTGTGTTTGTGTGTGTATATGTGTGTGAGCGTTTGTGTGTGTATGTGTGTGTGTGTGCAAGTGCGTGTGCGTGTGTACGTGTGTGTGTGTGTATGTGGGTGTGTCTGTCTGTCTGACTGTCTTTGTTAAATGTACTGTTTTATTCCTCACCCAGTAAGTTGGCGCAAGTGAAATCTGGCAGTCTTGTAAAGATTGTCTGATGTTCATTCATGCATGAAGGGATTCAAATGAGAATGGTACCTAAATGTAGTGGGAGGATAACTCTATCAAGACATACCATGAAACCCATAATTAAATATTCATACTTCAAACAATACAAATTTTAAAAAGTGGGACGTTTTTTCTGACTCACCCTGTATATCTTGTCACAGTATCGTAGGTGAACCAGCTTTTGTATACGGTTGGGCTTTTAACAAGGTTAGCAGAAGAAAGACAAACACATTTGAAAGGAAAATTCGGAAAAACGTACCTGGATAGAAATCATTTGTAATGATGTTCACGCTGGTAGGTTTTCAACTTAACAATAAATCATTTCAGAATCACTGATTGTAACCTGATGAGCATGGGTGCCTAGAAGCTCAAAACAAGTTTGTCGAATAGATTCTTTAGAGTAAAATTACAATGGAGAACTATTTGAAGTGGAGGCCTGTCCAAATGTGGGTCTAACTTTGCTCCGCGTTTTTATAAACATATTCATCGCTAATATAATATACGAGACAACTCACACAGACATATAACTGAAATGAAAAATGGAAACAATTTGTTGTCTTCCGTTTATGACACTATACCCGATATTTCAGGTCCGCCATCAAATGTTGCACATATATATATATGTAACATAATGTAATTAATGTAATACGTGTATACCCTAAAACGTAAATACAAAACTACATTTATGCATTGAGTTATACTATGCTATACTTGAACCTTTGAGGGAATGTAATGGTAATGCTGATGTTGAATCGATTGAGAAAACCTGAATTTTACAGAATTTTGTTTGATGGTTGCGTTCTACATTAGATAAAGAATATTAGAACTTATTAGATAAAGTATATATAGGAATGAATATCATTTATATGGTATAAACAACTAACGGTCCATATCTAAATTATTCACTTGTTGATTCTTCCGTCCCCGGTACAAAATGTTACAGATGTGTGTACTTATTAACCAGTTGTAATGAATTTCTTTTATGCTCATATGGAAACGTTTGCTTGTATTTGTCTCATAAAAGAAGTTGATCACAAACTGACTCCCACACGGTGTTGAGTGTTCAGGGGTCACAGGCCACTGGCTTCATCGGGCAGGTAGTTCCATTATGTGAATGGGTAAATTAACTATTACAAAATGAGGGGACACATTACATTGTACAATAGGGACACACATTGTTTTTATTGTGCAGAACATACTCTCGTATTGACTTACTTATTGCATGAAACTATAAAACCAAAATGCATTTTGTATTCTAACAATTGGAGTAGAATAATAACAGGTGAATGAAATGCATAAACACCACAAACACCTGGGGAGGAAGCATTCATAAATTTGAATACATATAGTTCATAAACGACTCCGATGAAACTATAAAACCAAAATGAAATTTGTGTTCTGGAAATTGGAGTACAAAGAATGATAGCATGTGAAGTTCAACAGCAACACAAACACCTGGGAAGCTAGGAAGCATCCATAAATTTGAATAATTTAGTTGATAAACGACTCCGCATGTGGACGTTTGTTGGAGCAGAAAGCAGTGGATTCTTAAAGTTGATGTTCATTGATTTTAAAAACTAACTTAATTTCATTATTGCAAAGTTGAAACTGTGATTCGACAAGGTTATCAAACTTCAATGCTAGGAAACATTCGAGGTGATTATTATTATAAATTATAAAACGCTTAAATACAGCCCCGGCATAGCACCTGAAGAGCTCTCCGAACGCTCCTGAGATGTGTGAGATCACTGTATGGACACGATTTGCACAAGCAGACGATGTCCCATGACATCACACACATTTTCAGTGCCTGTGTTTACATCTTCTCTTGAGTTCTTTCTCTTACTTCACTACCGTCAGGCTAAAATTATAATCTATTGCCTCACTCTAAACCCCGCACACGGTTTTATTTTGATGAAAAATGCACCGATACAAAAATAAAGGAATTTGTCGCTTGTAAACAAAATAAGACGGTATTGAATATTCAGCTGCACACAGCGCGGTATGTTCGGCGTTTCAAGAGGGAACAAATGCCGTCCTGATATCATTCCGGGGGGTTTTCAATTCGAAAGTCTGGTTTCTTTGATCGTTAATTAATACATATCCTTCGTATTTACAAGCAAAAGATTTTAGTTATCGGAATCGGGTCATATCCCCCTTTGAATGGTTTGACATGCCATTACATTTATATACACTAAACTCATTATAATTTGAGAAATAATAGCTTTGGAATTATGTTCATTCTCTATGGGATGTCGTCTGCTTGGGCAGTGTTGGTCCATATAGTGACGTCATTAAAAACATTGTTATTTTTCCGGCGAATCTCTCGCATATCCCAGCTGCTACTGGAGGTGGTTGTATTTGTATTTTTATAAATCACCCGATATGTAGTTGACCTAAAACTTGTACGATGGCTATCTGTTAGCTTACCAGTTTCTAGTGATACATTAGTTGACATATTTGTGATTTTCTTTGAAGTTCACCTTTAAAGGAGCTACACAAAGAAAATTTACTAACAACTGATAATTAGAACAAATTACATATGAATGGAAAGATTTTCTCTTGAAAAACACGAATAATTTGCTGAGAAATCATATAGATATCATGGAAAGGCGTAAAATGCAATTTTTCAAGACCCTTCTTAGACCCCCAAGCGCCCCCGAACGTAAGCCAAACACACCAGCGTAGCGAGCTCTGAATAGTGACGTCACACCCTGGACACACAGCTCGGCACCGGCCGCATACCGGAGTCGCGCGTGTATTAGTCTGCAGCTAGACAGCCGTGTCCAGGGTGTGACGTCAGAATAGTGACGTCATACGAAGGACTGCTGAAGGCAGTAAATCTGGATCTCAAAACTAACATTTTTGAAAGTTGATTTCTGCGGGCCCCAAACATATTTTGAAGAGGAAATTTGTTGTATTTGATCAGTAATAGTGGGGTAGCTTAGTGACAAATATACCTTTGATCATGACAGGCCGGACAAAAGCATAATTTTTTCACCAGACATTTGTATATGTATGAGGATCAAAATTAGGCTATGCTCCAAAAAATCTGCTGACACGAATCATGAGTAAGTAGCCTTAATTTACATAATTTCAAAAGTCCCACCTGTGTGACAATGTGTCTGCATTCATAGACTAGCATAACAGGGAATTCCCCTGACTCCCATGAATGCTGGCTTCTGATTGGTCAAGAGTTTGTACTGCAAGCTGTAGTTTCAGAGAATTAGAAAGCAATGGGATTGCAGAGAAAGCTATTTTCATCCTTCTCCGGATCCAGTTGATTTATTTCACACATTTCCCTCATTACAAACGTAAGTAAATCAGTTTTTACTGTAATAAACATCTTCTTAACTATTTAGGCATATTGTAATTTCAATGATGATATGTACACTTGCTAAGAACAAACCAAGAGTCAGTCCCACCCATGCAAATTTGTGTCATGAAATATATGAAGGGTTGGAAAGGAAGTAAAATAACATTTCAAGAGACGATGAACAAAAACTGATTTTAGTACTAATTTTTCTTTTCTTTGCATCACCTTTCATGAAATTGGTGCTATTCATTTCTCTTCCAAGATGAATTGTACTTTGAAAACAAAGGGGAAGATAAGTAGAATTGTGCCATACTCTGCTAGTCTATACCACCAGACACACCTTAACAACTTTGAACGGGGCATAGGTTGGTCAAAATCGAATTCGAGTGAGTGTTTGTGTGCATTATTATAGGTGTATTAGGGTGTGTTATGGTCATATATCAGAGCTAATTTGATGAAGTGTGTACCAATCAACTTTAAGCCCGCATAACTTTACACATAGGCCAGACCTGGGTAATTCAAAGTTGGGTGAAAATTCATTACTGCAATGCGGTTTTTAAGTTTATGCCTTTACATCAGAATTGGACCGATGCCTCTCTGAATGTCTCTGTAAATGGGGACCAAGCATATTTATCTACACTGGTATAGTTACGGGTTCATGTTTTATTGATTCTAAGAAGTTTATACTGTACATTGGGCCGTATACATAAAAGGTAGCAACTGCTTGTAAGCATTGGTTCAACTTCAAGCATAAGATCAAGCATAAAAGCAATTGCCTAAAATCTGTATGAATAACCTTGCTTGTCCTCAAACTTAGCTTTTGCTTGCCTTCAGCATGAAATTGCTCTGTCTTTCAACAAAACACGTCACACCATTCTAGGGAGAACACAAGCGGTTTTCATTTATTCAAATGTCATTTGTTTGGTGGGAAGCTTTTTCCTGATATAGTAATTCATACTTAGTTGCTTACAATAATTTCATTTAAGCTCTATTAAAGATCCATTATAGAATGATACATCACGAACAAAATCATGACATGACATGACAAAATCATGATCTTGTAAAAATACTAAGTAGTCATAACAACGTAAAGCAAGTGAGAATTCATCTGAAAAATGAACAACTAATTACTTCTGATGCTGCTGGCAAATTGGTGAAATATCATTTTGAGTCACACAAAAGAAATACTAAAAGGAGTACAATTATTACTGTATTATTACGGTTGTTGTTAGACAATTCAAATTAGAATACATGTACGTACCAAAGAATTATAAAAGTTAGGTGCTATATTACTTTTGCACAGCTTTATCAGGTAGTTTACTTCAAAATGATATCATGATCTTGGAATTCACTATGAAAGATAAGCCATCATCGTTTCTAGAAAAATGCCAGTACTCACACTCAAATTCTTCTGTACAACTGCTTCTAGGTAAAAGCAAAATATTTAATTTATGACTACATTTTTAACAAATGCTTGAGCTTGCTAGCAAAAGCTTTTTCTTGCAATCAATTTATATGCATACAGATTCAAGTAACAGGCTCCCTCAAGCAATTGCCACTCTTTATTCATACGGCCCATAACTATACTTACCATGTAGTATAGGCCTACTTATCAAGGCTATCAACTTTTTATCAAGCCGTTATATTGGATTTTTCCTAGCCAATGATGACGTTAGATTATAGCAGTTTAACTTTATGTCAGCTGAATAAACCAGAGATTATTAGTAAACAAATATGAGTGATATGAGAGGCAAAAAATACAATCAAACTAAAAAAACATAAACAAATAAATAAATAAAATAAATGGATAAATAAAAAAGTAAGTGACCTGTATCTGCAGGTTTGATTTTCAGTATATTTATTCTCATTTTATATAGGTCATCATGGATTGGAGCATTTGTATAATCTGCAAGAAACATACACAGGAAAAAGTGAACTGTCCGCAAAAAGGATTAATGCACAATGCAGAAAAAGTTTATGCTTCATTCTTGGAAAATGTTAACGAGTTCCGGAAAATAAACTCATTACCGATTGATGTAGACTTTGGACCTGAGGGAACAGTTGAAGCATTTGTGAGAAACAACGCCTCATGGCATCGTTCTTGTCATCAAAAATTTAATAATAACAAACTCAAAAGAAAATTGGAGGGAAAAAGTAAAGATGAGAAAGAATGTATACCTAATGACTTACGACGGTCAAAGCGCCAGAAATCGGAATTTTAATACAAGAGTTTGTGCCTCTTCTGTGAACAAGCTGGAAATAAAACATTGCACAATTTCCAAACATTCGAAGCTGATCAGTCTCTCAAGAGAATGGCAAGTGACATGCAAGATGAAAAACTCATGTCAAAAATACGAGGAAGTGATATCATTGCTCTCGAAGCAAAGTATCACTTGGATTGTTTGACAAAATTTAGGAACAATTACAGGGGCCATCAGCGGAAATGTAGTTCTTCCAAGTCCAACAAGGAAACAGTGGAAGGAGAACGAGCACATGCTCAAGCATTTGTTGAGCTAGTTTCTTATGTTGAGTTTGCAATACAAGATGGGCAGTACATCTTCAAACTATCTGATCTCCACGAGAAGTATGAACACCGTCTTCAAAGTCTTGGATATCATGTCTCGGTGAATAAGGGCCGATTAAAAACCAAGCTTGTGGATCACTTCTTTGAAACAGACGTACAGGAACAGTCAGATGGCAAGAATGTTGTTCTTGTATTCCCTGAAGGCATGCAACAACTGCTGAAGGATGCTCTCAAGGACAAGGATTACCAAGATGAAGCTTTCCTGTTTGCCAAAGTTGCAAAAATCTGCAGACAAGAAATGTTCGGGAAAACACACTTTATGTTTTCTGGCAGCTTCCCTACAAATTGTCAGAAAATGCTTCCAAGTCTTTCACTCCTATCATCAATGATCCTGTATGGACCAGATATGAAGAACAATGATGACGATGATGACTCACAAGTATGTCACACGATAGCCCAGATGTTCCTCCATAATTCCAAAAAGAGGTGTATGAAACCGACTCACCATAAACGGCAGTCACTGGACAGAGAGCCTCCACTTCCAATCTACATTGGCCTTAACATCCACACAATGACAAGGAACAAGCAACTTATCAATCAGCTAGCCAGGCTAGGTATAAGCATCTCCTACGACCGAGTTCTACAGCTTGAGAAGAAACTGTCAGTGGCAATGTGCAAACAATTCACAGCTGAACAAATCGTGTGCCCATCCATTCTCAGGAAAGGCCTCTTTTCTGTTGGGGCACTGGATAACCTGGACCACAACCCTTCGTCCACTACAGCTCAAGGGTCGTTCCATGGCAGTGGTATAAGTGTCATCCAATTTCCAACACACGACCATCACGGACGTAGGCGGATGTCACAGTGGTTCCTTCCTGCAAATCCAAATGAAAAACCTCAACTCCTTGATGCTTATAGCATAGTCGAATCAGTCCACCTCAAAGCCTCATCAACTACTGTTCCAAAGGCCACTATGACAGCTGTAGATGGAAAGCTTCAACAAGCAAGAGAAAAGGAAGGAAGATGGATTCAGCATGCCTCTCAACTCCTTGACAAAGATCCTCTTGAAAAAGGTGAACCGATCTATTGGGCTGCATATCATGCATCTCAGCAATCACCTCCTCTTGATCCTCCTGCTGTGGTTGCACTTCTCCCTCTCTTCCAATAGAAAGCAGATTCCCCTGCTATGATAAAGCATGCTATGAATGTCCTCAAGGCCATCACTAACTTCCTCAATCCAGGTCAAACCCCTGTGCTGACGTGTGACTGCCCAATCTTTGCTAACTGCAAGCATATACAATGGACCTGGCCTACTACGCATGGTGAGGATAAATTTGTGATCATGTTTGGTGGCTTCCATTTGGAGAAAGCCTTGTGGACAGCACTTGGTGATTTCCTTGACCAAAGTGGATGGACGGTAGCTCTGAGTGATTCAGGTGTTGCATCATCGGGCACAGCCAACTCATTCATCAAGGCTGCTCATGTTACAAGGACCCGTCATGCTCATCAGGTAACTGCCCTAGCTCTTTCAATACTACAAGAACGTGCATATGAACAGGTTGCAGTCTCAAGTGAGGGTGATACATTTGAAGACTGGAGACAGGCTATGTCCAGTAAAAGCCCTACTTTTCAATATTGGGACTTGGTGCTGCGAACTGAGATTTTGATCCTGATATTCATTAGAGCTCATCGAGAGAGAGACTTCCTCCTCTTTGTGGAGTCACTGCAAAGCCTCATGTTCTTGTTTTTGCGCTGGACCACTACAATTACAGCCGTTGGGTTTCTGTCCACCTGCGAGATATGCAGTCCTTACCAGCCACTGTGTCAGAGGAACTCCAGAAGTACTGGGTTGTGAGCAAAACACAAAAGAGATTTTCTGCACTTCCCATTGATCAAGTCCATGAACAGGAAAATGCCAAAGTCAAAGGAAAGGGTGGAGCCGTGGGCTTAACTGAAAATCCTGTTGCTTTCCAACGTTGGATGCTTGCAGGTCCTGAGCAAGCCAGGCTGCTGACAGAATTTGAAAGTGAATACTTACCTGAAGAAGATCCAGAGGAAAATTTCCGACATCATGAAGAGACACAATCAAACCAAGAATCTTTCAGAAATCAAACAGCAAAACTGATGAAGACAATCAACGAATATGGCAGCCCTTTCCTCGAGGATCACTCTGAATTATTGGTCTTGCACTCTCGGGAATGTGCTGATAAATCAGTGGTGGAGACAGTACAACATATCGAAGCACTGGGTTCTGATCAGTATCAAACATACAAGCGGGAAGTGCTCATTGAAAAAAGCAAAACTATCCATGCACCAATCAAGAAGAATTCTCTCCCACTTTTCAAGACACCAGTGAAGGCAAAAGGGAATCGTAAAACTGAGAAAATTGCATCTCTTCGGAATGATGTGAGCCTCTTTGGTCATATGTACATTGCAAACCAGCTGCGTGACGGTGACCCAGCCGTATTCTTCAGCCACGAGAATCAGGCATACCCGCCATCTATCTCAAATAGTAGGAAACTGCGCTTGACATCCAGCAAGTCTAAATTACTAACATGTCTGAACACAAATGGACAAGGAGAGCCTCCGGCACAAGTGGACTGCAAGATTTTTGATGGTGCAGCTCTAGTTCATGGGTTACCAGCAACTTCCGTGTCAACATTTGAGGACTATGCAAGAACAGTTTTCAAGCCCGTTCTCAACCGTGAATTGCAAGGAGTCAGACGACTGGATTTGGTGTGGGACAGATACTTGGCCTGCAGTATCAAGGAATCTACTCGCCAGAAACGAGGAAATGGAGTACGCACAAAGGTAGCATCCAAGACTAAAATGCCAGTCAAATGGAAAGACTTCCTCCAAGACAGCACCAACAAAGAAGAGCTGTTTGCATTCCTGACACAGACCGTGGCTGCAGGAGAGTGTCCCAAGGGCAAGGAGCTGTATGTAACGTCAGGTACTTTATTGTTCCTGTGCTTCTAATTCGGATTCATACTAATTTGTAATAATTATTTGACTGAAAAAACAGCAAAATTCAATATCATTTAGTGTAATTATAAGCAATAAATGTAGAAAAGCATACCTGCCAACCAGTAACATTTTATCAGATTTAGTAAGATTTTTCACCGCCCAAGTTGAAATTTTCTGATACAAAAATAAGATTTTTTGAAAAATGTGTTACTGTATGATTTTACAAATTTGTGAGACAGTAAGATTTTTGCCTCCAGTATGCCCTAAAAATAAGATTTTCTATCTAAATCAGTAAAAAAATTCATGTCAAGAGGTTGGCAGGTATAGAAAGGAGCTTATTGAGCTTGAGAGGTCAGTTTTGAAATAAATTATCTGTGACTTATATGGAAAGAACATTGTAAACATAACAAGTTTTCCATCGTGACAATTTATCAATAGAACTTTACAAAATTATGAAACTTTTTTTTCTTTCTCTTTAATATTTCAGGTACTTCAGTAATTACAAGAGGTGATTGCGAGCCCATGGAAGACTGCACTCATGAAGAGGCTGACACGCGAATCATAGTTCATCTTCAACATGCAGCGGAGAGAGGGTCAAAGAAGATTGTAATTCGAACAGTGGACACAGATATCATTGCTATTCTCGTCGGGCAGCTTCCATCATTGATCGTAGAATATCCTGACATTGACATTTGGGTAGCATTCGGTATGGGCAAGAACTTCTGCCACTATAACATCAACAACATTTGTAGAAATCTCGGAGAAGACAAGTCACTAGCGCTGCCCCTGTTTCATGCCTACACTGGCTGTGATACTACGTCTTGCTTTCTTGCAAAAGGGAAGAAAAGTGCTTGGAGGGTCTGGAAATCTTATCCTGAAGTAACACAGGCATTCCTTCACTTTGTGGATCATCCATTCCGAGCAGTCGATGTTTCATGTGAACATTTCCGTCATCTTGAGCGATTTACAGTCCTGCTGTATGACATCACAAGCAATCTCCTCTCTGTGAATGAAGCACGCCGAGAGCTTTTCTGCAAGAAGAAAAGAAGCCTGGAGAATATACCCCCAACTCAGGTATTTCCATTTTTACCTTCTCAATCACTTTTCCTACTTCAAGAGATGGGACAGAATATTGAACGTAGCAAGAAATTCAATAAGAGAGATAGCTGACCAATAAGAGGGAAGGGAGGGGGTCATTACTTTATATCATTTTCTGCATTTTATAAATGTTATTGAACACTCCTTGCAAGAATATTGTGTTATACTGGAATCTGGCATGGGAAGATGCTCAGATGAGTATCCTTTGCTACTGATAACATACATGTATTTCCACCCACAGTATTTTATTTTTTTCTCCAAACAGTTGACTAACCTTTTACCCCATGTGTTTTGTTTTTTTCCCACTATATTAGGATGCCTTGCTCCAGCATATCAAGAGAGTGCTATACCAAGGTGGTATCTGGACAACATGTCGCCAGGCACAACCTTCGGTTCCTCCCCCAGAAGGGTGGGGATGGACAATGGAAGATAATCACTGGGCACCCGTTTGGATGACCATCCCCGAGGCAGCTAAAGTCTGTAAGGAGCTCATCAAGTGTGGCTGCAAGTCAGAATCTGGTTGTGTTAGTCGCTGCAGGTGCACAAAAGCCGGGCTACCCTGCACAGAACTTTGCTCTTGCAACTGTCAGAAATAATTCCTTCATTTATCTCATTAGCAACAATGTATGGTTGCGCTTACCAGGTAGGCATTTCCCTCATTCAGAAGCTTGTAATGATGAAAACATTGGGAATACCATTCCTTTTATTTAGCCTACTGTTTACACAACTCTCCAGGTGCATGGTAAGCTATTAATTATTTATGAGATATATACTTTGTCTGGTCAGAAATGTATTCCAAATCTTGCTAGTGTACATATGTGATCAGATGCAATAACATATATAACATGTAGTCCAAGTGGTACCATAATAGTAATGACCCATCAGTTCTGATGCCAAGAAGATTTAAAAACAGAGCAAACTAGAAATATCACTGAAGGTGATTAATACCCCTAATCCAGTATATCCAACTCATGTGATCATAAAGAATGTAACTTGGGTTAAAAATTATTTGTGTATATGTGTTGTGTGTGTGTGTGTGTAAAAAAAACCATAGTTCTTTTTGAGTTAAGTAATTCGCTCAACAAGATTTTTACAAACAGTTTGTGGTTACCATGACAATGCTTTGTCCGGTGCAAACGCAAAGGGCATTTTGCACAACTACACATATAGATCATCGTACACACCAAATTTGATCATAATAGCTTAAATGCTTCATGTTAATGCAAAAATATGTGTTTACCAGGACAACGCTTTATCCGAGTACAGTTTCCATGGAAATGCTTTGTCCGAAAAACAAAAAGAGTATGTCTTGCACATCTATACCCCAGTGCCGTCATGAACACTAAATGTGATTTCAATTGCTTCAATATTGTGGAAGTAGTTCGCTCAGCAAGAGTTTTGCAGAAATATCTGGTTACCATGGCAACGCTAGGTGGCGCACAATCACAAAGGGTGTTTTTTATAACCACACTCATAGATCGTTATAGATACCAAATTTGACATTAATTGCTTAAATTCTGTGGAAGTAATTTGCACTATAAGGTTTGGTAAAATTGTGGTTACCATGGCAACGCTTTGTCCGACAAACACAAAAAAACATGTCTCGCACATCTACCCCTCAATGTCATCACATACACCAAGTTTCATTTCTTTTTTGCTTCAAAACTATGGAAGTAGGACCACGGTTGCTTTATTTGTTGGGTTTTCCTGTGATTATGTAATGAATAAATGATGATGTCATAATGACGTCATTTTCACCACCTTTCCAGCATCAATTTTCTTGGAGCATAGCCTTTTTTAAGAAGGTACATCGTGAAGATAATTTGGTGAAAAAATCATGCTTATGTCCACCGTGTCACGATTTTTTCAGTAAGCTACCCCACTATAAGGCTTCCCCTTCGCAATGATATGAATTTTGCATCAATTCAATACACTTTTGCTTCTTGGTGTGACTCCTTTAACAACACGAACCCATTTAACAGAATGTCGGAACGTAAGTTATATTTGGCGCGGTTGGAAAATGCATCTTTCTACCCTGCGACTTTAATGGTACGATCCAGTGAATTAAAACAGTAAAATGGCTCTTATTTTAAAATTACTCGTTAAATAAAACCCAAAACTTCAGTGATATCAGAAAAAAATATGTAAAATCTTACTAATAGTTAAAAAAAGATGTATAAACATTGTGAAAGTGTCGCATTTTACGATAAAAGACGCCGATTCAGCGAAGATGACGTCATTAGTGCGCTTGCATCAGGGAATTCAAGGTCAAAAGTTCAATTCAGACCCTGATAAGTTATTGGTCGAGCCTTTTTGTTTCCTTTATTCCGACAAAATTATACAATCAATCAAAACAAGTTTAATACCAGAAGAAAGCTAACGATTAGTATTTTCATTAACCGCTTGCCCCAAAGTCGCTTGACCACAGTGAAACGAGTGAGAGCTTGCGAGAGCGGCCAAAGTGTGATTGAAACTCGCTATTTGCTCTTCTCCAACGCAAAAAGAGACGACATTGTGCTGGATAAATGTATTTTTTCCTACAAAAGTACAGAACATTTGCATATGGTCTTTTTATATTATACTTTATGAAATGTTACCCGAGTGACTTCCGGGCGCCCCAATGCTGGAAAGAAACGCACATTTTAGAAAACTTCACTTTTTTATGGAAAAATGCTTATTTGTTCTATGCACGCAAGTCAGATTGAGCGGGTGATACAACGTTTCCATATGTGGCATTCTCTTAAATAGGAAACCAACGACATTAAAGCTATGTAACATTAAAGATACCGTATAGTCCGATTTTGTACTGCTTAGCCAATGATGTAATACGAATTTGGTACAGGTTGGTGTAGAAAACAAGAACATCGGTTTATTACGACAAACAAACCAGCAAGTACTTAACATTTGAGATTCATTTGTCGGTAAAGCCCTAGTCAAGTGTATTCAAATTAGCTTACAAATCATATTCAAACAAGTGGGTAGTGCACATAGCATAGATAGTAAAATCCATGTTCACACTTTAGGAATGTGACAGGGGTCATCTATTGACCACGATTGACACCGTGTCACACAAAGTATATGAGCAAGTATGTATGCAATATATGACTCTATCGTATGAGCTTGTATTCCCATTGCCAGGCTACAATGGAATCGCCTGAATGGAACTAATAAAATGCGCACACATTGTGATGCAAATAATATCGGGTGATGAAGTGGCCTGGGCATTATCCTCAACAAGTGGAAACCTTAGTCTCTTTGCAGACGGAAACAACTACTTTAAATGACAATGGAGAGTAGGGAGGGAATGAAATATATATCAACTGACACTGCATCTAATAAATTTTCCCACAGTTCTTGTTTAAGACCGCATGCCTTGAAAGTGCATGGTTATTGCTCTTATTCTGATTTATGACATTTCTAGTGCCTTTTAGGACCTTAAATTGCTTTGACGGTAAGTTAGGACCCCAACATGTACGAAATGTCGAATAAATCCGATCACTCCAATTCAGCTCAAAAAATACTGTGCCTATTAAAGAATGAATTGATTAATGATAACAATACACAGGCCAACTAGTTGTGCATATTATAACCGAGACGAAAAAGCCAACAAAAAGCCCAAATTGCCATTGGCTGAAATAAAACGAATACGGCGCTATCTTAGTTTTTCAACGGCTGGTTCAAAATAATCGAATATTTGTGGGGCCCTACAAATCATACAAATATGTATGGATATTTTAGCCGTCTCTGAACCGATTTTATTTCAACAAATATGATGTAGTCAATTTAGTATGATCTTTCAAATTTATCACTCAGTTTTGGGGGAGGGGAGGGGGAGGGGATATAAGGGTGCGCGAGGTTTTGGTTTCCCAGCCTTTTTTTTCCCAATCACTATTTGATTATATTTTGAATTGTTTGCATTCGAGTTAAGTTTTATTATAATTTGTATACATGTCCTTATTTATAATTATCTTAATCTAAGGAAATTTATACTAAAATTAGGAACAAAAAGTCGATGATATTTGCTCCATAATTTTGTATTGTTAATTTCTAAATTGTATAAAGTTGTATGAATATATTTTTCGGTAATTTTTAAACTTTCTTTGTTAACAATTTTGTTTGTATTGTTACCTATGTTATTCTTTGTAATGTTCTCTTCTTTTGTATACAGACATGCTGAAGGAAGGTTTATTATCATCGTTTTGAAATCATTTTGAATTCATGATCTGTCAATGTTAAACAAAAACTACAAACATGTGCACAACTTTAATAGCGTAAAGGGAGAAACAATGCAACTCTTTTACAGAAATCTGACACAAATCGGACAAGTTATATGAACTTTTGCGAGCGTAGATCACATTTTGTAGGCCTGATAATTATGTGAATCTCAAATAGGCGAATTTGTCATTTGAATTGGACATTCTTTCCAAAATAACCTAGATGGCTATGCTTAAGATAACGTCTGAATCGCAAAGTCTTGTATACCCCCCCCCCCCCCCCATAGGCGCCGGAAGTGAGGGGGGGGGGGGGGGGCAAAACGCATTTTTGCCCCCCCCCCCCCCCCAAAAAAAAAAAAAAACGCCCCCCCCCCTCCCCCCCAACAAAAAACAACAGTAAAGGATTAAACATGGTTTGTATTTTTAATCCAAAAGAACGTAACAATAATAAATACCTGAATTAAATCACATATACAATTCCATTCAAAGAAAAAGGAAAGTTCACAGGAATTAAATTTCATAAACATTGCGCATGCCACCTATACGGTAATTATCAATAGAGGTCTCTATAATAGCGATACACGCATATCGTGGACATATTGTGCGAAAATGGGAAAGCGTGTCCATTTTTTTGTTATAGGGGTGAGAAGACATGAGCCCCTGAACGCTGGCGTACTGATGGGGGGGGGGGGGGTGATGTATTTCTTATTCGAAACAAGTGATTTACAAATGTTGATGTTGTGACTTGATTTTCCGGCATTTTTTCTCCATTTTTTTGGTAATTCATACCTCTTTATGCGTTTGTTGGAAAATAAGAAATTCCCAAATTACAGTCAGGCGAAATATGCTTATTTAGAAGCCTTTATGTCATGGTCTTCAAAGTGGCTGGGCTCGAGCCCCCCCCCCCCCCCCCCCCCCCCCTCCTTTTTGAAAAAGTATGTTAAAGATAAAAAGAAAGAAAGACGGAGAAAAAAATAAGTGACCTGCCAATGTCACAAATAAGGTGTAAAAAATGTTCATCTGACCGTAATTAAATGCTTAAATCCCCAGAGTTTACGGGGGCTCCGCCCCCGAACCCCACCAAGGGACCTAAGGCGGGCCCCTGGATGCTCATCTGACCGTAATTAAATACCTAAAATCCCCGAGCTTCCAGGGGCTCTGCCCCCTGGACCCCAACAAGGGCTCTAAGGCGGGCCCCTGGATGCTCATCTGACCGTAATTAAATACCTAAAATCCCCGAGCTTCCAGGGGCTCTGCCCCCTGGAACCCCACCAAGGGCCCTAAGGCGGACCCCTGGATGCTCATCTGACCGTAATTAAATACCTAAAACCCCTGAGCTCAGTGAAGCCCAGCCCCCTGGAACCCCACCAAGGGCTGTACGGCGGGCCCCTGGATGCTCATCTGTCCGTAATTAAATACCTAAAACCCCTGAGCTTCCGGGACTTTGCCCCCTGGACCCCACCAAGGTCCTTAAGGTGGCCCCCTGGATGCTCATCTGACCGTAATTAAATACCTAAAACCCCTGAGCTCACGGAAGCCCAGCCCCCTGGAACCCCACCAAGGGCTCTAAGGCGGGCCCCTGGATGCTCATCTGTCCGTAATTAAATACCTAAAACCCCTGAGCTTCCGGGGCTTTGCCCCCTGGACCCCACCAAGGTCCCTAAGGCGGCCCCCTGGATGCTCATCTGACCTTAATTAAATACCTAAAACCCCTGAGCTTCCGGGGGCTCTGCCCCCTGGACCCCACCAAGGGCCCTAAGGCGGGCCCCTGGATGCTCATCTGACCGTAGTTAAATATCAAAACCTCTGAGCTTCTGGGGGCTCTCCTCCCCCCCCCCCCCTTGGAACACGTCAATTGCCTTACAGAGGGCTCCTGGATGCTCATCTAACCGTAATTAAATACCTAAAACCCCTGAGCTTCCGGGGGCTCAGCCCCTTGACCCCCTGCCGAGGCTCATGCCCTGGACCCCACGCCAATTTACGCTCTACCTGATCGATAATACTCCACTTTGAAAAACGTTCCGCGGGACCTGCATGTAACGTGTAAGACTTGTGGTGATGCAGATTTTTCGTCTGCCCCCCCCCCCCTTCCGAACTGTTTTTCTTATTACGTCACTGCCCCTGGAATGTGAGCCCCCTGGAATGTTTGCCCCCCCCCCCAATCTCTCCACGGAGAAGAATCACTGTTTTAATGCAATCATACCTGGGATACTTTGCAGAGGTTTCGCTTCGTGTTCATGTGGCTCCTGCTGCCTTGGGAGGTATTCACCTACAGGAAATGTATAAGTAGTCATTTATGATGTTATGCATGCTGCCGTGGCTTGAGAGAATCGAACATCAAAACGTATTTTACAATTTAGATACGAATAATATTTAAATTTCAGAAATCAAACAATATACATAAATACATCTACAGTTAGACTGCTAGACTGATCCAATTTACTTTGAATTTCATAAATAAATCGTTCATTGAGTTGCATTTAGGCGACTGTTTACCTTTCGACAATTTCTTTCCCAATCCATCAAGCTCCACATCATGAAGCTTTCTCGCCAGGATTGATCGTGATCGGCTTGTGTCTGGTTGTTTAGTATTCCACATCATCAGGAGGTTCGTCATAGCCTCTTCGTAGTTACCTCGATGTTTCGCGAGAATTGCTTGATTCTGATTGTAGGAGTACCCCAGAGCATTGCACAGTTTTGCGTAACTAGTATGAGGTATGTCTCCGGAAAGACATACCATCTCGATTTCCTGTAAACATGGTAAAGTCTCCATTGTTCTGTAAAAGGGATACAATACATGCATTATACGGATCAATCTGGTGTTTAAATGAAACAGAAATATGAAAAAGATTCTTGTGAAATAATCCTTATTTTTACAAGAAAGTGAAATATATATTTCACAGTTGAGATAAACTACGTAAATAGTTTACCTAAATTAGTTATCCGACGGTTATTCGAGATACTTATAGGAATAGATTTTTTGGTTGATTTGACCAGAAATGGTCGGTCATAATTATTATGAGAGAAAAAAAACTTAAAGCGCCACATTCGTCCATGGTGTAAAGAGTCTCAACTGTTCCAGGAAGACTAACCGTAGTTAAAACTTAGTTAGTACCAAAACTGAATTATTTATTACTGAATTACTTATTGCTGTCACTTCCAGAACTCGCAAGTTATGACAAAATAAATCGTTATATTTATTGTGTATATGGCTAGCAAATCTGACAAAATCAGTAAAGATCAAGTATGTCAACCGTACAATAATGGCGGTGTTTAAGCGATTTCCATTTTTGTTCATCCATAATCCCTTAAGATATAATGGATCAGAATATTTAACTGATTCCCAGGTGCAAAGTTGGATTTGCCACATGTTTCATTTCTTCTTTTGCCAGACTAATTATTGTCAGTTGTATGAGGGTTTTGTTTACCTAAAAGATTTGGCAAACTTGATGCCCAGTTTGAAAAGAGGTTCTTTTTGCTTGGTCCTTTGTGGTTGAACTTCTTATAACCCCCGATTCAAAGCGAATTATAAAGAAGTATATTTTAGATCTAGGACAGAAGCGGCGGAGTGTCGTTCAAAGTGCGGGTGCAACAACAAAAGGGACACTTCTGGAAAGGGGGGCACTTACAAAGGATAAACTGAAAAAGGATTTGTATAATACATTATGTATAAATTGGTATATACCCCTACATTGTAATGACTACATGATCAAGGATGATTTTCATCAATTTCTCTTTGCGTGGTCCAAGATACTGCTCCATTACGATACCTTGCAGTTGTGTGTGATTAACTGATAGATTAAATCACGAGCAAACGAAAGTTGGTTATTACAAACTTTACGCTGTATCATTTCGATTTTAAATGTTTTATGAACTCTTCGTGATCTTTTTTTTCAAATTCAATTTTCATTTTAAGGTTTGTCAGGTCGCATTGCGACTAATTATAGATCTAACTAACAAGATGATCCCCAATCATAATCACCAATCATGATAGGGGTTTTAAGCACTATCTCATCATATAAGATTGAATAAGACCTTTATAATTTACTTAGTTATTTACTATACATGTAAATGAAAGCGAGCGTAACAAGCGAGTTTGGGGAGATTTGAGGAAGAAAAATGCTCTCAGTCGCTGAGTTATTACGAAAGGAAGAGGGGCACTTATCAGAAGGAAAAGGGACAATTATTATGGGGGTTGTTAGAGAATTTTGTAGCCGATGGCTCACGAAAACCCTGAAGACCTCTTTTTTTTCTTTTCCTTATCACATAGGATTGACGGAATTTCGTCCCATTAATACATATATAACAAGATTATTACGATATTGCCTTCACTTTCTTGTTGTGTAATAAGACTCAGTATGAATATTGATTCGAATTCGTATTATGATAACAGATTATTATTCTTGTTAATGGTATGAATAGATAATTCAGCAGATACTGTCAAAAATAAAATCATTGTAAAGAGATAGAACACATTAAAAGATACAAACAAAATCATTGTTAGGGTATATCTTGTATTGTTGGATAATGTGCGTGTAAATAAGCTGATATTACGATACAATCATCACGTAATTTGAAACTGTAAGCACCAATTAAAATGTTGATTTTCATCACGTTTGTTTGTGTTTAATAACACAGCGCCCAGCGCCCACCAGATCAAGGGGCAAATTGATTGTCGTTGAAATATCCAGACAACATTTATAAAGAACATGAATGTGTCCAGATCGCGGTAATAACAGCGAAAATGAAAGCAAGAAAGAAGAGGAAGAAGAAGAGGGAGAGAGATTATAGCCCAGTGATGAAATTCAGCTTCCTTTAAAACCATTAAACCCGAAACTGATGATCGTTTATTTGCCATGGGATTGCCATGAGACGCCCCATAAAATAGTACCATTAATTGTCTTCATAATATTCAATTAGCATTGTAGAAGACTTTTAATAATTCGTGTTGAGAATATTCACTTCTATTTCCCTATATCTGCTATCCCTTGAAAAGTAGGAAACACTGACAAGAATCAGGTCTAAAAAGAATTATTGTGGGTCCAAACTGAAAGAAAAATTGCCACGTCATGGTTGTTTTAAAAAATCAGCTCCAAACAAGTTATTTTGCTAAGATTTCTATTCTTTAAATATTACCATGAAAAACCTCATTGTAGAAAAACTTTGATCAAACAAAAATATATCGTCTTCAAAACATTCAGAAAAAACATTGGAAATCTTATTAAAAAAAAGGAAGGGGACATGTAACATATGACATGTAACCTATTGTCAAGACTTTTGATAAAATATCAAAACGTTAAACCAGGGGATAATAATAATATTGCAAAAAAAAGCGAGAGAGAGAGAGAGAGAGAGAGGGGACAGGGGCATGACCGGTGGTTCGCATTACGTTGCATTTACAATTATTCAACCTGGTTCAGATGATTATTAATTCGTGTGACTGCCATGCCACGGTACATGAAAAAGTACCCCAATGTCGTGTATTGTCTTAAGAATATTCAAAAAGTATTGTCAAAGAAGATGAATAATAATCGTGAGAAGAAAAAAAATCAGTTCTCCCCTCTCACTCTCCCTCTCTCTCTATTTCTCTCTCTCTTTCTTTCTCTCTTTCTCGCTCTGCCAAATCCTCCCTTTAAATCAACCGATTAGAATCAACTGTATCATAAATCATTGCGAGTCCTAGCTGAAAGAGTAAATTGACACTTTAAGGGATTGGGTAACTTTTTCACAGATTCTGAACAAAATCCTGGATTTACCTCATGCTGCAATATTAATTATAAATTTTTATGTCAGTCAGAAACCCCATGACTTTTACATGCAAGATTTACAAGATTTTTATGATTGGATATCGAAATTTCATTTTTCGTTTTCCTAACGGTCTATAGGGGAAATGGGTATGGTAAAACCGGTCACTTAAAGATTGTTTACTTTGTTGAGACACTTCGTGATCATTTTGAAGCGAATTTGTTCAGGGCTTCAATATAAATACCATATCAAAGACACTGATAACACGTAAGCCCATGCATCTCAGATTTAACATTGTAAAACGATGCCATGGCAGCATTGGCCAACGATTGTTTCTAAAATTTAATAATAAGTGTTGCTAAGATTACTTTCCCCTCAAAACTACCTTGAGACATACAAGGAAATAAAACTATGATTAAACAAATTAGAAAAAGAATGAATAAATACGAAATTGGATCCTGCGAACAAGCTTAGTGTTCTTCTTCCATTGTAATCCTCTAGTTTCCAATAACAAAGCCAAAGGTGGGCAGATGAAAATAAGGGTTTGCTTGAAGACGATAATTATGACATATTGTATATTGGCAAGACATCAAACAAAACTCAAAACGCTTAACCCGGGGTAATAACAGTATTGCGGGGTCCTCAAGACGTGAACAACATTACACTCTTTTGACGCTACCGTGTGTAAACCAAACATTATTTCCTCATCATTATGTAAACGATAAATGCAAACATCCACGCTGAAAATGCCTTGTTTTCATCGTTATTATGGTAAATCATGCATATCAAAAGACCAGCCAATTACAACCTCGGAAAGGGTAGCTAAATGAAGTATTGACATTTACATGAACCTCATCATCCCTTTTCGAGTTTTGTTTTAATGGTAAGACCCCCTCTTTGCAATTAAATGGATACCGTTGTAAATCAGTGGCGTACCAATAAACCAGTTCATAGTTAGCACATGGTTCAGATGACCCCAAATATCCATAGATCTTTTAAAAGTAGATAAATCCCACTTTGTGCCTTTTGGAATAATCACAGCTAAATTCATGGAGGTGATTCTTTGTTTGCCCTCTTGAAAGGATTAATTCCACCTGTGTTCAATAGAATGTATCGCACGTGCATGCATGAATAATGATTACATAACTTTCGTGAGCATGTATCTAGTACTAGTCTCAGTGAGTTTTACAATTTTGTACAAGTGACCTTTATCTGCGTATGCGCAGATTGTATCTATACGAAGTGGTATATTGCATTGAGAGAGAGAGAGAGAGAGAGAGAGAGAAAGAGAGAGAGAGAGAGAGAGGGGGAGCAAGGGGAGGGTGGGCGGAGTTTCCGGGGTTCAAATTCAGTTTTCTTTCAAATTATTCAACCTGGTCCCTGGTGGATGAATTTATCTGTCATGCGATTGCTACGTGACGGTATGTAAACATAGTAACACAATGCCGTTTATTGTCGTCAAAATATTCAAATAGCATTGAAGAGACGATGAAGAAAAAAGGATAATGATACGTAGTTGTGGTTGAACGTGGGAAAATTCATATTTCTCTCTCTGCTAAATCCCTCGAACAGTGGAATCAACAGAGCGGAATCAGTTGTGACGCGAATTATTATGAGTCAAAGCTGAAAGAGTGAATTGCCACATCATGGTTATATTAAAGAGTAGCAATGGCGACAGACTGTTGCTGACATTCAGCAACCTTGCCTTGTTTCCAATGACCAGTTAATTATATTCACCAGTGGACGTGAAATATAGGGAGCACTATCTTGATGTAATTACACTTGATAGTTATCGTGACGACACAGTAGGAAAACTTTAATTTTAATTTTAACTGCAGTTAGTGGTTACCAAAATAGATATTGCTCTATATTCTGCTACAAATAATCAACATAATAATGCTTCATTAGGCCAAAAAAAAAAATCATTTGGTTGTCCTCGACCGCCCGCTCGTCATTTTCGGGCCGCTCGTATTTTATTTTTTATTTTTTATTTTTTATTTTTTTTTTTGGGGGGGGGGAGCAATCTTAAATGCCAAACATACCATTTTATGCATTTGCAAGGATCAAAATGCGTCCCGTTGCCAGTATTGTCTTTTCAGTACGCAATTAGGTATTTATTAAACTTGGCATTTTTATTTTTCTATGTCAAAATGCCGTTCATTCAAATCAGGTTCTGAGCATTCTTAAACTCATTTTAAAGCCCATCTGTACTAGTTTACAGGAGGGATTAGATCACCCTGCAAGGTCACTGGACAGGTGGTTATCTCATCAAATCAGCTCTCATTTAATTTAAGATACATTTCTACATATCTACATTTAAGATAAAGAGGATCATGGGAGACCAATGGTCACCGATTAGGCATTGTTTGCTACATAGAGGGCGCAAGTAGCTATAAGTAGTACAACAGAGATTTAAAAGGTGCTGTATTTCAAAGCCCAAAATACTTTCTGTGTTGGTCTTGATATTCATTGTACATTAAGCTAGTATTTTACCATATTAAAGTGTTTTATAGACTTTGTTTGTTTAAATGCTTGAAAATCCCAATGATTTTTTTTTTATGGAAAAAAAATATTTAAAAAAAAAAAAAAAATGAGGGGAAAAAAAAAAAAAAAAAAAAAAAGACACACAAAAAATGAAGTTTAAAAAAAAAAAAAAAAAAAAAAAAATCCGCCCGCCCGCCCCTACTCCAGAAAAGCGATCGAGGACAACCAAACAATTATTTTTTTTGGCCTTAGATAGATACAAATAGCGTTTCCTCCTTCATCTATGTTTCCTGGGGTTTTAATATTATTTTGTTTATTGTTAGACTTACTGTGAAAGCTCAAATAGTGAATTGCCACGTCATGGGTGTATTAAAGGCCGTCTGTACTAGTTTGGCCAGGGGGGATTAGACCACCCTGCAAGATCAGTGACAGGTGGTTATCTCATGAAGTCAGCTCTCAATTAACATACGAAAAAATGGGATCATAGGGCACCGATTAGGTATTGCTTGCTGTAAAGGAGGCGCAAGTAGCTCTTAATAGTGCAGTGGGGCTCTTAGGAGTACCAATGAGGTACGAATGTTGCTAAATTTCAGCAACCTTGCCAGTTTCTAATAGCCAGTTATATTTATTGCCCAGTGGAAATGATTATAACGGGTGCACTAAATTAGAGTATAGTTGCACTGGTATCTTATCGTGACTCCAAGCGTTATTGGTATCAAGTAGCCAAACTTGACTGCTTACTTTAAATGCAGTGACTGGTTTCCATAATAGAGACAGGTCTTTATTCTGCCCCAAATAATCACAATATGCCATCTGTGCGTTATATAACTATAATTAGAGTTTACTTCATCATCCTTGCTTCCCGTTTTTTGTAATGGTTATTTTATTTATTGTAAGAATTACTGTATGGAATAAGCTAAATAATGTTGTAAAGTAGATGCGTAGCTTCAGGGGAGACGGGGGAGGGGGGGGGGGGGGGGCAACAGGGCAAGTAAATGTCAATCGTATTGAAATAGACGAAATCATGGTAGGGCCTAAACCCTACCCAACTTACCATGTCAAAAGTATCTAAGCAAACATCCATACCCTCATGGAATGTAAATGGACGTGTTAAACGACTGAACGGAACAAGACAGTGTAAACTGAATTAACCTTTGTTTTGTGAGAAACTTGTTACATAAATTGGATTTCCAAGTGAGAGACATTTATCATACAGTGAAACCATTTCATATAAAGAATATAGATATTATATTATATTATTATTATTATTATTATTATTATCCCAACTGTCGGTGAGACAAACCTGGTAGACTGAGAGGATAATTAGGAGTCCCTGTTTAACAAATATTCGTAAATGGAACTACCATTATTGATAGAACCTGTTTATGAATATATGTAGCTGGAACTCAGTCATACATCTTTCGGATTTAAATATGATACTCATATATGGCTTATGAACATACTCCCTGTCAATTCATTATACACATTCAGAACATGAACAGATGAATAGGTATTTCAGAACCTCCAACAAATTATTTAGATATGGAGTGCAAAAGGAGTTATTATCATCGGAGACCTTAATGTCTATATTAATCAAGAAGAATGTGACTACATCAGACCGCAATCAAAGGATTCATCAGTACACTCTCTACCTAATGCATACATTGCAAACACAACCCCTCAACGTAAGACCTGTCAATACAGCAAGTTACTAATAATTAACACAATTTTGATCTACGAATATCTGCTCAACTCCGAATCGTTAATGGATGAACATTCGGTGATACGATTGGAAGATCAACTCTTTATAATAAAAGAGGTGCCTAAATCGATGATTACCGTATATTTACTACCTCACTACTTAATCGAGTTATAGTTGGATAATTCTGTCCTCAGTTTAATGAATTTGATTATTTTAACAAATTTTTGGTCAGATAGATGACAATTTCTTTAAAAATTCAGTAGGGAATGTGATTTTTGGCTAGTTCTGCGTTTTCAAGTCACTTTATTTTTGCTAGTGGTATATAAACTATATGGCTCGTGACAAGGTAATGAGTAACTTTATATTTAGGCCTCCTGGTTTAGAGTGTACATTAAGTCAATATATTTAAATACTTTTTCGATGATACATATTATATTTAAACAATCTGATTTGTAACAATAACAACAACAAATAGACAAATTTGACAAATGTATATTACGTTTCGACATAAAGATTTTCTTTTGTTCTAAACTTTGTTCTGAGTTGTTATGCTTTGATATTCTCACATACATTAAAACATAACTGCCTCCTTGAACTACATTTACAAACACACACACCCACACACACAAGCACACTCCAAATAAACAAAGCGCTCTAAACTTTTAAAACTCGCGAAGGATAAATAAGATGCGGCCTGGGCAGTCTCAGGGGCAGTCCCGTCAACAAGTGGAAACCTTAGTCTTTTCCCAGACAGAAACAAACTACTGTAGATGACGATGGGGGTGGGGGAGGGGAGGTTGGAGGAAATGGGACTTCGAATCTCCACAATTCCTTGTATTCTGTTGCAAATATAAAGATATTTTTGTTTAGAAAAGGGTGGGGGTGGGGGGTTAAGGGTATTCCAGGCTTTGGTTTCCCATTCACTATGTATACTTTGTCATAATTTAAGGAAATGTATAATAAAGCTAGGAAGTTAAACTCAATGATAATTACCCCCACATTGTTTGCGAAAACACTAATGCAGTTCAAATGAAGCAGAAAATAAAACTAAATGTGATGTATGCCCAGCCTCATTTTGTCTGTTCTTTGTCAGTTTTGTCCCCCGCCATGCTGGTTGTAAATATGCATGAAGGGGAAGGCATTGCTGTGGAGGGTGCGTGTGTGTGTGTGTGTGTGTGTGTGTTATTTTGATGTGTGGGGTGGTGTTTTTTAATTGTTTTATTTTTTTAATTTGTTTCGTAATATGTAACATTATTATTTCTTAATTTTGTGAATTATACATGATCACAATTTATCAAATTATGTTATTATGATGAAATATAATTATATTTTAAAGAATAATTAGTGCTGTTCTAGTATTGAAAATACATACAATAACAATTATATATTATACTTGCTGTTCCAAAAACATCAAGCAATTAATAAGCGAATTCAAACATCCTTTGGCATTCTTTTTTAAATGGAAATTCCTGCCAGACTCATTATTATATTTAAGTCGGTCAATGATATTGGGGGCAATTATTGTCTTGACGAGTAGCGGGAGGGTTAATTAACTTTAATATTGTGCTTCAAGTAGATCGTTGTTATGAGCGACATGGTAATATTTACCATGTTGACGTGTTAGAGGGAATTTGTTTTTAATCTTTACAATTACTATAACCACTAAACAATTCAGTCATTATCAGATCATGTAGAAAGGAGGCTTTCTGTGTTAAGTTGAAGACAAAATCATCACCCGAGGTTTGACGATTTGACAAGTTAACTTACTCGAAGCCTAACGAATGTTCTTCTCTAAATTAAAACATTGTGATAAGGAACTGATTGTGTGTTTAGTGTTTTGGAATTCTTCTTCTTAGTTTATATCATGTAAACGATATGGGTTTACTCATGGACCCTAGATTCTTTAGAACAGAGAGAGAGAGATGGAAAAAGAGTAAATATGCATTGAAACCTCACAAATCGATGTATGATCTCTATTAGTCACACACTTTGATAAAGGTACTAGCACACTATGTTACAGTATTGTAGGTGAATAAGATATTTCATATGGCTGGGCTTGTAACATGGTTACCAGAAGAAAGAAGAACACATTTGAAAGGAAAATTCTGAAAGGATACGTACCTTGATTGAAATCATTTGTCATGATTGTCACGCTGGTAGGTTTTCAACTTAACAACAAATCATTTCAGAATCACTGATTTTTACCTGAGGAGCGTGGGTGCCTAGAAGCAAGTTTGTCGAATAGATTCTTTAGAGTAAAATTACAATGGAGAACTATTTGAAATTTAAGCATGTCCAAATTTGGGTATTAATTCGCTCCGCTTTGTTATAAACATCTTCTTCGCTAATATAATATACGAGACAACTCATACAGACATATAACTGAAATGAAAAGTGGAAACAATATGTTGCCTTCTGTTTATGACACTATACCCGATTTTCAGGTGCGCCATCAAATGTGGCACATATATATACATGTAACATGATGTAATTCATGGAATACGTGTAAACCTTAAAACGTAAATACCAAACTACATTCATGCATTCAGCTATAATATGCTATACTTGAACCTTTGAGGGAATTTAATGGTAATGCTGATGTTGAATTGATTGAGAACACCTGAAATGTACAGATGTTTGTTTTAATGGATGCGTTCTACATCAGAACTAGATAAAGTATATCTAGGCATACATGTTATTTATATGGTATACACAACAAACGGGACCATATTTCAATTCTTCACATGTTGATTCCTCCGTCCTCGGTACAAAATATTACAGATGTGTGTATTTATTAGCAAATTGTAATGAAATCTCTTTTAATAGGCTCTGGCATAGTCTAAAATAAGATACCAACGACATTAAAGCTATGTAACATTCTTTTTAGCTAACCTATGTCCGATGTTGTACTGTGTAGCCAATGATGTTACAAATGGTGTATAGGGTGGTGTAAAAAACAAGAACATTCGTTATATTAGGAGGACATGTTATGGTGAATGGAAAAAGTAGCAATTATCCGAAAAGGAAAAGATACTACAAAAGATAGTGGTGGTTATTTTACATTAAAGGTAAGAAATCACTAAATGCTTGTATGTGAGCAACCAGAAGACCGACGGCTTTAGGTCAATCGAGGGACCTGGTAATGAGGAGTAATGCCTTACCAAAGGGCACTAGCGCATCGACTTGGTTTCGAACCCGGGTCACCGGATTACGAGACCACTGCTCTACCGCTTGAGCTATAGCAAAAAGGTACACACATAAAAAAGGAATTATCCTAAAAGGTGGAAATTAGACTCTTCTCGTACCTCAAAATCGACCCTCGCCAGAGATGAAAAAGGCACTAATTAGAACAGAAAAGGGGCACTTATCATAAATGAAAAGAAACCCCTTTTCTCAAAGTTAAAGAACACTCAGCTCACATTTAAATAAGGGCAATCACCGGAGATGAAAAGGGCACTTACAAGAATAAGACGGGGGCATACACAGGAAAAGAGTCACTTTTCAAAATATAAGGGGCACCTCTAAGATTTGAGAGGAGGAAATTAAAGGGGGTAAAGGGGCGTTTATCAGACGTAGTGAGGGCTACTTATTGTCACTTGAAATGTTCTCGCCTGAGATGAATAGATTAGGGCACTTGAGAAAATAGAAAGGGGTTCTTTTTTCAAAGAGAAATGGGCACTTCTCTAAGGATATACCGGTTTGTTGGCTCAGTCAGTAGAGCGTCCGCCTCACAACCGGGAGGTCGTGGGTTCGAACCCCGGCCGCGTCATACCAAAATACGTTAAAAGACGCGAGTTGCTGCTACCTTGTTTGGCGTTCAACAATAGGGGATAGAGCAACGTCGATCTGGCGTTGCTCAGTGGCTGCCGGGCTCACGATCAATTGGGCAAAATAAATCCATTTTCGGTTTAACTTAATAAAATTTGGAGTGGACCTTATTAGATTATTATTATTAGATTATTAGTATTATTATTAGATTTTGAAACAGTTTCTTTCACAATGAATACGTGATGATACATATTTTGCCGGGAAACTGCCTCTTATTTTTTGAAACAGTTTCTTTCACAATGCAGTCGCATGACCAGAACTGGTCTATACCTTTAAAGTAAAACGATACCTCTCAAATTTGAATATGGGTAATCACGGGAGATGAAAAGGGGGCAATTATAACAATGAAACGTGGGCATACAGAGGAAAGAGGCACTTGTCAACATATAAGGGGCACTTCTAAGATTTGAGAGGAGGCATTTATAAGAGGGGAAGAGGCGTTTGACAGACGTGGTAGAGGCAACTACTTATTTGAAACAAAAAGGGGGCCCTTATTAGAAGTGGAAAGGGCACTCACAAAGATGAAAAAGGGAAATTATCAAAATGGGATAGGGCCATTGCTAAAGTAAAAGGGCATCTCTCAGATTTGAATATGGGCATAGAATAAAAGATGCGATTTAGTCTAGTGACTTAAGCCTTATCTATCAGCCTAACCGGATCTGAACCAAATTGACCCATTACAAATAGTGACGTTGGTTATCGATTTAACACGTGATTAATTTTGAGAAACATAAGTCACGGATTAATTCTGATATGAACTTTACTGTACCTCAAATACGTGAAGAATTATAAGTTTGAATTAAAGGTTTAAAAAGTGTCTTCGATCTGTCCTTATTACTTTTTCTCTGAATAAGGTCTACTCATTGTTTTGTTTGTTGTGAATATATCAAAAACCAAAGTACAAACAAAGAAACACTGACTTCAATATTGATGTTGTTTAGGACGAACAACCCAGCAGCTACCTAACATTTGAGATTCATTTGTCGGTAAAGCCCCATTCAAGTGTATTCAAATTAGCTTACAATCATATACAAAAAGGCAAACCCAAGCGAGTGGGAAGTACACATAACACGCTGTTCAGACCATGATTTTTATAGCTAGTAAACTCCATGTTCACATTTTAGGAAAGTGACAGGGGTCAATCTAATGACCCCGATGGATACCGTGTCACACAAAGTATATGAGCAAGTATTTATGCAATATATGACTCTATTGTGTCAGCTTGTTGTTCCATTGCCAAACTACAATCAAACTACAACTACAAGCATAGCAATCATTTATTTTTGGATGTTGTTAACACCTATGTTAAGTTGAAGACATAATCATCCCCCGAAAAATGACGATTCTAGAAGTAACTTGATCGGAGCCTTAACAATTTTCTTCTCAAAATTAAAAACAATGTGTTAAGGAACAGATTTTGTGCTTAGTTTTTGTGGGTTCTTTTTAAAAGTTTTTATCATAAATACGATATGGGTTTTATCATGGACTCTGGATTTGTTACGAAAGAGAGAAAGAGAGTCAACAAAATGATTTCGCCTGTTAACCACACACATCGATGGTTGATCCCCATTAGTAATACCGTAATATACGAACTGGCTCACTCTTTTCATCATGTCACAGTATCGTAGTTTAATCACCTTTTTCATACGGTTGGGCTTGTAACTAGGTTAGCAGAAGAAAGAAAAACACATTTGAATGGGAAATTTTGAAAACACGTACCTTGATTGAAATCATTTGTAATGATGTCACGCTGGTCGGTTTTAAACCACTGATTGTAACCTGAGGAGTGTGGGTGCCTAGAAGCTCAAAAACAAGTTTGTCCATTAGATTCTTTCGAGTAAAATTACAATGGAAAACTATTTGAAGTGTAAGCATGTCCAAATTTGGGTAATACTTTGCTCCGCTTCGATGTAAACGTTCGTCGCTAATACAATATACGAGAAAACTCACCGAGACATATAACTGACGCGACAAAGTGGAAACAATATTTTGCCTTCTGTTTATGACACCATACCTTATATTCACGTCCACCATCCTTACAACATTGCACATAACTATATGTATGCGACATAATGTAATTCATGAAATAAGTGAAAGCCGTAAAACGAAACACCACAGTACATTTATGCTATTCTTCAACCTTTATGGGAATAAAATCGTGAAGTAATGTTGAATCGATTGAGAACACCTGAATTTTACAAAAGCTTTGTTTGTTGACAGCGCTCTACATTAGTAAAAGAATATCAGAACTAGACAACGTATATATACGCATATATTATATATATATCGGTTCTAGGACACCTACCTCCTGGACATCCACCCCCGGATAACCGCCCCCAGTCAACTACCCCCAAGGGAATCCACCCTCTTGGACGACTACCCCCGGAACAAATACCCCCCCGGACAACTATCCCCGGACAACTACCCCCAGACAACTATCCCCTAGTACTACTATTCCCGGACAACTACCCCCAAACAACTACCCCCTATGACAACTCCCCCCGGACAACTATCCTAGGGGGTAGTTGTCTTGTATGGTGGTAGATGTTGGGGGGTAGTTGTTGGGGGTATTTTTACTAGGGGGTATTTGTCCGGGGGGAATTATCCAAGGGGGAAGTTATCCTATGGTGTAGTGGTCTGGGGGTAGTCGTCCTAGAGAGTGTTTGCCCTAGGGTTTAGATGTCCTAGGGGGTAGTTGACTGGGGGTGGTTATCCGGGGGTGAAGGTCCAGGGGTAGGTGTCCAGATACGATATATCATGTATTTGGTATTAACAACAAGCGGGTCCGTATTTCAATCCTTCGCTTGTTGATTCATCCGTCCCCAGTACAAAATATTACATATATGTGTACTTGTTAATTAATTTTTATTAAATTCATTTAGGCTCTGACATACTCAAAAAAATAAGATACAAACGCCCTTCAAGCTATGTAACATTATTAAAAGCTAACATATAGTCCGATCTTAAACTGATAAGCCAATGATGTTCGAATTTGGTATAGGTTGGTGTAGAAACAAGAATATCCGTTTATTAGGAGGACATGTTAAGGTGAAAGGAAAAAGGAGCATTTATTCAAAGAAAAAAGGACACTTGTTACAGAAGAAAAGGAACACAAATATAAAGGGAATTTATATAAGGTGAGAATAAGGCTCTTATCGTAGCTGATAATGAGTACTCGCCAGAGATGGAAAAGGGCACTAAGGAAAACGGAATAAGGGGCAACTATTTTAAATGAAAAGAGACCCCATTTCTCAAAGTTAAAGAAGGCACCTCTCAAATTTGAACAAGGGCAATCACCGAAATGAAAAGGGGCACTTTTAAGAATGAAACGGAGCATACACATGAAAATAGGCACTTGCTAGAATATAAGGGGTGTCTCTAAGATTTTAGAGGAGGCAATTATAAGAGGTGAAGGGGCGTTTACCAGACGTACACATGTAGTTAGGGCCACTTCTCAAGAAGGCACTTCGACAAATGCTAACACAACATTGGCACGGAAATTATAATTCAATAGCATTGTGTACATCGTTTATACGACAACAAGAAAAGTGTTAAAGAAACACCAACATTTAATTTTTTTTAAATGAGGGAAATTGGAATTACATGAATTAAATTATTATCGTTTTTGTTAACCCCTATCCGGTGTCACCTTTATACCTATATAAATTAAGATGTCAAGGTATTGTTATAAACATCCATATTTGGCAAAACGATGTAGATATTCATTTAAGACAACATATTATATTTTGACACCAGTGGTGAAGGTAAGCTAAGAGCAGGGATTACCTTACCCTCCACTTGAACAGTATAACAACAAAAATTAAAAGAAAAGACTATTACAAGAGAGCTACCGCAATTAAACAAAATACATGTTCTGAATAGAGAGAAAAGGACAGAAAAAAGTAACATGTTACCAGGTCACACCCTGTCATACTTCTTACATTTCACAATGCGAACCGCGAACTACCCCGATACTTTACACGACAACTTTATGACTTAATATACGTATATACTGTAAATGGATACTTTCAAAGGTACACACGCTCCAGCATATCCTGGTTGAAACCAAAATAAGGCTTTAATTAAGAAAAGATGTAATACTCAGTTCTTATTGCGTATAACACCATGAAATAAGTTCTCTTTACACTTCTACATGCCAATTGGGAATTGATTACCACGGTCTTCGCTCAACCCATACACATACTACACCTGGGTTTATAATCGCGAATGTAGATAAATGTCATGAAATAAGCGCTTTCCTGGGACTCGAGTCCACGACTTGTGATATTACCACTCTACTACGTCACCTCTCTGATCGAGTATGACATCCATTATGGAAATTGCCCAACATTGCCCGAATGTTGAAATTGGTCTCTAACTACATCCGATTACGAATTTTCACCATGATCATCAACAACAACAACAGATATTCAACGGACAAACCTTATTTATGGCCCGGTCCCACTGGCCGATGGACACAGAACGTATGCATAAAGGACACAGCGGACGAGCAAGATTTCGAGGGTGGCTCCATCCGTTTTCATCCGCTCCAGAAATGGACAAAATTTGCGAAAATTTGCGAAAACAGAACGGAAAATAACGGACGTGGGTAGTATGTAGCGGGGATGTTAAACGGATGTTCATCGGAAGCCTAGCGGATGAAAGCGGATGGAAGTGGATGACAGCTTTGAATACTTTATATACGAGATGCATACGCTTACATCCTTTCTATGTCCGTGCTACTAACGATGTATAGACGTTCCATGTACCTTATCTTTCCTCCCTCTTTCCGTTTTCAGCTGCAGCGGATGTGAGTTGCGAGGATGCCCAGAGGATGCAGAGAGGATACAGCGGACGTTTAACGGATGATAACGAACATAGAACGTTTGTTGCTCGTATTTGTCGCGGATTTACATCGTACACGGCGGAAGTTCATCCGTTCTAAAAGTTTTGTGCAGCTCAAAACTTTTTGCGCGGATGAAATCACAGTGGACGGATGCTCGATGGATAGAGCGTATGAAACACGTATGCAATGAGTACACAACGGATGCAAAGCGTTTTCCAACGGATGGCAAGATTTTTTTACGTTTTACATCCTCTTTGCATCCGTAAGTGCAGTGGGACCGGGCCTTTAGGTTCAATAAATGCAAAGTTCACTATCCTACCGGGGTATGGGGGGAACCACTTCGAACAAGATGATGATCCATATGTTTCCAGAGCCAATATGCCTTATCCTTGCCCAGGAATTGACTTAATAAACTTAAGACATGCTAATGTGGGTATATTCTGCCCTTGCATCATTCTCACAATACCAATAACAGTTAGTCGAATTGTTTACGATATCTACTCAGGATTAGGGTTTTGCCATGTATATACATGGATTGTATGTAACTCTATTCTGATGAGATTATATAGTGGCTATTGCTTGGATCAACACAATTTAGAGGTAACGAGTCAACAATTATTTATGATACTCACTGTTTGCGTAGATCCTGCTAAATGCGAAATGAAACGTGACAAAAGGCCTCGAGTCCTCTCCCCATCAATATGTATCCAATTATAGCCGAGCTAAAATAATTCACACATAATCTTACAAAGTTCAAATAAAAGTAGGCCTTACTGGAAGTGACATGTGAGGTCTCTTCTAGAACCTGTTATAAAAGGCGTTTCAATGTCTCTTTCGCAAGATAAGAAGTGAGTTCGTCTTTGGGTCATGCATCAGTTTTGACAGTTGCCAAAACATGCAAGTGTGTCTTAGAAAATGATCTAGAAATCAATTTAATGCAGATTCCCTTCGCACAAATGTGCTTCGTTCCATCGGTGACGGATGAGCCGCATGTAATGAAAGACGTATGATGCGTGAGTCTGTATTTCACCGTCTGGTGACGTGGCATTAAGCATGTACCTGATGTCAGCCAATTGGACCATGTGGTCCGAAAACGAAAGCAGAGGAAGAGCTAACCAACCAAATAGAAGAATGCATACAGTATGTCTCACTGAGTGAGTCAGTGCTGATGGGCATTGTGATGCAAATAATATCATGTGATAAAGTGGCCTGGGCAATACCCTCAAAAAGTGGAAACCTTAGTCTGTTTCCAGACAGAAAATAAACTACTTTAAATGACGAGAGGGCGAGAGGGACGGGACTTAAATATATATCAATTGCCATTGCATCTAATTACTTTCCAACAGTTCTTTTTTATGACCGCTAATGCTTTCAAAACGCATGGATATTGCTCGTATTCTAATTTATGACATGTATAGTTCCTTTTTAGGACCTAACATTGCTTTGAAGGTAATTGTATACCCAACATTTACGAAATTTAGATTAAATCCGATCATTTCAATTTAGCTCCACTTCAAAACAAATACTGTGACCATTAATGAATTAATTAATTGATAATAACAGTACACAGGCCGGCTAGTGGTGCATTTTATAACCAACACGAAAAAGCCAACAAAAAACCCAAATTGGTATTGGCTGGAATAAAATGAATAAGGCCCTTTTTCAATTTGTCAACGGCTGGTTCAAAAATAATCGAAAAATTGTGGGGGCCCACAAATAATTGATATTCCGTCAATTTAGTATGCTCTCTGAGATTTGTCACTCAGTTTTTCATTACCTACCAAAACTCAACTTTCCCTTTAAAGGTACTATGTCCCTTTTGCAGCCAACCTCAAATTCTTAAGAACTTTGCAGGAATTATGAATATGTCATGTATGTTCTATCTGTGAAATTTAAACGTTAGCAGTGTCCTAATATTCAAATTATGCAAGGAAACACGTTTACTTGCTAAACTTCACTGTCAGACACCATTGAGAGACTGACTGGATTTGTTCTCTTCTTTGGTAATAACATACATAAAATGAGCTGTAAAGGGTATATGAGGATTTGTCTACATCAATAACCCACTTCTTGTGATGGCCAAAATTAAACTGATTGAATCTTTGCGTAGCATAAAACGTATGACCATTCGGGACAATGGTCTGAAAACCAAGACTATTACTTATTGGCTCTATAGCTCCTAAGTCGATTTGACAATTAATAGTCGTTATTTTCCCACTTGAAGACATTTTCAAGCCCAACCTTTTTTAGGGAAATTCTAAATTAGTATTATCTTTCAAATGCCATTTGAATTTAACCTTTTCATTTGTGTGGCCTGCAATGGGACATAGTACCTTTACAACTACGACCGTGACTAGCGAATGTAGACAATTCCAAATTGAATGTTTCAAATGTAAACATTTTTTTCCCTTTTATGTGGGGGGGGGGGGGGGTGATTAAGGGTATTCGATGTTTTGGTTTCCCAGGCTTTGGTTTCCCGGTCATTATTTGATTATGTTTGATTTTTTCATTCAAGTTTAGTTTCATTATAATTGTTATACATGTGCTTATTTATTATTATCTTAATGTAAGGAAATTTATACTAAGATTAGGAACATAAACTCAATGATAATTGCCCCACAATGTTTTAGAAAACATTCATGAAATTCGGTTGAACCAGAAGAAATATCGAAGCGTGATTTAGGCCTAGTCTTACTTTGTCTCATCTTTGTCATTTTTGTCCCCAGCCATGCTGGTTGTAAGTGTGCATGAAGGGAAAGGCACTGCTGTTTTTTGTGGGTGTGTTTGTGTGTGTGGGTGTGTGTGTTATTTTGCATGTGTGAATTATGTTATTACGATGATATATAATTATATTTTAAAGAATAAGTAGTGCTGTTCTAATAATTGAATACAAATACAAATAAAAATAACGGAAGGCGACAAAATAAAAAGTGTGAGTGGGATCGTGTGTATTTAATGCAGACAATATATTCTACTTGCTGTTCCAATCATATCAAGCAAACAATAGGCGAATTCAAACAACCTGCCAGACTCATTATTATATTTAAGTCGGTAAATGATATTGTGGGCAGTTATTGTCTTGACTAGTAGCGTGAGGGTTAATTAACTTTAATACTGTGCTTAAAGTAGATCGTTTTTATGAGCGACATGGTAGTATTGACCATGGTAACGTGTTAGAGGGAATTTTTTTTTTAATCTTGAAAATTACTGTAACCACTAAACAGTTCAGTCATTATTAGATCATGTAGAACGGAGGTTTTCTGTGTTAAGTTGAAGACAAAATCATCACCCGAGGTTTGACGATTTGACAAGTTAACTTACTTGAAGCCCAACGAATTTTCGTCTCTAAATTAAAAAAAATTGATAAGGAACTGATGTTGTATTAAGTGTTTTGGGGTTCTTCTTTTTACTTTATATCATGTACACGATATGGGTTTACTCATGGACCCTGGATTTGTTAAGATAGAGAGAGAGAGAGAGATGGAAAAAAGAGTGAATATGCATTGAAACCTCACAAATCGATGTCTGATATCTATTATTCTTACCATGATATATGTAATGGCACCCTATCTATATCATGTTACAGTATCGTAGGTGAATAGTTCACACGGCTGGGCTTGTAGCAAGGTTACCAGAAGAAAGAAAAACACGTTTGAAAGAAAAATTATGAAAGGAAACGCTCCTTGATTGAAATCATTTGTAACGATATTCACGCAGGTAGGTTTTACACTAACAAAAAAAAATACATTGTATAATAAGAGCGTGGGTGCTTAGAAGTTCAGAACAGATTCCATAGAGTAAAATTTCAATGGAAAACTAATTGAAGTGTTAGCATGACCAAATGTGGGTATATACACACATTACTCACTAATAAAGTATTCGAGAAAACTCACACAGACATATAACTGAAGTGAACAATTGAAAAAAAGCTTCTATTTATGACCCTTTACATAATATGTAGGTCCACCATCATTAAAAAGATTGCACATATATATGCCTACATATTCTTGAACACCCGTTGTCATGTCAAAGTTGGGAATTATCGCACTTTTATATGTATCTATCTATCTATCTATCAGGCTATAGTTCATCCAGACGTTGGACAAAGCCCTCCTCATGAAATTTCCATTCTCTTCTGTCTCTAGCTGTCCTAGTCCAAGCGGCCGTTCCCATGTATGATGTTAGGTCATCTCTCCATCTTCTCTTCTGCCTTCCTCTTCTTCTCTTTCCCACCCTTGGTTGCCATTGTGTTAAACGATTTGTCCATCTATTGTCCTGAAGTCTTGCTACATGCCCAGCCCATCTCCACTTTGATTCTCTGACTTTCTCCACACTCTTAATGTCAGCGAGTAAATTGTGCCGAGTAAAACAAGTTGAGTAACAAAATGAGCAATTCAGTACTCAAGCTGGAGTAAGACCTTAATTTTAGTGGTACTCGTCACCCGAGTAATTTGTTACCTTCGATAAAGAGTAAATCAATGACTCAACATTGAGTAAGAACTTCGTTTGTGTCAATTTTGAGTAAACTACGGTTGTGTATTAGCTGTCTCGTGCATGCATGTGCGCGTGCAGAGAAATCACTATGAATATGACTGACAAAGAAAGCGGACAAAACATACAGTTCCCCAGGTAGACAAAGGAACATCCCTTCACTGCTATTATTTAAAAATGTGTAGAACAGGTGTCACATGCATATTCACCTTTCTACATAATAGCAGTGAAGGGATGTTCCTTTGTCTACCTGAGGAACTGTATATTTTGTCCGCTTTCTTGTCTGTCATGTTCATAGTGGATGCAAAAGAACTGAGATAGATGTGACACATTGGGAAGAAATTCTGAGCTCATGGATCGAGCTTGGAACAGCTCCAACCGACATTTCTAGGTAAGAAATCCTCATGATAATATCAAAAGAGCTATACCGTGTGATATTTAGTCAAGTTTCAAGGACACTGTGTTGATCAACATTGTGAAAGTATTGTTGTCACTTTCGATGTCATTAATTTGATTGTGAACTTGAGCAATTCTCTAAGGGCGAGCGTGTATGCATTAATTTAGTGACCGGTAATAGCTAGCCTTCTTTATTGTATTTGTATTAAACACGTATTGGCCTGGGGTACGCCTATTGATGCAGAGGGTTGTAGGACAATTACCCCTGGGCAATCGGCCAATTACCAGCGGGACAATTACGCCCCCCCCCCCAGAAAATAACCCCCTGAAGACAATCACCCCAGAGGACAATTACCCCCTAGGACTCGAAGTAGGACAACTTCCCCCCGATTTTATCAAAACCAATTAGTTGTTATCATCATATCGAAACTTAATGCACATAAATTAACCTCTACCTTGTTCATTCCTATCATGTTAACTACATATCGAAATTTTATCATTTTAAGGAAGGAACTGGCTTGGACTTTTTTTCTGGCCTCCTTCAGAGGAAGGAGCCAACTGCTTTTTATGGTACTTTGAGGGACACCAATGAAGCCAGGACAGTGTTACGTAGTCATCGAGAGAAGCGCATATTCATGCTCTTCATTGAAAGCAGCAGTTGACTACTGCTACAAGATGTTTCAAATACTACAGCTGGATTACCCTGCCCAGGCAGCTGTCATATGGGACTTCTTTAAGCGCTTTGTATCTACTTGTAGAAAAGGCGCTATACAAATGTTCATTATTATTATTATTATTATTATTATTATTTGTCGTCTCATTTATGGAATTCGTACCAAGGATTTTATTAAACCATGGACCCTAGTACAGATGGACTAATAATGAGAGTCTTTCTTTGATCACATCATTCCTACCGCCACCTGATAATATGTATGTTGATGAGGACATTTATTTGACGGACAATGTTTATTATGTAATCACGCATCATCACAGACAAAAGAACTTTTACATTTCTTCAGATTCTTTTCGCTAGGCCAGGGCCCAGAGTGTAGTTTCAGGATAAGTATCGTGATTTAAGACCAGTTGGAGGAGCAGTGAACCCCAAATTATGACAATTTGTGCGATATTAGATTGTTTATTAAAGAAGTGGACACTGCATGGTGGACATACATCTGGACTTGCAAAACTTTGAAAAATACTTATTCTTTACTGTCATATTACCTTCTATTCCTTGGAAATGGATAGGATAAGTTTTAAAATGAAGTTTAAAATCATTGTGTTACAGCCAAATTCACAGGTTTCTCGTGTAAACTACTTCTAATTTTCTATTGAAGACTTCATATACGTTAATATTCATATGTACGCCACAACTGCACATACATTTCCGTGATTTTAAGCGATTCAGCTTCTTTTGCGCAGGCATTTTTTTTAGAGTTCCAGGCATAGTTCTGTTTTTTTTTTTAATGGCTGACTGGCGGCGGTCGTGATGAGATCAAGTCCTGGAAGCATGTTTGGAATGTCATTATGATACTGTTGACAGAGTCAGGTGCATGCATGTATTATGGTACCGATCAGTGTCCATTTGTAGTAGGTCCACGATTAAATGACCTCGCTTTCACTGGCTGCCTGCTGTAGCAACAAACACAATTGACAACTCTGTTTCGTTGAAGATCAGCCATAGAAAAAAAGACCTCATGCATGGGTGATTGTCAACGAAACGGTGTTAAGCCTTTTGTCAATTATGTTTGTTGGTACGGCAGGCAGCCAGGGGAAAATAGTTCGTTTAATGAAATTATGGAAATGCAAGCATTACTTTAAACAAACATAACTTTTTATTCCTAGCTCATTTTTCCTGATTGAGGTGTCATACTAAAGGGCATAAAATAAACTTTATATAAATGTGATTTTATCTTTGAAATTCAGATACCGTCCGCCTTATGACTTTTTGGTATCCTTTCTTCAAATTTATTTTGATCACTCATGCGTGAAACATGCATCATGCTAGTTGCATTAAATAAAAGAGGAGGATCTAAGCTTTACAAATATGTGTTATTTATTAATTGTGATTAAGTATGATAAAATATCGATAATTCTCGGTTTCGTTTTTTCTGGGACGCACTGTAAAAATATAAATCAGGAGATTCCTATACTGAATTAAACCTTTTTTTTTACTTGATTTTCATTGAAGGCGTTAATCCTTGTCAATATGTGTCAAATATTTAACTTACAGAATTGATGCCATAAACTTGAAAGCTCATTACGATGATTCGATGTAAAGTAACATTGTTTTAAAATTGAAATGTTTAAACTACATACTTTTTAATATCATCATTGATGAGAAAACTCTGAGTTTTCACTGTGATTCAAACTGATTTTGGAAATTAAATTCCACACATTATGTTTAATACTGATATTTAACATTCCGAATTGATGCCAACAACTTGAATGATGATGCGATGTAAAGTAACATTGTTAAACTACATACTTGTTAATATCATGTATGATGAGAGAACTCTGAGTTTTCACTGTGGTTCAAACTGATTTTGGAAATTAAAGTCCACAAATTATGTTACTGGTATTTAACACATACAATTGATGCCAAAAACTTGAATGATGTGGCGATATAAAGTAACATTTTTTTTAATTGAAATTTTTAAACTACATACTTTTGGTATGGTATGGTATGGTATTTGTATTGAATCATGCATCGCAGTTACATATTACTGAATTGCACATTGATATAAGTTGCATTCCAAAAACGAGAGAGTACAATTTAGAACAGTATCGTTTACATAATTATAAGTACACGTATTATGTCACTGACATGTTTATCCTAAATTTTGTATATACCAAATATAAAACAAAAGCAAAAATACGAAGGAAAAGGGGGATATCTACCTCAACAAATTAAGAATTCAAAGTGAGGAAGAGAGAAAGAAAAGATGTAGACAAAAGAGGTTTTTAATATCATGTATGTTTACATTGTGATTCAAACTGATTTGGGAAATTAAAGTCCACAAATTATGTTACTGAATTTAAAATGTCGTTGACTTTATGTTATTTGCATAGTGTGTGAGTGAAGAACTTCAAATCAATGCTAAATTTAGAAATCAGGCAAAATTATGGTTTATATTCTCTATTGACAAATAATGGTTACTTAACAGCTGTTAAAAAAAGAACAATATTAATCAGCGGTTTAGTTAAACCCTTAGTCAAAAAGTTAAAACCCTAGTTGAATCCACCTTTGTTTTAATCAGTATTGAGTAAAAACATGTACTTAACTTAGTACATGTTTTTACTCAATATTGATTGAGCAACTAAGCGTTACCCAGATAACATCATACTCAATATTTGAGCAAAAAATTGCTCAAACAATTTGAGTCAAAACATGTACTCGTTAATTGAGTAAAATTTGGCTCAACTCATGAGCAGTTTCTTACTCGACATGAGTTGATTACGTTTCTACCCAGTATTGAGTAAAAAAGGGAACCGCTCAACAAAGAGTAAATATTGAGTAAAGGTTGACTCATTCAAACTGAGTAGAGATTTAGTCTTTTATTGAGTAATATTTTTACTCAACAGATGAGTAGATTTGTTACTCAACACATGCTGAGTAAAGTTTACTCAAAAGTCGGGTGGTTCCCTTTTGACTACTCAAAAGAGTAACATTTTGACTCAAATTGAGCAGTTATTTTTTAGAGTGCATGATGTCTTTAACCTTTGTTTTCTGGCGTATGATTTTGTGGTTGATTTTGTCTCGCAAAGATAAATGCGACATCTTTCTCTCCATAGCTCGTTGAGTAGTCACAAGCTTCTGTTCTAGATCCTTTGTATATATATATATATATATAAATATAATGTAACATAATGTAATTCATGAAATAAGTGAAAACCCTAAAACGTAAATACCTAACTACATTTATGCATTAGCTATGGTATGCTATTCTTGAACATCAGAGGGAATATAACCGTTAAGTTGATGTTGAATTGATCGAGAAAACCTGGATTGTACAGATAATTTATTTTGGGGTAGCGTTCTACATTAGTATCAAAAAAATATCACAACTAGACAAAGTAAATCTAGGCACTTCACTGGTTGGCACTTCAAGTGATTACATTAAATTCCTCCGTCCCGGGTACAACATATTAAATATATGGGTACGTATTTGTTAAGATATTTATTTAGGCTCTGGCACACTTGAAAAAAGGATATCAATGGCATTCCAGCTATAAAACATAATAACCAAACCTCAGGCGCAGATCCAGGGGAGAGCAGGCCTTGCCCCCCCCCCCCCTCCCCTCCCCTCGCGAAAAAAAAAGTTAGACCCCATCGCAATTTGCGCGTAATGCACTTAACGGACAGTTATGTAGTGTATTGTACATTCATAATTTTGTGCGGAAACTTTGCGACGTCGTCATTAAAGGGCATATCTTGAAGCATCTAAATCCAAAGAATGTACGGGTTTGGCCGGGCACGATGGAGTTATATTAAACAACTTAACAATATTACATTTGGATTTTCCTTAATAATTTTATAGATACACATAATGATACAACTAAATATGGTGTCTGCATCGAAGGTAGGTGGCGCTCGGTATAATGGTGTAGGTATATCTACACACGTTTGAGTACAACCGGGGGATCTGCACATGATCTGCATTTTTAAGTGAGGAAAAACAAGAATCTTACAACCATCACATTACGAAATCAATAGGCAATTATGCTATCCAAACTTCACAACTTGTAGGCCCGGATGAAAAAAAGGTGTGAAGGGCAATAGTTTGCCACACGCGCCATATGCCCACACTCTCATAAACCACTGTTCAAAATGAAAATTTGTATTGGGGTGGAATTTGACCGACGTTTGAAATGCGGTTCCTAAGACTTTAAATATGACACACATCATAATCCAACTGTTTAATACGATATTCGTATTATTGCATTTCTTTACCACTTACTTTATCCGTTTCTCTGTAGAATGCGTAGAACTTCCTCTACTTCTCCATTATATGCAGCATTGATAATCGAAGTACACTCTACAAAAAAACTGCTCAATTTGAGTCAAAATGTTACTCTTTTGGGTGGTCAAAAGGAAACCACCCGACTTTTGAGTAAACTTTACTCAGCATGTGTTGAGTAACAAATCTACCCATCTGTTGAGTAAAAATATTACTCAATAAAAGACTAAATCTCTACTCAGTTTGAATGAGTCAACCTTTACTCAATATTTACTCTTTGTTTAGCGGTTTCCTTTTTACTCAGTACTGGGTAGAAACGTAATCAACTCATGTCGAGTAAGAAACTGCTCATGAGTTGAGCCAAATTTTACTCAATTAACGAGTACATGTTTTGACTCAAATTGTTTGAGCGATTTTTTTGCTCAAATATTGAGTATGTTTTCTGGGTAACGCTTAGTTGCTCAATCAATATTGAGTAAAAACATGTACTAAGTTAAGTACATGTTTTTACTCCATTAGGGGTGCAAACCGATGCAATAGCAGCACCTTTAGGGGTTCAATCCTGCACCCTTTAAAAGGTGCAATCCTGCACCCATCATCGAGGAATACTGGTAAAATTTGCTCGTACACAAATACATATTAAACATGCATGATGTTTCTTGGTTAGTAATCATATAATCAATATATCTATTGCTAAAACGTGAATGTAATTGTAACATGATCAGACAAAATAATATATTGGTTAATGATTGCCAAAGGAAAATACAAAATCAAAAAATTGATGTGCATTGTCATAATTTGCTTAACAAATCATGATAAATGTATTTTTATGTGAACACGTGGAAAGTAGTCATGAATATGCATGCAATATGCAAACTTTTATTTTGCACCCTCTTTAGGTCGATAGGGTTCATTTTTGCGGGAAGGGTGCAAAATCTTATATTGCACCCTTTTTTTAACTCCTTTTCCTTCAATAGGGTTCATTTTTATGTAAAGGGTGCAAACTCTTATTTTGCACCCTTTTTTGCACCCTTTTTTCTAAGAGTGTATCTCAGTTCTTTCGCATCTTTCTGCACGCGCACATGCATGCACGAGACATGCACATGACGGACAATGAAAGAGTACAAAATATCCAGTTCCTTAGGTAGACAAAGGAACATACAGCTGCTATTATGTAAAAATGTGTAGAACAGGTGTCACATGCATATTGACAGCTAGTTGCACTTTCCATCGATCCAACTTTCACTCGCACCCGAGGTAAATTCGGGTAAGAGATCAATGTTGATTTATTTATCACCTGCCGCAGCGTAATTCCCAACCGTAGTTTACTCAAAATTGATACAAACGAAATTCGTACTCAATGTTGAGTCATTGATTTACTCTTTATCGAAGGTAACAAATTACTCGGGTGACGAGTACCACTAAAATCAAGGTCTTACTCCAGCTTGAGTACTGAATTGCTCATTTTGTTACTCAACTTGTTTTACTCGGCACAATTTACTCGCTGACATTAAGAGTGATACTCTTGAACCTCAATCTGTGTTCATGTTCAGCCAATTCGTCTATGACCACAACCATAAATAGAACAAACAAAACAGAATTATTCGATTAAGAATTCCCCTTTTTATATGAATACGACACAACTACGGAGAAGGAGCACAGACAGATACTTGGAAAACAACGAATACTGTATAACGTACAGTGAACATAGTGCCCCCATCGTTTAGTGCGTGACCGTGGGTACCAAGGGAAAAGGATAATTCTTCCAAAGTCATATTGCTGTTCATAAACATGTTTATGTTAGATAATGCTCTTGGTAAATACAATGAATACGTCTGCCACCTGGAAGTTATCTTCACATTACTAAACGTTCATGGATTTTGAAGATAACTGACGGACGCATTTATTTTTCAAGAGAAAGAGTAAAAGTAAAAGTTTTTCAACAGCAGAAAGAAGTTGCAAGGTCTAACCCTGCCTTTTTTAAATACTGCCTTGCATTGAACGTAGATATCTCCTTATGCACTATGCGTTTTAATATATTTGTGTGCTCGGTATTTCGAAAATGTGTCTGAATGTATATACTTGTGGGTCATGATTGGAAACAGGTTGCCCATTGAAACGTTTCCAAGCCTAAGCATTTCAAAAACAATCTTTGTTGGGAAAGTGTAATTTTTCAAAGCGCAAACAATATATTTTAGACAAGAAATATTCTGAAAATGTTCAGTTATGCAGTCAGTTTTACATCTCTAGTTTATGTTTCCTTATATGGACAACTTGCTTTATTAGCAACTTTTAGACAAACAGGCTATTATCTAAACCATAGATATTCCTTAAAACCTTGTGGCTGATCGTAAACGCGAAAACACACCTAAACCCAGGCCGAAACTTATAGCCTTTTCTTTTCTTCAATTTTTGTTTTGTTCTTTGTATTTTCTTTGTATTTAGTCCTATGGCAATATTGTCTTATTTAATTCACTTTGTTGAAATAAGGGAATCCATCTTTACGTAGTAAAACAACAATTTCAAAATATCTTTATCTTTTTCCAACGCTCCAAATATGCTGAGAAGTTTTACCACTCCTTCGGCAAATCTACTTCTACTTGATTGTAAATAAGTCTACCCAAAGGGAATGCCATAAAGACCGATTATGTTGTTCGTCCTGGGCTTTCGATCTCGTTGGCCGTAGGGCTAGTAAAAAGAAAAGGTGAAATATCGCAAGAGCTCTTTTGACCGTTTAAATGTATGCTTCGTCGGCTGTCGGTTTCCGGTACTTTAGAAGGTCGGATGTACAATGAAATAGACTGATTGTTGATCACTTTAGTTGAAACAAAGTGAGCTATGCCATGAATTATCATCATCTATGATTAAAATCAATTAATAAAATCAATAACGATGCTCCATAATTCCATCAAATGGACAAATTGATGAAAAGAAATCTGATTAGAAAGCATTTCAGCGAAGAACGTATCAGTTGAGAGACGCGATGGCCCAGTGAAAGAGTAGTGGTCTCGTAACCGGGAGGTCCCGTGTTCAAAACGAAGTTGATGCGCTAGTGTCCTTTGGTAAGGGATTAATTCTCACTACCAAGTCCCTCGCAGAGGACTTAAAACCATCGGTCCCATGGCTGGCTGCTTTATACTTACAAGTGTATACATGCCTTCTTAGAAGTCTGGTAAAACACACCATAAATCAATCTTTGAAGAGGATTTTCAAATATCTCCTTATTTTTATCTAACGTAATGTTTTCTCTTCCCTATAGCTTTCACCATTTTGTTTGTATTTGTAATTTGATTGTATCTATCATGGGATAGATATACCAAAGGCCTGATGATCATTTAACTGTGTCCAGTTCAAGAATAATCTACATCGATGTTAGGTGGGGTGTCATGATACTAAGCAAGACTAGAAATCGATAATTGTGTTTCACAAAGCAACCCTTCCATCAATTGGAAGCTCATCCCTCTCGTGATGCGAACCAAAACTAATAAGTAATTGAAAAAGAAATACTTACATGGTTGGAGCGATTGAACGTTCGAACAGATTCCCCTGAGGAGGATAAAGTACTTCCACTAACTTTTGCCTTGCTTCTCCCACAAACGGCACTCAGCAAATGAGCCAGCCGATTAAACCCACCTCACTTATCATATTTATTTATGTTTGATATGAGTCATATAATCATCATTACAACGAACCATAAATGGGGCGAGTCAATACGACTTAATATTAATTCTTTCTATCGTCATGACAATACGCCCACATGACGCATATGTTTTTGTATATTAATACCCGTGATACAAATATTTGTTTTCTACGATAACGACGCACTTTGAAATGTTATTGTATTGTGATTGCCCCATGACTAAAGTTCGGTTTTGTGTGCATGTCTGCCCTAAATTGAAAAAAAAGGTATTATTACCATAATATTGCTACATAATTTATTTAGTTCTCTTTTTATATTTAGTGCGCATGTACGCGTAAGTACCTAAAATATTTATGACAATCAATTTGTATGTTGAAATTTATATGAGGGCATCCAAAAGCTACAATTAAATGTTCTTCCTTAGACGTTATGGCCACAAAGATACATGGTTATACGTGATCAGTCGTGTCGTCTTGTATTTGCTTAGTTTTTTACATATGCCCTCAAGTCATATCATGCTATTTATGCAGCCGGCTAGTACAAGCATTATGATTAGTCGTATACTGCCGTGTATGGTATACTAGGGGGCTCAAATGTTATTGATGATATGACTGGCTCCTATTGTGGGCAAAATAAGACTTCTAAAGTACTTTATTACATTAGATCCTGTTTGACATGTGACTGTGAGGAAAGTTAGGTCGTTTGTTTTGCTGCAACATGCAGACCATGTACACACATTATCTAGATATGTTGTTGTTGCTGTTGTTTTTCTTCTTCTTCCTCTTCTTCTCCCTTCTCCTTCTTTTTTGTTCATTTTGGTTTGTCTTCTTATCATTATTTTAAGAAGTTGATGCTGTTGTTCTTCTTCTTTAGTTGTTCTGATGTATTCTTCATCTTTTTCAGTCGGTCACCCCTAGCCCATATTTGTCAGAAATCTTTCCAATTTAGCGAGCAACTATCCCCCTACTTCTCATTAATGGGAGATAGGATAATTAGAGAGATCGTTAACAAGTAAAATTGGCCACATTCTTGACAATATCAATCATCTATTAATAGATAAAACTAGCGGGCTGCTGGTATAATAGACTTTTAAACCCTCCCCTGAGTCCCCTCCCCCGTGCCCTCCACACCTACTCTCATTCTTAATGGAATTGGGTAACTTTGTCTGAGATTCTGAAACAAAATCCTGGATTTAGCTCATGGTGCAATAATAATTATAACCCTTTAGGTCGATCAGGAACCCCGAGACTTTTACAAGCCGATCACCTGTCTGATTATCAAGATAATTATGATTGGAAATCGAAATCAAATTTTGCATTTTCCTAACGGTTTTCATAACACAGTCTATTGGGAAAACGAGTGTGGTAAAAACCGGTCACTCAAAGATGTCTTACTTTTTGAGGCACTTCATGATCATTTTGAAGCGCATTTTTTTTAGGGCTTCAAAATTACACCATCTCACAGGCAAGTGGCGGATCAAGGGGGGGGGGGGGGGGTGGAAAAGGAAGGTCCGGTTCCTCTCATCCCCCTGGAAAAAAAACCTTTAAAAACACGTAAATTTTACCTTTTGGGGGGAGATGGACCCCCGCCCTGAATCTCAAGGGGGGTGCGATTTTTCAAATTTTCTATTGCCCAAAAACAAAATGTGCTCACTACACCACCTCCCCCCTCCCCCTAAGAAATCCTGGATCCGCGCCTGTCACAGGCACTGATAAAACGTATCGATTTAGCTCATGCTGCAATGATAATTATAAACCTTTAGGTCAGTAACGAACCCATGATTTGTACAAGCTGATCGCCTGTCTGATCATCAAGATATTTATGATTGGAAATCAACATTTCCGAAACGGTTTTCCTAACGGTTTGTATTACACTACATTCTATTGGGGAAAATATTACACCATATCCCATACACTGATAACAACCCGGGCCATGCATCTCATATTAAACATTGTTAACCGATGCTTTTTAAAGTATCATTAATGGAATCGTATCTTCTTCTTTTTCGATTTCCATTTGTTTTTTCAATGGAGTACACAACTTAGTAAATGTTTTTTATAGAACACCAACCGACAGCGTTTGGTAACCATTAATATATTTTGAAAAGCCGTCATGTTCTACTAAAAGTTAAAAACATATAACACGCGGGGCAAAGGTTCGCTTGCTTTTCCACAAAAACCGCAGACAACAACCGTATCACTGTATCAGTTAAATAAGTAAATAGAGTGGTGAGAGATACCCTACCAAACGGACTATTTACCGTAACCTGGACCCATTTGTTTACTCGCTCTAATTAACGGTTAGGCAACTACAAACACGCGTATCGTAAACATAAACACAAAGACTGGTCCCCAAACCCATCTAAGCCGTTGAATTTTAGAGTGGTGAAAAAAATCGCATTACTAAAAGCTACTTGCAAAATGTGTTGAAATCATATTGATTGTGCACAATTTAGCAAAAAGGCATTTCACTTAAGTACTAAAATGTCAAAATCTACTCTTTTTTTTAAGACGATGATCCTGTAATATAAAGAGGTGCGATTGCTCCGTATCAATCGTAAGTCCTCTAAGCAATAGCAAATGTTCCCTTTCATTATCATGTAGATAGTTGCAATTCATCTATCGCAAGAAATTTGCGATTAATACAAACTGTTTATAAGATGCGTAGTAGTGTGTTTGGTTGGATGGGGTTATTTGTTTTATGTTACAACTGATTTAATTTTGCTTATCTTTAATCGTACAATCTATGTGATGAAAATATTTTGAATTCATGTCGAGGAAAAACAAGTGTATTTTATTTCTAAGATTGATTTGTATTGTTTGGAAACAATAACAAAAATTATTCGAAATTAAAAAAAAGTAACAATTGTACGTCTTATTTAATACAAGAATAAATTATGAACTTTATTTCATTTTCGGAATATTAATTCTTTTTTTCTTCATTGGAAAATTAGAAACACGTACCTTTGCAATATTGAACTTTCGGATTAACGAAGCTTTAGAATTACAAACATTCGGAGTAATGAAGCTTTTTGGAAATGTTTCACGGCTTTGTATGACGTTAAGAATTTCCTTTGTCCTAAAAAAAAAAAGGGAATCCGAATAACAACAATCGGAATGCGTTAAACGGGAATAATTTTGCCGGTGAATTAATTTGGATGCTCATTCATTAATCTGCATGTCTCCAGATGAATTCCATTGCACGGATTTTAAATATGAAAGACCTTTATCTATCTCCAGATGATAAAGCGCGAATTACAATGCACCTTGATTGATTTGAGTGACAACAATATTAAATGGACGGGAAAACCACATTTGAACATATCCTACGATTATTATAATCCTTCTTGTTTTCTCTTGTAACTTTGTTTTCCTTCTCATTCTCCACAAAATATTTGTTTCCTCTCATATCTCATGCATTAATATATTCCTTCTTCTCCAGATCTCTGCTTCCCCACGTCCTTCGCATTCCATTCTCTGTTTTCCCTTTCCATGATTACGCTCTCTCTCTCTCTCTCTATCCCAAATACTACATATCATACACTTCAAATGTTTAGTTATAATTCTAGCAAGCTTATACAAATTGATAAAAATATTACAGTAACATATCATCCCTATCATATATGCAATCAATTACAACATGAAATCGTTTCATTAAACATCACATCAATACCAACAAAATAACGACTTATGAGAAAGAAAACAATTACGCGAGTAATAAAGCAAACTAGGTATAAACTGTCAGATGACGATGTCAACCCATTTCATTGAATGTAACAGTCATTAAGATATCAAATGAAGTATTCATATTACACATTGTTCATTGAAGTGTACAGAGTTATGGTCGGAAATACCATATTTACAACGAATGCAAGAAAATCTAAAAAGATAATTCATCAATGAATCATTACCGACTTATGAACTGAAATGTATATAACTCAAACAGTTGGATATGATATGGAGCATATTACCTTTGCAGTATTCAAGGCTCTAAACAGATATGACGCGTTTTTTAACGTGTAAATAAGTGCCATCTGCACGTAACAAAGTACTTAGGCGTATTCACTGAGTTCTTTATTATAAAGTATATAGATATTACGTCATCACTAAATCGCCGCGGTTTTCCCGCGTCATATATGAACCATATATATGTATGCAACGGTGCGTTTTTCAAAAAAAAATAGTTTTCTGATTATTCGCACAATAGTTTACAGACATTCAAAACATATTGTACAGAATTATGGGCACGCATCCAATTTTGTTTAAAGCCTACACAATGTCAGAAAATATATTTACAACAGAAAATCAATACAAACAGTGCGGATTCTTGCATAAAAATGCGAATCCGTAGAGATCGAAACTTTACTACAGAAATGCTTCAAGATATGGTGCAGAACCCTGAGAGGAAATTGAAATTCAAGGGGTTGATATGTTATGAAGCAAATCATATTTACATTAAAGGCTTCGCTAAAAAAGATTGCAGCCCTATATGCACTGTCACATCCAACGTAAGACGGAATTTAAAAATCCTATTTTTTCAGACATTTTTGATCTGTACGATTGTGTATTTAGAACCAATACGAAGTACTTTGGACAAAAATGCGTTATAGTTGGATACGAAATAATGGAAAGAATCCGACAAATGTGCAGACTTATGCACAATAATCCAATCTCAGTAAGATATTACATGAAATATATATATATGCAATTGACATTTACTACTATAATGTGCAGACTTATGTTCACAAATCCAATCTCAGTAAGATATTACATGAAATATATATGCAATGGACATTAACCAATATAATATGCAGACTTATGTGCAAAAAAATCAATCCCAGTATGATATCATGCAAACATATATGCATGACTGTATACATAGGAAAAACACCATAGTATTGTGCAGACTTATGCATCCAACTTCAAGCTCAGTATGATATCGTATAAAACATTTATGTACATTGGACTATCACCGTTATAATGTGCAGACTTATATGAAGGACAACAAAAATCCGATCTCATTTTGATATTGCATGAAAAATGCAATGGAAATTCACCATTAATGTTGTGCAGACTTATGCACTTATATATTTGAACTCAACAGAGAGAGAATATTATAAACTATCATATACATGTACATTGAACATTAAACATCGTGTACAGACTTATACAACAAACTCCACACTAAACATCAAGATATAATTTTTTATGAAATCTATCTAAATTGGGCATTCGCCATTGTAGAGTCCAGAGTTATACACACACATCTAATCTAATCGAGGAGATATGATATCATATTAAACATACAAACTTAGGGCACTCATCATGAAACTGTGCAGATTCATGCAGCAACAAATATATTCTAAACAAAGTGGAGCATTCGACCAGCACCATTACAATGTGAAGACTTATACTTGCAAATCCAATCGTAACAGTGATGAGCGATATTATATGAAATCTATTTATACATTGGACTTTCGGCAATAAAATGAGCAGACTTATGCACAAAGATCAATCATCAACTATCAGTTATGATATCATATAAAAACAGTCAAAATTATGTGCAAATTTAGGCACACAAATTCAAAATCGATTGGGTTGTGATATAATGAAATATACATTGAACTTTCGATGTTATGTCAAGACTTTTCATATCATTTCACTTCGTTTATTTACATTCCAACAAAATAAAACAAAATATATGGGATTGCATGGTACATAATACAACAAATGCTAACAATATAATTGTAATTGGTCCAAAGTGAGCACCAGACATAATTATAACAACTTATGCAGACATATCTAATAAACTAAAACCAAGATTTTATATTATACAACATCTATATACATGTATATATTGGACATTCAACATGTGCAGACTTATACAAAGATCGCAATGGATATTTTATGTACATTTTTTTCTTCTTCTAGGAGTCTAGGGGTAGGATCAGAGGCTCTGATTATTTTTTGGGTATACCCATTATTGTTAAAATTGTAATGTTTTTGCGAATCTGTATGATCATTTCCTGCAGCTCAGTTTTCTGACTGCTTATGTGAATATTTATTTTCTTTGAACTGTTCTTTTTACATAAAAAAAACTATCAATGAAAAATAAAAACCTATCATTACATTCGCATATATTCGAATATATAAGGAATTTAAGATAAAGTAACTAATAGTATTTCAAAACAGGAATTGAAAATACACACGACTGGAGATGTGTCACTTGATCTACTATACTAGAAAAACAAAGACAAAAAATAACTAAAATCAGGGTAGATTTGGTACGAACCACTGCAAGAAAAAACCAAATGGGCGAGGACATTAATGAAAAAGAATCTCTATTTATTTCACGATAATGATAGTAATATTTATGTACGCTATAAGAAAATGGAAGTGAAGTGAGAAGAGAGAATTTTCGGGTCTAAAGAGAGAGACTAGGAAATAGAGAAAAGGGGATTGAGAGAGAGAGAGAGAGAGAGAGAGAGAGAGAAGGGGAGTGGCGTGCATAACAAAACAGATGGTTTAGATATTACATGTACGTTCGTTCCTCTTCAGAATATATTACATTTGTTTTGCCTTGTTTTGTTTGTTTTCGTGATAATCGTATATGCCACGATTTGGAATTCAATAAATTCATATGAATCTGAATTCGCTCGCCTACTGACACGTTGTGCCAGGAGGACGTGTTTATGCTAATTTACTGCGTGTTACTTTTATCTGTGATGTATTTGACATATTATTTAATCCATAAAGAGAATGTTTACATCAGATAAACAAGTAGATATTCATATTTAAGTCATAACTGATACGGGTTTTATCTCAAAGTTAAAAAATTTATGTTTATTGACGATATGATTACAGCTACTGAAAATCATTGTTTCTCACCTTTTAACCACTTGTTTGTTTATGCTGACGATTCTGAAATGAAATAAAATAAATCATTAAAATGATAGAGTAAAAGGGATCTCCTAATAACAAATAATCGTAAAGTTTACTGATTATCAAGTCATATTGTACTGGACAGGGAATGGGGGCATATTTGTTTTATTTAGGCCCTCAAAAGAACATATTTTGTTTGAAATAAATAATATACATTTTCTAATTCTATCCAAAAAAAGAAACCCCACTATTTTCAATCCTTTGAAAGTTTTTTTTATTGTATTTAAAGCTCTTGGTTGCATTCAAAACAGGTAATTTGCGGTAAAATATATTTTTGAATTCCCTCTCTATTTTCGTTTTTTTAGCGAACAAATAATGTTAGAATCATAAACGAGAACGGACATTTCCAAATATCCTTATATTTATTACAACGTATCGTAGATATTCCGTACTTCGTGGAATGTGCGCCAAAAAATGAAGCTTTACAAGACTCATGCTAGAGATGTGCTTTTAGTATAATGTCAGGCATTGAAATCTGAAGTACTTTCTTTATCGTATGCTCTGCGATGAATATCATCTTAGGCACGTTTTTATGGGTTTGTCTTTATGGTGAATAGACCTAAGGTTTCAAACTTTTGAAGGTAAAACAAAACAAATCATGAGAGTAAAACTTTCAGAAAAAGCAAATAAAGAGAAACCAAACAACAAAACAATGCAGGATTTCGGTGACATTCATGAAAAGATATTTGAAGTTCAAAAGTACTGGATTCTTTCAATATTGTAACAATTTCTCAACCCGCAAAGCCACCGAACGGGCGCCGTAGGGCGGCCTTAAGGCTGACCTAAGGCGCCAGGGGAATTCCTGCGGCCACCGCAATTCGTTTAGGGTCCGCAACAGTCAATTATAATTCATAAGACCCTAGAGCAGCCGCACGGCAAACGCAAGGCCACCGTACGCCCGACGTATGGTCGCCGTGGAACCACTCTACGGCATGGCTACGGCGTGTCTAATGATTGCGGCGAACCTAGCAATGAAAACAGTTATAACTCCGCGTTATAATCCCACGGCGACCCGTACGGCCTGTAAAGATAAGGATACACTAAGGTGACCATGAAGCCAGCGCAGATTATCTGCGGCCGCCGCAAAGCATCTCTCGATTTCGGGGGCGTACGGCCGCCGTATCCTAGCTGTAGAGCAAATGTGACCTAGGCATAACTGTTTTCATTTATAGGTTCGCCGTACGGATTAGACACGCCGTAGCCATGTCGTAGAGCGGTTACACGGCGACAATACGACCGGCGCACGGTGGCCTTGCGTTTGCCGTACGGCTGCCCTAGGGCCTTATGAATTACAGTTGACTTTTGCAGAACACAACAAAATTGCGGCGGCCGCAGGAATTCCACTGGCGTCCTAGGGCAGCCTTAAGGCGGCCCTACGAGGCCCTTACGGTAGCCTTGCGGTATCGACCACGTACAAGGCCCACGTATGACTCCCGTAAGCTCGCAGTGACGCCCCAAGGCGGCCGTTCGTCATCACTTCAAAGGCCGTACGGTAGCCGCAGGTTTTCTGTCTCCACAAATCCAAAATACGCCGTGCGGCTACCCTACCACATGTGACCGCTACCATATGTGACCTTGGGAATCTTGCGGCGGCCCTATAATTGCTATTTGCCGTAGATATTTTAGACCGCGCTGCCGCCGCGGCAAATGTGACCTAGGCAAAAGCAATTTGAAAATAATGATAGTTAAGACTACATTCGAAACAAATTTCAAAAATTGCCATTTTAAAGGCTACTTCTACTAATAAATACAAAATCTGTTTAAAGGCGACAGTGTGGGTAGGATTATGAGATTTTCCTTTATATATTTTCTCTAAACATAATTTAATAGCATACATGCATGAAACAAAATTACAGTAGAAATATGTCAAACATTGAACTAATTTGATTTTTGTTTAATGTTTCTAGTTCATACTTACTTGCCATATTGTCGCTCAGGAGGTCGTCTGCTAGTCGATGGTGATTAATGTCGATCAGGGCTTTCTTCAACTTTTCACTTTCTTTGGACCTTGTTGTCCTGTTCCTCCAATCTCGAAGCATAGTAAGAGTTCCCATGTATGTGACAGTTTGGTATTTTGTGTTCGTTTGTATGTAACGTGCTATTTCCGCAAGTTCGAAACCCAATTCTTTGCCTAGACTGTCGATATCAGCTTCCGTATGAATCTTCTTAGCTACTGTCTTGAGATGGTCGTCAAAATCTTGCTCCCTGGATTCTTCAGTAGGTCTATATAATTAAGTATGGAGAAAATATGAAATGTTACTTTTTATATAATAATCTCGCTTGACCGATTTAACAATGTAAAGCACATTAATTAACTCGGATTGTAAATAAATACACAAATAATATTTCTTCTTGATATTTTTGTTTTGGATATCTAAACAAAATTGTTCTACATAACGTGCCTTAGTAGTTACTCACACTAATACGATTCTTCTGTTATTTCCGAAGTATAAGCATGAATTCTAATTTTGTCATCTCTTTTATCTCTCTCACTTTCTTGTTGGAAGCAATTGTACAAATTGTCTAGCTGTGTATATGACATCATGATTCATAATTTATAACTCTCTCGTTTACTATAATAAAACGTTCTTTAAAATTCTGAGGTAGTGTAATTATAACTGATGATCCAACCTACAAGTAATATCTGATACCAGTATTAGTGCAACAGGTGAAATTCAGTTTCTAATCCACATTCCTACAATTAAGTGTCCTTTATCTGTATATTGAAAATATAAATTAAATGACGTCATTTACTTTTAAGTATGCTGGAGCGGTTAATTGGAATAGGCTTCCCAATAATATCCAAAATGCCAATTTAGTATACAGTTTTAAACACCGATATAACAAATCTTCCTTTGATGGATAACATTTGCTCACTGCCGTTTCCCCTTACTACTACAGCATTGTATGCAATAACTAACTAAAATGATTGCTAGCCCTATTATGGAGGAAATTACATATATTTGAATATGCATGTCTTTTTCCCCTTCTTTTCGTTTTTCCTGAATGTTTTTTTTCCTATTTATGTTGTTTTAATTTTACCGTTTGTATAAAACTGCTATTTTCCTTGTAAATACTCTTATTATCAGTTCTTAAATTTGTATTTTCCTTCTTTATGCAGGACCATTATGTAAAACAGCCTGCGAGCTAATCAATGTTATCCTGTTAAAAGATGTTTTAATAAATAAATAAATAAAACAAAAAAATGCCTAGATGATTAAAGAGAAGGTTGAGTTCTGGGAAGAGGTGACCAACAATTTGTGAGCGTTATCATTCTTATTATCCAAGTGTGGAAGAACATCAGATAAGACTTGTTAATATGGCATAAATATGGCATGTAACATCGTACAAATCCAGGGTAGGATGTTTACGCCACGTGTTCGTGTAGTCCCATATACCTCTTTCTGTGTACAGTGTTTGTAACTTTACCCAGACTTGGCAAAATTTCTTATCATTTTGATGATTCGAGAACCTTGCAATACACACGAATTCTTATATGCTAGATGATCAACCTGTTCTGGTCGATTCCACACCGTTTCTTTCACAATGCAATCGCATGACCAGAACTCAACTTCATCTTTGAGAGTACTTTTGGATTAATGCTATATCAATTTTATATTTAAGCGATTTCTTTCATGGAATAGTAATAATGATACAAATAATATAATAAAAGTGAAATATTATAGTATTAATGACTGCTTTGAGAGAAATAGTTGTTTTTATACGCTCAAGGGAAGGTTAAAATTGTGCTATTGCCCGAGGCGTGCCGAGGGCAAGAGCCCAATTGTAACCTTCCCGAGAGCATATAAAAACAACTATTTCTCGAATATTAAAGCAGTCATTAATACTTTTATATGCCGAACAAAAAAAGTCAACTTATGACACCACCTTGGCCTTTCTCTAGTTTATCTGCACGGTTGTTTTTTATAAGTGTATTTTTGAGAGTAGACTAGATCTACATTCTAGTCTAAGCAAGATATTTTTACAATTTTGGGGGTGGGCCGGCCCTGTGGGGAATATGGAGAAAAACCTGCGCTTTCATATTACACCTCACTTATTGAGTATCACCTTTAGGATTACTAGCAATATTAGTTGGAATCTCTGGTAATTAAAACATCGACCAATTTAGCATGAGTGCGCAATGGCCAATGCATAGGGATGTGTTCAATCTCTACGGGAAGGATTTTAGCACTATAGACCTACTTACTAGAATCTAGGCCTACTAGATCTATTTTGAAAACAATTGTTGGAGAATTTAACGTACCCTTTGTGATGCTCTTACTGTCAGCAAGTCTTGCATTTGATCATCATCAAGAAGTTTAAATCTTGGGAGAGTTTCTTCAGCCATTTTGCCTTCGGTTTGGAATTTAATACGATCGAGATTTCCGTATTGAAATTACCGACCAATTATTGGCACAAGTACGGTATCCTCGATCGCTCAAATCAGTTTTTAACATGTGAACCTATGGGTATTTCACCAAGACTGAACTTTTTTCCCGGTAACCATGGTAACTGGAATTTTACCGGGAATTTTAGAGGAATAGTTAAAGTTTATTATGGCAATTTCGACCAATCAGATGGCTGGATTTCTTAAGTGAGGTATATAAATATCTTTAAGCCTAACCCTAATAGGGCCGGGGGCAGAACCCCCTTAAAGTCTTGCATATCTTTTGATACCAAGTTTGTGCCAACATTTGCCGCGCACAGTCAAATTTAAAAAAATCCCATATATTGTATTGTATACAATCCAGAATTGTCAATTCGCGGATATCTGAATAGTTTAGTACCTTTGAGGCATAGATATAAGACTTTATGGGCGTATTATTTAAGATGGGCTTATTCTTTGTGATGCGGTTAGAATTCCCCTCCCCCTAGCTTTTGGAGTATTCATTCTGCAGATATTGAAGGCATCAAATGCTTCCTTCCTGCAACTTCGATCGTTTCTTTGAATTTTAGATGCCTTGGAAAGCATCAATTTTGTAATATATGGGGAACATAATCTAGTTAAGGCAAAATTTGGTTTTTTATTCTGCGTGGTTTATCAAAGTATTCTGGAACGCTTAAAAGGTTTTCGTTTGGTCAGCAAAAATCAACTACTGCACATTGAATTTACGTTTGGAAATAATATTATGTCGTCAAATTCTTACAAATCTAACTCTATTTTTCCCTTCCATTTCGTAAGGGGGATAAGTAATAAAGTAAAGACAAATGATTGTATATGACAGTATTGTTAAAAGGGAATCGTTCCCAACATTAAAAAAGGGAGGAGAAGAAAAACAGAGGAGGTACGAAATTAAATGTATATTTCTTTTTAAAAAAAAGTGTGATTGTTTATCAAGATTATTTTCAACTTGGCCTTAACTATGAGTTAATATGAGTTGAAAACAATGAATAACCGTTTTTCTTTTACACTAGGTGGGAGACGACTTCATAAAATATGACAAATAAATGGGATTGTGTGAGATTTTTTTTGAAAAGGAATTCTTAAATAGAGATGGATGGAAATTGCTTTCATTTCATGTAGCATACGTCGAGGAGTTAACTACCTAAACGATCACCAGCAAAATTATGCAGGTTACTGTGTTTGTAGTAAAACATGAACTGACCGAGCTGCATAACATAATGGTTAAAACATTCAACCCATTGATATGCATATTATATATTTATATATATATATACATATATATTTAATGTGTATGTTTATGTATAGACGGAGAGAGAGAAGGGGTGGGGTTAACTTTTGGAGTAATCACTTGAGGTTGTATTTTAAGTTACGACCTAACGTCAAATTATAGTATAGTATTAATGACTGCTTTGAGAGAAATAGTTGTTTTTATACGCTCAAGGGAAGGTTAGAATTGTGCTATTACCCGAGGCGTGCCGAGGGGAATAGCCCAATTGTAACCTTCCCGAGAGCGTATAAAAACAACTATTTCTCGAATATTAAAGGTAATACAAAGTTTTGGGAAATTTTGAAAATTGGGTGGATAGTGAATCTTTACAATTTTGATATATTTGGATGCCCCTGTGGATGTATTATAAGCACTACAAAATTTAGCCCCTATAACACTTCTGTTTTCGAGAAAAATTGAATATAAAAATTTACCGGTGCTCCCGGTAAATTTTGATAAATTTCAAATAGCGCCTTTGGCCGTACATTCGTAGCTGCGACCATGAAAATCTCAGAATATGTAGTTGGGATATATAATTTCCAAACGGAAATAGCTAATCGGTCGATTTCAGTCAAGAAACATTGTTTCATAGCTAAATTAATATCTTGACCTTGAGAGGGAGGTATACAACATAAAGAGTTTGTTATATATAATTTCATAACTTTAGACTCGATTTCAACCGCGACAACGATCAATGTATATTGTAGAAACGCATATGCTTCCAATATGTCAATTTGAACCAAATTCATGACCCCATACCAAAACTTTGTAATACCTTTAAAGCAGTCATTAATACTTTTATATGCCGAAAAAAAATAGACTAAAAAATAAAAAAAGGTGGGATTCGAACTCTTGCGTGCAACAAGTGATGTATCTAAAACCAACGCCTCATACCACTCGGCCATCGCGCGCTGTTACAATGCTTGGCAGTTTTGTACCATATATACATTAAAATGGATTGAAACCGGCTTCGCGTGATGAATGCTTCGCAAAAGCTCCATTAAACGGACCCTTCTTTTACTTTTGCAATGCATATTGGCACGAACTTAGATCAAGATCTATCGGCAGATGTTGTTTTTTTGTTTTTGGAAGTTTATTTTCGTCTTCATGTCAACAATGCAAGATAAAATTGTCGGTAAGATCGATCGAGATTCAATTGTATTGAAATTACCGACCAATTCTTCGCACACATACGGTATCCTCGATCGCTCAAACCATTTTTTAACATGTAAACCTATGGGGTAACCATGGAGACTGACCTATTTTCCCAATAACCATGGTTATTGGGAAAATAGGTCTGTTTTTACAGGAACAGTTAAAGTTTATGAATGCAATTTCGACCAATCAGATTGCTGGATTACTTAAGTGAGGTATATAATAGTTACTATCATTTCTAACTTTGCATTGCATTTCTTGCTATTCACATCGCCTTACTCTATACATCTAATCATTATTCGGCAAAGCTGGTTAAAGGCCATGTACGTAGTCTGGTAATATTTCAGTAAACAGGTCTGCAACTTCAACTTTTATTAGCGCCTCTATAAGCCTGTCCCTATACTTACCTATCGCTCGATGATTCCAGTCCATGAGTACTTCCGGAAGTGCTTTTCTTTGAGACTTTACTGAGTTGATCGTCCTTCAATTTTTGAGCGGATCTGCACAAATAAATCATTCAGAATATACCATGGGTTGATCGTTGAAAGTCTTACGTTTCGTTGTCCGTGGCTCGGCTCCTCCTAAGGTTGGCTTGAAATGTTATTAACAATGCAGAAACACTAATTGTAATGTGTATTTAACGTTGTCTATATATTTAACACATTTATAAAACTTATAAAACGTCATCATCTTCATCTTGATTCCGGTTTACATTATACATGTTCACTTGCCATGTATTTGAGAGATTTTAATAGATAGAGATATGTTACCTCTAAAAAGTGAATTAATACTTCCATATTGCTACAGAATATGATTCCTATACACATGTGTTAATAGTACGCACCAAATTTCCTGATTATTCTCATTTCCTCATACAAATCATGTTTTTTATATTTTGCAATGTTTATTTTCCTATAATTTCGTTGTATTTTTCACCCTCCTGACATGCGTAAATGGATACCCGATGGGATGCGAACGTTAGTGTGGTTGGATTAGCATCTTTGCTTGTAAAATGACGCCTGGCCAGAATGCTCCCAGCGGAGCGGAGCTTATGGACTATCATGAATGGCCGGGGTAATGAGAATTACAATGTTAAATACTTTAATAGTATTAAACGTTTTACAGATTTGATTATTATTATTATTGATAATAAACGGACTCAAACATTCTAATAAAGTGATTGGTAGAACGCATTAAATTTGTTAAGATGATTTCATTTTCTGTCATTAAACAGTGAGCAGTAGTATTATTCAACATTTAATATTACATAAGCGATGATGAGCAGTGCCCAAAATCTCGTCTAGTGATAAACACGCTTGAACCTTCTGTACTCGCTAGATTAAGTCTCCTAAACTTGGAATTTCATTAAGATAGATAATGAAATGTCCTCCTTTTATATGAAGCAACTAGGATATAGGCGCTCCGCTATATAAAACAAATTAGGCATGCTATCATTCGTTGCATCTATCGTAATCAGCGTGACGGTCAAGTGCGATAGATGCTCTATTGAGTGCCGATAGATCATATAATTATATAAACAGTATTAAGCGGAAAAGATAAGTGGAAGTATCAACACATGTTTAATATTATACCTCTATATTAAATTAAACACTACACAAATAGGTTTGAATTTGTGTTACTTGCCTCCATTTAAATGTATTAAAGATTATGGCTTAATTTTCTGGACAAAACATGATGAGAAAAAAAAACACTTTGACCTTTGACCTTAACATCACGAAATATGATGACTTGTCTCCAAACAGTGATGAAGGTTTTCAGTTCACGGCTTAAATAGCAAAACATATTGCCCAAATCGTACTTCACATCTAGCAACACATTCTCATAATTGGCTTTAATGCCGATTTTAGTAAATGAAATTTTCGATAATGATGATTAAGTTGACAGAATTAAATTCATACCCCAAGTCGTTTTTTTAAGGTATTCCAATAACGATGATTAAACCTGCAATTCTAGAAAAATGACCTTTATAACCTTTGACTTTGCACATACTTACTACAAAATCTAATCACGTCGTTTTCATTATGGCGATGGAAACTATCACCAAATTCAAAGTAAATACCTCAAGTTCCAGTAATTTTGATAAACTGCATTGATGTGCGTTCTCATTGGGTGCAAAGCAAGAGCACCGCAAAATAAATATCAATTACATGCATTTACACACCCTTCAACATCTTTTTCCAGGGCTTCTGTCTCATGTGCCTTCTCAAGTGCTAAATTATAAATTGATAAGAGAACACACAGAACGAAAAAAGGAACACTTACATTATATTTATACAAATGTATACAAACACAAGTTAACCAACGATACAAAAGTGGACTACTGTACTTGCAATAATACCGGATCAATTTGACTGATGCCAGTAGATTGGCCTTTTTCGTTTATGTTTTTTTATTCCCTTTGAAAGAACAATGAAACCGAGTTCACAAGAGATTGTTTTTTCTTCCTAGACGCATTCTTGTGAAACAATGTTGAGGACGTCCCCTGGCATTGATCTTTGAAGAAAATATCGTATCATTGTGGAGTTTTTAGAAATTGAATTTTCTTTGAGCTTTGGGAAAGCTGTAATAAACGTCGGATTGAACAGAGACATAACATTCCACACACACATTTCTTATTTTCAATTGATCAATAATTCTCGTTCAATGAAGTTCTGAGAAGATACATACTTTATTTATCAACAATAAATCACCTTGTTACAATCGTTTTAAGACAAGAAAAAAGGTAAATGCACTCATAGCTTCATGGACATTTATAGTTTAAATGACTTAAGTATAATTAAGGATAAACCAATTTTGCTTACGAAAATATTTCAAGAATGATTTAATTAATATGATGTACTCGTATTGATGGTTTTGTTTAATACCATTTTCATAATTTTCTATCAATTTGCATTTTCGCCTAGTGTTACATGCATGAAGGACGGGGGGGAGGGACGAAATGTACTTACGATTGTTGCACAAAATTTTTGTTTCTTCTCCTTGGAAGACTCTCATGGTGAGTTGTTCATAGTGTTTAGTCTTTAGCCCTGCAAAGTCTGCGTAAGTCTGGTTGCTGGATCGAATGTCTTCGATTCCGATTGACTTTTACATCATCAAAAGAAACAAATTATGCTTGCGTAAAAATGGTCGTTTGTGAGATAATGGTATAAACGCAAACAAAATAATAGGGGTATCTTTATACATGAACTAGATCATTCAATAACAGATTTAATAATGATGGTAAATAAATTACTTTCAGTTATTTCCTTTCAAAGCATCACGGTATGTAATATAATAGAAAGCAACAACCTCCAATGTTACGCAAACATCAACATTGTAGAAAATAAATATTACATTAATTTCAATACTGTGGCATGGCTGGAAAAGTATACACTATTTTCGAAGATTACAAAATTTAGCAAATTTGTGAAGTAATCTAGACCCATCAAAAGCAAATATGTAAGCCCTTCCAAAAACGGTTTCATGTGTTAAACTTCGATGAAATTATGTTCATGTTCTTGTTCAACTCCTTAAGTAAAACATGTCGCTCATAAAAGACTTCAGACAGTGCAGCTGCGTGGTAAGAGGACAAAGAGGTCGATGGAAAAACGCCCTTACATTAAAGAATGCAATGTGACCTGTCATTAGGCCTACAAGGCGTTTGTTCAACATTGAACTGATTGGGAGTATTATAATTCTGCCGTAAAAACGATAATTTACCATTATTCCTTATGAATGCAGGATTAAGAACCGAATAGGATGAAACTAATTATTTAAAAGCGCATTTTATTATTTCAAGTGCCTTGTCAGGTCTGAACAAGAAGACGGGACTATGATCTAACCCCCACACAAGCATACACGCACACGCACACATACATAACATTCATCCCTCGTGAATCCATCACAGTCAAGGTCTGAAGTGAATAAATGTCATGATTTGTTTTACTTTTACTGAAATCGTACCTTACTTTCGCATGGGCAAAAGCGTTTTACAAGTGTTATGCATTGATTTGTACATGTTTAATATGTGTTCCTTTTCCATTTTCAAAATGGCGAGTAGGGAGTGCGTGTGTTTATCGTGCCTGAAAAATGTTTAATCCAACGAGGACTCGCCTGACTATGTCCCCGCACCTCTGTCGAAGGATTTGTTTGATGCTTGTCCAGCTATTCGCGAGATTTATTTGTTGACACTTTTTACATCGTTATTTGGACACTTCTTCATCGTCTTTAAACTGTATCGACTCCGTGCAGTATGAATAAAGCAGATTATGTGTTTTATCATTGTGAACCATGTTTTGACATATTCAAAGGCATTTTTTGTTATCCCACCTCGATCGACGCGTAATATTATATTCATCTTGCAGTATTTTCACATCTGAATAACTGAACTTTGACACCGTCATCGTCATCCAATGTGTTGCGATTACTTTTTATTATCGCCATCACACCCCGTCATCGTCATTGTCGTCATCTTCATCTTCATCTCAATGCCTACTAATATATGCAAAGCTTTACATAGGACTATATATACATATATATGTAATTCTAGACGTGAACTAGTAAAACGATTGATTTTGTTGTATCAAGTCAGAAAGAGAAGGGGGGCTTGATATGGTTGAATAGATTTTGAAAGCTAATTCACTTAGATTGTCTTGGATATATAAGTTTTTTAATGCAGATGATGCAATGTGGAAGACATAATTTTCATTTCGGACTGAAAGAGTTAGTGGGATGCCATTATGTTTACAGTATAAGTGTCATATTAAACACATTAAAATGATATTGTTACAAATCAGGGCTTTGGTACTGGGAGGGTAAGCATTTTTTTTCTGTTGTGCGTGCATAAGCGCACGCGCATGCGCTATAGCAATGGCGCATCGTGTCGCTATAGCTCCTGCCAAATGAAGGAAAATGAGCATAATTTACATATTTTAGTCATGTTGGTGGAATCAGTGGCGTACGCAGGATATTTTCAGGGGGGTTCAATTGTTTTAATCGGGCTCAGCCAGCTGCTGAATAAGCGGGAGGGGGGGGGGGGGGGGGGTAAGGTCACCTTTTTGTTAAGGTTATCTATTAGCATAATAATTTTTTTTTTTTTTTTAATTAAAAGGAAAGGGGGGGTTAAACCTCAACCCCCCCCCCCCCTCCCCCTGCGTACGCGCCTGGGTGGAATTATCATGTTTCATTTGGGCATATTATTTGTGTGAAAGTTATCTGATCGAGAATAAGGGGTTGTACCGAGGGTTATATTGGATATTTTATTGAACTAATTAGCAGAAGTGTTGTTTTGAAGTGTTGTTTTACTATTTAAACTAGGACATAGTTGCCTTTTTATACGTGTAAGTATAGGAACATTATTCGGAAGGCAGGATTGTGTATTTAGGTATTTCCACTGCACTGTATCCGATACAGGTCAGCCTCACCGAGGCTGACCTTTAGTTGGGTCTTACATAGTCTGCACTTAACCTGTGTGAGTTCACCCTAAATTTTGTTTGGTTCGCATTCAAGATTTCCGACATGCAATTCGTGATTGGTATGATTTTTTTAGAGCAGTGAAACGTAGACAAAAAGGAATGAGAATCAGTGACTGTGAGGTCATTATGAAGCATGGATGATTGATTGCTCGAGCCTCGAGGGATGATCAATTGGCTGATGCTGTGCACAAGAAGTTTGGGTGACCGATTGCAGTCGACAGATGATTGATTGTTGATACGCCCTGTGATACCTGTGAGCAGTAAATGATAACTCCAGCCATCAAGCTACGGTCATATATTTCGACCAAACGGATGGAGAGCGCCTGGCCAGGCACGGGGCATCCTGACAAATATTCCGTGTCAGCTAAGGTGGCGAACCGTGTCCGTCACAATATGTAACAGCAGAAATGGATTTGCTTTACACATGGTCAGAAATTCGATATGTAAATACAATTTGAAGTAAAAGATATTCCCAATGAAATACTTTGGAATAATAGTAATATTGTAATTGATAATAAACCTCTGTATTTCCTGTCGTGGATAAAAGAAAGAATTCTTCAAATTAAACATGTTATAAATCAAGGTACATGAATAGATATATTTCTCTATTCAAAAAACATATTGATGTAAATAATCTGCTGTTTTTATTCCAAATGTTAAAATAAAAAAAAGCACTCCCAAAATATTGGTCACAAAATGTACGTTTAAACAAAAGTTCAAGTCTCAATGAAACAACGTACATTGAGACAACTTTAGATGTTATAAACGTTGAATGAACCAAAGCGAACATTACTATAATTTAATACTAGAAAAGAAAAAAGAAAAAGATACTTTCCATTTTTTGCTAAATATTTTAGGCCTACCAGAAACATTTGTTCGGAAAGATGTATTTCAGTTCAAATGTAATAAGATAAGAGACAATAATATCATACAATATGATTTCAAATAGAATATTGCCCTCTAAAGACAATCTCTTTACATGTAAAATTGCACAGTCTTACGAATGTGAGATTTGTTGTAAAAAAGAAACTATTGAGCATTTTATATTTCGTTGCAACAAATTAAGAGTTTTCTGGAAAATTATCTCAATAATTATATATCTCATTTTTAAATTAGACATTAAAATTGACCTGAAAATGTTTTTTATTGGATATAAAATAAATAACAGAAAATCTCCTTCCCGTTAAATAATTTCTCTCCTTCCCGTTAAATAAATGGAAACAGCGCGCAGCAAGTGGCGTATTGGATTAACTCTTAAAAGAGATAGATAAGCGTATAACACTTAACAATATGTTATTGTCAAACAAATATATAAACGAAGAAGTATTAGGAGGGTTCCTACCTCAGCTTCTTCTTCACGCTTATTGTTCATCACAGCAACATGAACATCCCCATTGGTCCATTTAACAAAGAAGGGCTGGGGATCTCCAATCTTTTCTGCACCCTTTAGCCTCGCTGAATTTGTTAGATCCTAGAAAAAGACACGAAATTCTCTAAATAAATAGCATCCGAGATACCGTATTCATGTAAAATCGAAGATCATCAATAGTTGGCATATTATTAAGTTGTCAAAATGTGTGAGGTGTAAATAGTTATGTGTTATAGTAAATGTTACTGTTATTGCAGGGAATATTACTGTTGAGCAGAGACCAAATGGGAGTTGCCAATTTGCGGTGAACTGATGGCCACTTCAAAAAATTCATAATTTTCCTATTTTTAGTCGTTCTCAAACTTTCACTAACCCGTTCCTAAACTTACTATCAGGGTTGATTTTACATTTTCAAATAGACCCTGAACATTTTGCGTATAGGCATGTGGTGTCAGTTTAACCTTCACAGATAAAGTTAAAGATTTGCATAGAAATTTCGTATTTAGACATCACAAAAGTCTTTTGAACTATATAAACAAATTCTTGTCTGACATGACTAGGGCTTGTCAACATTGAAAACACTCAGGGATGTCGGAGACGTATAAAGCGCTTTATAAACCAAGATTATTGTTATTGATATCATATTATTAGAATAAGTTGTATCAGTATTATAAGTACCTGCAGTATTATTAGTGTTGTTATTGTCATTATTGTAGTTATTACTATTGTTATTTTTTGTTATTTGTGTTATTATTACAATTGCTATTGTTAATATTAATATTATGTAATCATCATCGTCATAGGTACAATAATTATCACTCGAAGACTATGCACACTACTATGATTAACAAATAGTCCTTCGTTTTGTTTAAAACCTAAACGATATGAACAAGTTCATAATAATTATTTTACTTTTTCTACACCCTTAACATCAATCGCCAAATATAACCGCAGGTTAGCAGAACTATCCGATGCTTTATTTGAGTAGGGAAGGCACTTCAGTTTTTTTCCTCTTGACGATTTGAAGGGAGCAAACCAGAGGCAAAACTCGTTGATGTGTAACTCGAGCTCCTTTTCCCGAACAGTGCATGCAGGGATATTGGCCAAGTTCCCTGCAGTTACCTCCTGTGTCGTGAGTTCGCCTCCTTTAAGTAAAAGTTAAAGTAACATAATAATGATAATAATATTTATAGTGATAATATTGACAAATTAATCATATCAATAATTATTAAAAAAGCAGAAATAACATTATTAATTAAATTAATAAAACACAAAGTAGAAATAACACAAATATATATATATAAATAATGTAATAACAAAATCATGGATTTATCAATTCATAAATGAAACACTTTTTTAAAAATATTTTTGCGCTTCGTTCATTACAACAAAACGCTGTTTTAATCGGCTTATCACATTTGCTGAGGAAATTCATGAGGAATTCTCAAAAGTAAAGTATGGACACTCCATGGACTATCTTGTAAAAACATACGAAAGTAATGTATGTTGACGGTGATATCTGGAAACGAAGAAAAGAAGTAGAGTTTTAGTAAAGGAGCAAATATCCGTTTTTATGTCAGTTTTAAAAGAATGTGAGGGAATAAATGCCCACACAGTTAACCGTTCTTAACATGCCCTCATATTCATAAGTCAAAACTGAATCATTTTTTACGCCCCCCCCCCCCTCCCCCCCCCCCCCCCCCCCTCGAGGACAATCACCCCCGAGGAGTTATTAACACTGTGACGTATAATGTAAGCTTCTCTCTAAATTGGTATTCACAAAAGATGTCATGAACTTTAATTTTCCTAGTAATATAAAGTTCATTTAATCTTCAATTTTTTCGATTCGATGTGGGAGGGGGGATGAACCTTTTGCAATTCCCTCGTAGTTCTGAAACCGAGTAAAGTACACAATTTACATTTCCTAGAAATTAAACAATACATTGCGCGCAGATGAGTTTCCGTAACAGCCTGTCTCCCCCAAAATGGCCCAACAAAGAAACTAGCAATGTAAGGTTTTATAATGTATTCATCTTCTGTAACTTGTCTAATCAGCTGATCGTGTATCTGTTTGTGTGTTTAAAGAGCCATCATCCATGATCTATTCCAAAATTACGGTTTTCTTCACGTTATATATATTTGTTGTCATGCTTAAATATAATACAATTTATTGTACAGTAATTTCTTTTGAAATATAAATTACTTTCAACTTATATGTACGGTACCATGTCAAAAGAAAAAAAGAACCGCTCTCTGGTACATTCATCTTGTTTGATCTTGTAACTCCACAGCACCGTTTTTCAACCGGAGTGCCGCAAAAGAATGCTAGTTACATAACAATTTATTTTGGAAAACGTTGGTTATGTGAAAAACAAATATCAGAACGGTTGGAGTATGTAATTTCGTAAAAAAATATCATTTTAAATGTCTTCCTCGATCTCTGAAAATATGTTGACGGCAAGGCACCCAAATATATATTATATCTTAAATTTCAAAATTACATTATTACCACACTCATAAATTTAGAAACATGATAAATAAACACGATAAATAAGGGCAACCGGAGGCCTGAATATCCTCATATTCATTTATGTAGGCCATGATCAAACGTAACAATTTTTATTCAAGTATATTCGGCGGCGAGGTGCCGGCAAACAGTACTTTAAGTCGTTTCTAGTTCTAATTTTCTACCATTTCAAAAATATCTTCTCCTTGTTTATTCCTGCTCGTTCGCTATATAGGGGAATAACTGTTCCTGGGGGTAATTTTCCTTGGGGAGGGGGGGGGCAATAACCGGGGGGTAATTGTCCTTTGGGGTAGTTTTCCGGTGGGTAATTTTTCAGGGATGATTGCCAAGGGGGTTATTGTCCTACAGCAAAAAAATGCATACCAGATGTCTGAGTAGTGCGTTTTCAGAGAGCGGTTTTCTCTCAAATTTAGTCAATTTTCGTTGATTTGATCATTAAGAACCCTTAAAGGACACACCAAATCTTTGATGGTACATACACAGCTTGAGCAAAGCACACTCTCAGGGGATCCCGCTTTTTCTTTGCCGTCTCTGTGAGGTCCCTCCGCACCGCCCGTGTGGTCGCTATTCAAAGTCACACACAGTCTCATATGAATAAACGAAGTAGTAAAACTTAACCAAAGTGTAACTTACGGATGGATTTAATTAAACACACACACATCATTGTATATTTATCTGTTTTACTGATTCACTACTCATATACAAAGCCCATCAGTGGCATCGAATTCAGAGGTTCAAGTAATGTTTGACAAGGAGTTGAGATTTCCTCATAGGGTTATTTGTTAAACGCGACTGCATTTTACTTGACCTTGGACGGTGCGGATCATGAGGAGCCTCACAGAGATAAGAAACTAGAGAGTGTGGTATGCTCAAACTGATCATTTACCTTTTTTCTTACAATTCCTCACATACAGTTCGTTTTTTACAATGTAATAATAGGCCAGAACTTAAGTCTTCTTTACAATGAGAGAAACAAATATTTATCTTTTTTTTATCCAATTTGTTAATCTTTAAAACTATTTAGACAACAATTGGCACCATATTTGTTTTGTAGTGCATTTTCAAAATATGATTTGTGCAACTTTGACAATACATTTTGTTTGATTTTATATGTAATAATTAATATGCATATTTAAGTTAAACAAAATATTCGATTATTCTATTACATTTATTTATTTTTCCTTTCTATTCCATACTATAGTCTTTTGTCATTCACAGGAAGGAACCTAATAATGATCATACCTTTGAAATGGTAAAGTACAACTTTAACATCCGTAGGGTCGACAAAGCTGGCACAATGAGGCAATTTCATTTGGACAGGATGCTTAAACGTTAAGCCATCAGGTTTGAGTTCAACACCAAAACTTGCCATCAGTTCTTCACCTTGCAATTGGATGCCCGGAACTGGAACAGTTTCGATTAGTCCTACATATATATCTTGGTCTTTGTCAAGTGCACCTGGTGGTACAGTCAATTGGACGCCATACCGGCTGAGATGTATCTCGCCACCCTCAGGACCAATACATTTTCGCACTGTTTGCATTATCCTTTTTGATTCAACATCCAATTCTGCAATAAAATACGATATTCATACAAATGATATTATTATTTTACATGCGGTCATTGCATGTCATTGTATTTGCGAATGGCATAGGGAACCTATATTACTTTCATTACTAAATGTAGGTCAATTTTAGCTGATCCACCAACGTAACTAGCGCTCAAGCATATCAGTTGTTACACGCGTGGAGAGTAGACAAATATATCGATTTGCGTATATCCAAAGGAAGTTAGTGCTGGGTTGGGATTTGAACCCCGTACTTTGTGATATACAGTCCAGCGACTTACCCAGTACACCGCAACACCTGTACTATTCCCTGACTTTTGTATCAAATGTGGTTCAGCTGGCGATCTTTGATTTAAATTTATTGTCCTTACAGATATACATATTACACACACTCAATGCTCCAACCAAACCAAAAATGTGTGTATGTGTATCAATCGGAACAAAAATATTCATGACTATAGGAAACGAACTTTAACGTCGCCGTCAGAAAGACGTTCCTCAGTTTCGTACCGGGGTCGACTAAGCTAGTTTGTAGGCGAAGACAGAGAGCTTACCAAGCGAAAGTGCCGCTAAACCAACTCAAAATATGTCACTAGCCTTTTCACTAGGGCACCCATTCGGTACCATTTAAAACGGAAATTCATGAGCACGTAATATATTTGACAATAATCTGTTTGAAAATTTCTGATTTTTTTTTTTTTTTTAATAGACATACGTTATTTTATGCCAAGCATCCCCAGCACGTTTTTTCTCTCCATATCATGTTAATATTGTTTGAAACGGACTGATTACAAAATCGATTTCGAAGACATTTAGATCAAGAGAAATTACCATCCAATAGATCGTTGCGCTCCTCTTCCGGTATTCTATTTGGTAAAGAGAGAACAAAAATACAAATAAATGAATTAATTCCAATTAATATTTCCATTGAATGTAAATGAATAGGCATGTATATATTGTGGATATTACATCAACTTGTATTCAAATCGACGACGGTCAATATGGAATATATGATATCAACCGTCATTGATTAAGTTTTAACAAAACAAATCGGGGGGGGGGGTCGAGGTTCCTTTTGCTACATTCTAGCTACACACATGTTGTTCAGTCTAGTGGTGTACCGTTAAGTAGTTACCTTGAGATAACGAACTGCCAGAGTCTGTGTGTGCTTGTGTAGTGTATCGGTGTGTTACCACTCGCATCAAACGTTGTACATATGGCTCCCTTGTCGAGGAGGTACAGAAGAAGCTTCTCGTTCTCGGTCAGCGGCTCGTACTCAGGATATCTTGATACAACCTAGACGTACCAACACATATAATGATTGTCCAGTACAAATAGGTGCAAGATGATTTATACACGGTTACGCACAGTTATATTATTTCATTTACGTACCCTTAATGTATCATACTAATCCTGTTTTTGTTTTATTGTTGGTTTTAATTGTAATTATTTGGATGTTTGTTTATTATCATCCTCTGTAGACTTTTGTTTATCAGATTAAGACATTATTCGTTAATATTAGTTAAATCGAAGTTAAATATGTTAAACAAAACATGACACAGACAGAAAGAGTTCGTTTGATTTATTTTCGTTTCAATTATAAGCATGTGCTTGCTGCACGATAGTTCTTGGCGTAAAACAGTGTAATGAAATATTAAAAGAGGCAGAAAATAAAATGAGAAGAACTTGAAATGTTAATACAAAATTGTTGAACTAATCGATACATTGAATTGAACGGGAATGACCAAAAAATAATTCATACACCATCATCAAATTAAATTTTTTAAGATAACATTTTCTGTTAATATATTCCTTTTTTAGTATTAACTAATTGGGATAATATTTTACCGGTTCAAAACCATTGGTGCTCTGGACCTTTTTGTCAGAATGTTCAGGACCACCCCACTGTGTTAAAACAAGATGCAGACAGGTTTTTCCGTCACTGGTTTGGATGTTCAAGTCTGCTCCGGCTTCGATCAAGGCCTCTATAACAGGAGAAAATCCACCTTCTACGGCCAGATGCAGTGGTGTTTTTCCCTGCCTGTCTTGTTCGTCTATGAGAGGGCAACTCTGCTTTCGGTTAAAATACATGAAAACATTAACATGAACAATGTAAACGATGTAGATATGGCAGAACCCAAGACATCAGAGTATCTATAGATTATGGAATCATGGGTAAAAACTGCAACTTCGCCCCTCACCCAACTTAGGAAGCAGAGCGACCGAACGGTAGATGTTCGCGAATTTGTAACCCTCATAAGTGCATTTTCAATACATTTCGTCCGGAAAAAATACAACGACAAGAGAGTACTGCTATCGAGAAGAAGCATTTCAAATTTTGAGCAATGATTACGGTTTAACTACTTCCTCAGATTTGGCGCAAAATAAGCCAATGAAAAATGTGTCAACGATTTAAAGAGACAACCAACAATTAAGTTTCCTATCATATATTGTACATTTCCGGATGCAATTTTAATTGTCTCATCATATATAGGAGGAACTGAAAAATAGCTGATGAATATAAGAAATAGGGAGTAAAATTACTACAATTTCTGTTTCTCTCTCTCTCTCTCTCCCCCTCTCTCTCTCTCTCTCTCTCTGTTATCAACGCTATTGTTAAGCTATATCTTATAATGGAAATCGAACTTACAAGATCATGAAGCAACACATGCGAATGAGCGAAATAGGCGACCGAAACCTTATATTTAATGTAATTTCTCCAACCATCAAATTAATGCGCATACAAGTCTAAACATAATTACGTTTTCCCTTTTTCCCCCTCTCAAACCAATGTGGGTGTGTATTTTTTTCTTGTGCGCACCTCCAATTACCCGTTTGTTGCGCTATTTCTACGTTGCATCTATGGTACGCACCCCGGTGCCCCATTATATACAATAAATTAAGTGAGTTCCGACACGTGCTACACGCACTCCTAAGAAAAGTAGACATCCTATTTCGATTATTGAGTTCAATATTTTTTCCTGTCGAAATGGTATCATATTAGAAAATACGATTGTGGAGCAATATGTGCAGCACTTTCTAACTGCAAAGAAAATCTGGTTCGGATTCGGTTAAATTAAACTTTATATTTACCTCTTCCCCCTCTTCCTGACTCACTCCTAGAGCGAGCAAAATTTCAACGCAATCCAAGTTGCCTTTTCTCCCAGCGGAGTGGAGTGGAAGATGCCCTGCGTTGTTCTTTGATGAGATGAGTTCTGACATTCCGTCAAGACCAATTACGTACAATAGCGTATCTAACCTGCCACTGCAGAGAAGGGAAAGATTATGCCGGCATGAACAACTTGAAGAAATTATTGCACTCGAGGAACTAATACTTGATCATCTGGGACTAGATGAACTATTGACTGGTCGACTAATACTTGGCAAATTCTAGTTTAAATACTAAGACTTAAAGAACTACGAATGGCGCAATTACGGGAGTCAAATAGCTATTAAGCATCTACTACTTGAGCAATTATTACTGAACGACACGAAGTTTACTGACTACTGCTTGCTAGAATAGAACTTGAGAAACTACTTCTTGAGCAACTAAGAGTTGGAAACTTCTAGGTTTGAAACTAGTTATACAGACATGAAGAACATGACTGGGGCATTAAAGGATGTTAACTACGCATTGAGCAACCACTACATTAGAAACTAGAACTTGAGCTCCTGGGACTTGAGCATCATGTACTTCAGCAGCTAGGATAGGAGCAATTATTCATCGGGAAGCTAGGACTTTGGCGATTATGGGAGTTAATAGTATACAAATAATACACAGCAGTGAGGGCATTAGTAACAATTACCCACACAAGGTACCTTTGGAAAAGTCTAACACGCCCGAGGCGATAGCCGAGGGCGTGTTAGACTTGTTCAAAGGTACCGAGTGTGGGTAATTCTAATGCCCGAACAAAATGATGTGTATTATTTGTTTTATACAATTATGAAGTGGATCCTTGTTATTTGATCAATTACCCTCATCTCAAACTCAAAAGGCCCGAATTCACAAAGGAGGTTTAAATCTAACCCATGGTTCAAATCCTCATTTACATAACCCATGGCCCATGGTTTAATATAAGCGCAAATTGAGGCGTACCTTGCCTTGCGCGCGTCTAATATTAGACCTCTGACTTGTGTCGCGCTTATTTTGCGCCAATTTTTTAGCTAGATGTCTTAATGACCGGTCATTACCATTGGGTAATGACCGGTCATTACCCAAATTACGCGTTAGGCAAAATAAATGCCTGGTCACGTGTACGCTTTCAACCAATCATTTGATTAGGAATTACGTCATCATCTTATAATAACTGATACTATGCCTTCAAGAGTTCGTTGCTATTATTAAAAACAAAGACATTAATGTCAGGATGGACTACCCTATTGAGTAAAGCAAAACAAATTATAGAATCACCCTGTGCTTACCCTGATGCTGTAACGTGAACGAGTGAATCACAATCATTATCCCTCTTCGTGGGGTCCGCTCCATGTGCTATCAGCTTTTCAACACAGGATTGGTGGCTGTGCTCTGCGGCTAAGAGCAGCGGGGTTGAATTATGGTTTGACTGGCGAGAGAATCAAACCACGAAATGAAGAAAAAACAATGTAATATCAACTGGCTACATTCGGTGTCGCATGTAATACCAAACTTGTCTGCCATAATGTCATCCAAGGGACTGTAACCTGGAAGTGTTTCACCAAGATTACGCTCGATTGTAAGTTGGACTCAAGATTATAAGTTGGACTTAAAATTTATGCCACATGTTTGTGTACTCCCATATACATGTTTCTGTGTATAGTGCTTGTTATTTGTACCAATACTGGACCAAATTTCTAATTATTTTGATGATTCCAGAACATAGCAGTAAACAAGGAATATGTATATTAAATGAAAGATAATTAAAACTGATTGTTCAAAAACTTTTTCTAAATCGTCAAGAAGATATATATGTATATATATATTTATCATATTAAAGATAATTAAAATTCTAGCATAATTTGTCATGATTGGATGGGCATATTGAAGGCCTGATTTATTAGCAAATTGCCAAAAAATGGAGCAAGTTGCCATTTAAATAGTATTAAACATATGCATATGTAAGACGTTTTCGTTCAACAGAGAAAGAAAAAAAGAGAAAAAAAGATGAGGATTGAGTTTTAAATGCCAACTGAAGTCTCAGGCCTAAATGGTTTTAATATGACTTTACAAATGGATATGCTCATCTACTTTTGAATAGCAAGATGCCCCTATTTTTGCAAGATTTGTTTAGATATTTCTGTTGAATTGACGATGCTTACTTATGCGTGAACGGTACGAATCCTATTGCATATTATAAAAGAAGACTGATTTATGTTTATTTTGTATAAATGATAGATAAGTGTTAAATAAATCTCTTATTCATTTTAAATTAGAAATTATTGATAGTGTCCAATCGTTTGCATTGCTGAGTGAATACATGTGTTTAAACACACACCCACATATATAAATATAAATATCGTACATACGTGGTTAAGAAAAGATGTTACAAACTAAAATTGGTAGTCCTATTCAGTATGTGTGTCATGGTATGGCGATAATGGCTTATCATAACATTAAGTTGATAATCATCAAACATTAAAACTCTGCACTGTAGGGTGAAAAGATACGTTCAAAAGAAATCAAAAGAAACACACTTGTTTGTTAACTTCTGCTCCATTTTGCAAAAGAAATTCGATGCATCCCAGATGCCCTTTTGAGCTTGCCAATATAAGAGCTGTGTATCCGATTGTGTTTGTCGAGTCTACAGAGACGCCATTTTCAATGAGATATTGCAGTATTTCCAGCCGATTCCTGTTGAAGTATAAACATAACATCAGACATAACTTAATTGAAATTAAACCGTTCGTCAATATTGGTGTGTATTTTGCATTATCCATGCCTGTTTCCTACCGTCAGATAATTACTGAGCCAAAAATCACGTAAGTTTTAATGTTTTCGCAATGGCTTACTAAGAGAAAGGGAATAAGCCGTCATGTTCTGAAAGCCTTAGTTTGCGACAGTGGTATGATCTTCTTCCTTTTTCTTCTTTACCTACTTTTCTCTATTGTTTTATCCTTTTCCCGCTACTCATCAAAATTATGTTATTGTTAATACTACTACTACTACTTCTACTACTACTACTACTACTACTACTACTACTACTACTAATAAGAATTCTTCTCATTATTATTATCATTCTTCTCCTCCCTACTTTCCTTTATCTTGTTTCTCTCTCCTACTTGCCATATGTCAGTGTGAGCACCCCATGCATGAAGATGTCGTCCATTGTAACCAACGAAAATTCTACATTTGACGTCGTATTTGGGGACAGAATGATGATATATACATATTTATTATATGGCATTTGATGGACAGAGGAATTTAAATCCCCCGCCCCCCCCCCCAACAACAACAAATAAATATTATATAATAATTAAATTTATTTTGTTTAAATCCTCAAACCTTGCTTTTGTAAATATCTTTCATACACGGAAATGAAAAACAACAAAGTATTGATATTAACAATAACATTAATTGACTGACGGAATGAAATGGATTTAAGTAATGTGTGTTTTCACCATTCGGCTGCTATATGAATAGGGGCATTTCCTTTCTCAGTTTTCTCATGAATGCTCGAACCGTATGCTTTTAGAATGCTGGTAATCTCAAAATGGCCTGATTTGACAGACATCTGCAACGGTGTCCAACCTCCCTTAGCCTATGAATACAAACATACATAACGACTTCATGCTCACACCGATGGATTCACATGCCAAGTACATCAAGTAATCAACAGTTCTAATTGTCCATTCGTCTGCATCTGCTTCATAGGCAATTAAACAAAACACGAGTCCTTGAGGATCATTTTACCTATTTTATTCTTTAAAATGTGATATTACTTTAGGTCGGTAAATTCTACATAAACATTTTAGTTGAAACACAAAAAAACAGTCGTAAGGCATTTTCAAGGGCAAATGAGAGATTGATATGGTTCTGGCATTTATTATATACATTGCAGAACGTGAGTGTGAAAATAAAAATAAAAATGCCGACAATTGGTTTTACCTGTACATTGACATCTGCATTAGATTCTAAAAGAGTTCCAAGGGGTTCTTTGAAACCGTTTGATGCAGCTATATGAAGCGCTGTGATGCTGGTACTGCTGAATTTGTTAACATCAGCATGGAACGCCAACAGACATTTCATTATACCAACATGTTTCCTAGTATACATAATCGTTGAAAGAAATGAATTTATTTAGAATAACTATGTCACAGTACTTTAATTTATGTGATAAGGATAATAATTTAAAAGATGACAATAGCAAGTACAACAAAACTACTGTAGACGTTGCTACTACTACTACTACTACTACTACTACTACTAATACAAATTATACCGTTATTAATACTAATGATAATAATAATTATATACCTCTCTTTAGAAATCGAGCCATCTGATTGGTCGAAATTACAGTCGTGATTTTAGATATTCCCGCCTACTAGTAAATAGTCTTTTGAAAAGTGCCCTCATACCCGCCTACCGGTCAATTGTCTTTTTAAAGATGCTCGTTTCCCCGGGTAACAGGCCGCATGAAAAAAATTGTGCTCAGATCCCCATTGGTTTACGTGTCAAATTGTCTTTGTGCGAGCGCGGACACCATGCGGTGCTTTTTGTCTGCGATTTCCAAATGGTTGAAACTTTCAGTATTTTTTTTCATTGAAGATTGACAGTGTCTCAGATTTTCCGGAATGTTTTAACCAATCTTCACTCAATACAAGGTTAAGTAAGAATTCTTTGTAGATTTTTGTTTCAAAATTCGACTGCTTTAACCTTATTATGCCACAGGGCTATTCCCTATTGTTCCAAGCCCCCAACCCCCCCCCCCCCCCCCCCCCCCGTGCCAGGTTGTTTTGGAGATAATCTGATCAACGCGATGGATTTATGAATAGCGAGTGCAAAACACACAGCACAGTCCAATGAGCATGAACAATAACTGCTATTTCGAATGCGCCCTTGCACGCACATGGAACTTAAGCGATGGCTCACTCGTATGTACAAAGCACTATAACGATAACGTGCATGTAGCCTTAAAGGTAAAGACCAGTATTGGAAACGCCCAAATTTAAAAAAATGAAATGGCAGCTCTTATTACCAATCATGTGAAAGAATATGTTTTGACAAATACATGATGAAAAAAAAATTCTCGGGAAACCACCTACTAATTGATATATTTGGTAAATTAGTTTATCTATTTGTATGTGAGAGATAAACACACGTGTCGCGCACGTGTCGCGCACGTGTGCGTAGTCCTATATACATCTTTCTGTGTACAATGCTTGTAACTTTACAAAGACTGGGCCAAATTTCTTATCATTTTGATGATTCAAGAACCTTGCAGTACACACTAATACAATATGCTAGATCAGGCCTTCTCAACTGGCGGCGCGCGCGCCACTCGTGGCGCTTGCGGTCAGTCAGAGTGGCGCGCGGCTATGGCGCGCCATATGCCCAATAACCCCGAAAAACACGGTTTATCGCCGATAAACAAGGTTTATCGACGAAAAACAAGGTTTATCGAGCGATAAACCTTGTTTATCGTGAGAAACTCTGTATATCGACTGATAAGCACAGTTTCTCTCGATAAACAAGGTTTATAAACAAGGTTTATATAAACAAGGTTTATCGACGATAAACAAGGTTTATCGAAAAACACGGTTATTCGTATTTCGTCAGGAGTGGGCGCTTTTTAAAGTTGCACCCAGCTCAGAGCACTGCTCCGCACGAGCGCTTTACACCGTAGAATATACCAACACCGTAACACTTGCTCGCGCTCATGACCACGATCGACATTTATGGCGAAGTATTCCAGGCTTTTTCCCCAATTTTTGAAATGTTATGTTTATATTTCTCTCTCTCTCTCTTTCAAACTTTCTAGGTTTTCCCCTTCTCTTATCTCTCTCACTCTCCCCCTTTCTTTCTCTCACTCTCTCTTTCTCCTACCCTCTCAATATAACCCTTCTGTCTTTCCCTCTCTTTCTTTTAATTCTCTCTTTCCCTTTCTCTTTCCTTTTTCTTTCTCTGCACTCCCTCTCTGCCTCCTCCCCTTTTATCTCTTTCCCCCGGTATGAGAAATAGGGTAGAGATAGATGGTTGGAGAGAGAGAGGAGAGATAAATGACTGAGATAGAGGAGAGATAGAGCAGGAGACGGAAAAGGAGAGATAGAGCGGGGATAGATAGATGGATATAGATGGAGAGAGAGAGAGAGAGAGGAGAGATATGTTAAAGATAGATCGATGAAGATAGAGGAGAGGTAGAGCGGGGATAGATGGATGGTTATTGAGGATAAATAGAGGAGAGATCGAGCGGGTGAAAGATGGATAGAGATAGATGGAGAGAGAGAGAGAGAGAGATAGAGAGGAGAGATATAGAGCAGGGATATATGGATGGAGATTTGAGAGAGAGAGAGAGAGAGAGGGAACAGATAGAGCAGGGAAAGATGGATGGTGAATAAGGGTAAATAGAGGAGAGATAAAGGAGAGAAAGGGGTAGAGATAGAGGAGAGATAGAGCAGGGATAGATGAATGTAGAGAGAGAGATAGAGCAGGGATAGATGAATATAGAGAGAGAGATAGATAAAGAGGAGATATAGGGTAGAGATAGATGGATGGAGAGAGAGGAGATATAAATTAGAGATGGAGGAGATAGAGGAGAGATAGAGATCTCTCTCTCTCTCCATCTATATCCATCCATCTATCCCCGCTCTATCTCTCCTCTATCCCTGCTCCATCTCTCCTATCTCTTTCTCTCTCCATCTATATCCATCCATCTATCCCCGCTCTATCTCTCCTCTATCCCTGCTCTATCTCTCCTATCTCTTTCTCTCTCCGTCTATCTCCATCCATCTTTCCCTGCTCTATCTCTCCTCTCTCTCCATCCATCTATCTCTACCCTATATCTCCTCTTTATCTATCTCTCTCTCTCCATCCATCTATCCCTGCTCTATCTCTCCTCTATCTCTACCCCTTTCTCTCCTTTATCTCTCCTCTATTTACCCTTATTCACCATCCATCTTTCCCTGCTCTATCTGTTCCCTCTCTCTCTCTCTCTCTCTCAAATCTCCATCCATATATCCCTGCTCTATATCTCTCCTCTCTATCTCTCTCTCTCTCTCTCTCCATCTATCTCTATCCATCTTTCACCCGCTCGATCTCTCCTCTATTTATCCTCAATAACCATCCATCTATCCCCGCTCTACCTCTCCTCTATCTTCATCCATCTATCTTTAAAATCTCTCTCCTCTATCTCCCCTCTCTCTCTCTCTCCATCTATATCCATCCATCTATCCCCGCTCTATCTCTCCTTTTCCCCTGCTCTATCTCTTCTCTATCTCAGTCATTAATCTCTCCTCTCTCTCTCCAACCATCTATCTCTACCCTATTTCTCATACCGGGGGAAAGAGATAAAAGGGGAGGAGGCAGAGAGGGAGTGCAGAGAAAGAAAAAGGAAAGAGAAAGGGAAAGAGAGAATTAGAAGAAAGAGAGGGAAAGACAGAAGGGTTATATTGAGAGGGTAGGAGAAAGAGAGAGTGAGAGAAAGAAAGGGGGAGAGTGAGAGAGATAAGAGAAGGGGAAAACCTAGAAAGTTTGAAAGAGAGAGAGAGAGATATATAAACATAACATTTCAAAAATTGGGGAAAAAGCCTGGAATACTTCGCCATACCCCCACTCAGAAAATGTCGATCGTGGTCATGAGCGCGAGCTAGTGTTACGGTGTTGGTATATTCTACGGTGTAAAGCGCACGTGCGGAGCAGTGCTCTGAGCTGGGTGCAACTTTAAAAAGCGCCCACTCCTGACGAAATACGAATAACCGTGTTTTTCGATAAACCTTGTTTATCGATAAACCTTGTTTATCGAAATAAACTGTGCTTATCAGTCGATATACAGAGTTTCTCCCGATAAACAAGGTTTATCGCTCGATAAACCTTGTTTTTTCGCTCGATAAACCTTGTTTATCGGCGATAAACCGTGTTTATCGGCGATAAACCGTGTTTATCGGCGATAAACCGTGTTTTTCGGGGTTATTGGGCATATGGCGCGCCATACGCGGCTATTCCAAACAATTAATAAAACTTAAAAATTAAAGAAAGAACAACATTAATACAATTTATTTTAAAATAAAAAAACTCAGACAAATCAAAAAGTCGCAGTCGAAGTTGAGCCCAAAATGTAAGCAAGCCATTTTGTTTGTTTGATTTTCACTTCATTTTGACATTTTCCGTGTTTATTGCACCAAAACAACTACATATAAATTAACTTCCAGTGTAGATTTTAGCCAGGAATTGTACTAATTAATTCACATCAATATGAAATTATGATTGATGTTTTATGGAACAAAAAGGTGTTAAAAATGCCACATCTGGGCCTAAAAAAAGCCCTCAAATCCGCTAGCTTCCAGGGGCTTCGCCCCCTGGACCCCACCCGGTATCAGCTCGGTCGCTACGCTCCCTCGTAACACAGTCACCAAACATACAGGTTGGCACTTCAACCTCAATTCATTTTTGTTTTGGCGCTTCTAATAAACTAGTTGAGAAGGCCTGTGCTAGATGATCAACCTTTTCTGATCGATTCAACAACGTTTCTTTCATAATGCAATCGCATGACCATAACTGGGGGTGTTTCACAAGATTCTAAGTCGAACTTAGCTTATTTGCATATTTATGGTAATTTATGCAAATAAGGTCATAAATCACATTTTTACCCATAGATCATATATTATTCATATTTAGGCATTTTTTTAACTACATACATTCATTACACCATGAGGAATAATAATACGACAACAAATGTGGAAGAGCCAGCTCATTCCTTATGTTATCTCTTGTTTTGATAATTTCTCATGTATTTCATTGTTTTTTTAATTATGTATTTTATTGTTTTTGTTGTTTTATTTCTTTTATAACTATAATTCAACTATTTTGACTCCCAAAACAACCGCCTAAACTTTAAACAAGACCCAATTACCAATGTTTGATCTATTTTTAGGAAAAATGACATTTCTATATGATTTGTACACAAATCATGAAAATGAGCGATTTTCGGGCTGACATGCAAAGACAAAAGGTCACGTGACCTTGTAACTGTAGGTCCGATGCGCAAGACTCGAAAGAAAAAGGTCAGCGAGCGGCGTGGCGCCATCTATATGCGTTCTCGAACAATCAGAAAAATCGTGGAGGGGGGCCTTATAAGGGTCATGGCAGGCTATGAGTTAATATTCAAAGCTTGTCTGTTTTATAGGCTGTGGGGAACTAGCACATCCTCAATGACCCCTCGGCGCGACGTCAACCCCGGTACGCCTCTTGGTCATGAAGGATGCGCGCGTTCCCTTAAGCCTATAAAACAGCCAGGCTTCTTGAACCAGTCGTTATCTCTAGATTTAATATTACTCATAATAATAGCTATGACAATGATAATATAAATAGTAATAATAACAATAATGATAATAGTAATAATATTTATGATGATGCACATAATGATGCTCGTACTAATTACGGGAGTGTCGTGGAAGAGTGGTTTAAGGCGCTTGACTGAAGATGCGAAGGTCGAGGGTTCGAATCCCGACATGGCATTAATATCCTTTGGCAAGATATTTACCTGCTCTTGCTACTCTCAACCCAGGTGTTAAATAGACACCCGGTAGGTTGCGAATGTCCATGTGGTTGGATGAGCAAGTGTGCGTTATTAAAATGATGACTAGCTGGCATGCTCCCTAGGGAGTGGAACATGTGCATACATTGTTTGCGGTTAAGCCTGAATCCAATGACCGGGGAAATAATTTATCTGTAAAGCGCTTAGACACATTGTTGTATCGATCTCTTGGGCGCTATATACAAGCGGAGTGTTATTATAAGTAATATTATTTTTACAAAAAATAAAATAATAATAATCTGTTAAAGTCCACTCCAAATTTTATCAAGTTAAACCGAAAATGATTTATTTTTTATTTTTAGCCCAATTGATCGTGAGCCTGGCAGCCACTGCCCAGCGCCAGATCGACGTTGCTATATCCCTTATTGTTAAACGCCACACAAGGTAGCAGCAACTCCCGTCTTTTAACGTCTTTTGGTATGACGCGGCCGGGGTTCGAACCCACGACCTCTCCCGATCGTGAGGCGGACGCTCTACTGACTGAGCCAACACACCGGTATAAAATGATTATAATAGTGGTATTGATAATAACAAAACAAATCATAATGCCTAAACAAATAATAATAATGATAACAGGAACGATCATAACACCAGTTTCGGCAGAATCGAATAAAGAGTAGTGTTTTATGTTAATAGCACGGCTGCAATATGAAAGGAAACTTAACATGTATTTGCTCACCTTCCAGTAGCTAGTTGCAACGGCGTTCTCCCGCTATTTGACAGGGTTTCAACATTAGCGCCAGCATCACACAGAATCTGAACACATCCCAAGTGGCCTCCAAGTATTGCGAAGTGCAGAGGTGTCAACATAGTTTTTTGAGTTGAATTTATGAGCGCACGACGTTTTAAATCTCGTACCGCATCGCTGTAAATTGGACGAATCAGACAATTTAATGTTGATTCGTGATGTATTTATCAGTGGGAAAGTAAAGCTGAGCGATAAACTCCTTGAAGATATAGACCAGTTCTGGTCATGTGATTGCATTGTGAAATAAACGTTGTGGAATCGATCAGAAAATGTTGATCATCTAGCATTTAAGTATTGGTGTGTACCGCAAAGTTCTGGAATCATCAAAATGATAAGATATGTGGCCCAGTCTTGGTAAAGTTACAAGCACTGTACACAGAAAGATGTATATGGGACTATCGTATATCAACCCAGTCTAGATAGATATAATAATTTACCAAATATATCAATTAGTAGGCGGTTTCCTGACAAAAATGGTATTATTACGTATTAGTCAAAACATATTCTTTCACATGATTGGTAATAAGAACTTAAATTTCCCTATATTGAGCGGGGGGCGTTTACAAAACTGGTATTTACCTTTAAATATGTTGTGTATAATTGTGTTAGGACAGGCAAGTACGGCACACCAGATCTGCCGATGCACCCCCACTGGTATGAAATACTACTTGATGAGTTTTGAACTTCTTATAAAGGCAAGATTCTAATTATTAACTTTGTTTATTCCTTGTTTGAGACATTCTCAAAGATAAGATTTATATCGGCAAATAAGCCTGATATGACAGTATTTGTTTAAAATTTAGAGGAACAGAGTGCATAAAGAAATACAAAAAAAGTGATAATGTTTTGATATTTTCTCATTGCTATACGTATATATATATATATATTTTTTTTTTTTTGGGGGGGGAACACTGTTTTCCCTCTCAGCTAAATCAGGAAAAAATAAAATACTTTGTCTTATTCTCAAACTTAAAATTACTCTGTTAACTTATTTTGTTTCGTATCTACCTATCAGTACTCGATCTTTATACGTTCCATTTTTTTCTATCATGTTTTGTGAAATGTTAGTGGAAATAAAAGATTAATGTTAAATGTCAAATGCCAAGACTTGCAAGGTATATTTATTTTATTGACCTAAAGATAAAATGAAAGTAGTACTCACCCGTCTTCGCTATCCATTCCTAAGACAGAATCTACGAGAATTTTCAAGCACTCTTCTTGTCCGTTTTGAGAGGCGATGTGAAAAACGTTGGAGTCATTTTTCGTCTTTAATAAAATGAGAAGAATGTATTAATGTACACAACATCATGAATTTTTTTTTTTAACATTGATCCCTCATGTCAATTCGGAATAATTCGTGTGGGTTTTATAATAAATAGAAAATAAAAAAAAGTATTGATATTTTTAAGTAGAGGTAAACATATTGTTGTGCAAAACATTTTCATCAAAGTTTATTCAGGGAATTTTTTGCAATGACGAATATGGGCATTGCCTTGTTTTCGTTCACCTTCTGCCCCACTAATATTCTTCTTCTATAGAGTAAGAAATAATGGCAATATTGTGGGTTTTGAAGTGGGGGGGGAAGGAAATAAAATACACAGCTTATGCTGATGACATAACATGTTTTTGCAAAAGTAATGAGTCCCTAAAAATTGTATTTTCCGAGTTTGAGGAATTTTCAAAAATGTCTGGTCTTTGTATAAATAAATCTAAAACTGAAGGCATGTGGATCGGTAAGAATAGGCATGAAGGTGAAAAGGACAGTGCTTATACATGGCCAGAGAAGGGCATACAAGTTCTGGGCATATATTTCTCATATGACTTTGAAGAAGCAAGGAAAATAAACTTTGAAACTCGAATTAAAGAAATGAGAAACATACTTGCTAAATGGAAAAACAGAGGACTAACATTGATTGGCAAAACACAAATCTTAAAAACCTTTGTAATGTCCAAAGTAATTTATCTCTTGTCCAACATTTCATTGCCCACTGAATTTGTCAAAGAAGTTGAGAAGCTCATGTTTTCATTTATGTGGAACGGTCCGGACAAAATCTCAAGAGCAACTATGTATGCTGATTACTCAGAAGGGGGACTGAAATTCCCAAATATTCAATGTATGATAAATACTCAGCTGGTAAAATGGGTTCAACGATATTTTCACAAATCAGATCACAGCTGGACCATTCCTTTTGAGAAGTTCTTAAGGTTATATGGTGGTAAATCTATTTTTGTCAGTAATTATGCAATTGAGAAACTACCAAAAATCGAGGATATTTCTCCATTTTATGTTGCCTTATTGAAAGCATGGTTAAAAACAGATATTCATTGTGAATTGGTTACTAACGATAGAAGTCAGGTCAGTATACTGAAGCAGAGTGTCTGGAATAATAAGTTCATTCTGGTTGATAACAGGTCAGTATACTGCAGAGCATTACATGAGGCAGGGCTTTGTAATATATACCAATTGTTTGATAACAATGGAAAAATTCTCCATTTTGATTTTTGGAATGAAAAAGGTGTTTCAAACAAATATCTTTTACAATACATGGCAATAGTGAACTCTGTGAAGAAAGAGTGGAAATGTGAATTTGTTCCCTTGGTATTCGAATTTTTTTTGAATAGAGAAAGTGAAGAGCACTCTCAATTAGAGTTCCTGTTATCTGAACTATATAAACTCAAGTCGAAAATAGTGTATAAGGGTTTTCTTTCTGAAGTAATAGCAAGACCAGTTTGTGAACAATTATTCTCTAGCACCTTTGATATTCAAGAAAACGACTGGTCACAAATCTATATTTTACCTTTCAAGTGCACAATTGAAGCAAAAATGAGAGTTTTCCAATTCAAACTGTCACATAACATACTTTATACTAATAACAGATTGTATAAGATGAAATTAGTTGAGTAAGAGATGTGTACCTTTTGTAATTCAACTTTAGAAACACCTGTTCATTTATTTTATGACTGTGATGTTGCTTCTAAGCTTAGACAGGAACTTGTTGATAATATTGGCACGAAATTTAAAATTAAGTTTGAAGATCTCAGCAAGAAAATAATAATGTTTGGATTCATCAAAGATTGGAAAGGGCCCAATATGATGTTATTGAATCACTTGTTGCTTATGTTTAAAAGATATATTTATATCCAAAAATGCAAAAACGCAAAACCATGTTTAAGTGGGCTCTTTTTTTTTTATCAGTAACACGAATTATATAGAACTTAACATTGCAAAACAAAAGAAGATTGAAGGAATGCACTATAAGAAATGGTCCTGTGGAAGAATTATTTTGATTTTAATCCTATGATATATACTGTAGAAAAGAAAGTGTTACCCACTATTTCTGTATTGTTGGACGTTTTTCATTTGTTTTTACCTTTGTAATTATTGTGCAGTGATTTTTATGATTATTGTTATCATGATGTTTGTACGAATTACTTGATAAATAAAAGTTTTAAAAGGGAAAAAAAAAAAAATCTTCTTCTCCGTGTTCTCCGTATTGTTTTCGTCGGGAAATCGCATTCGTTTTGCACGTAGTGCTTGTAATCACTAGTTATGCCCTTTAATCATGTCCGTTTCCTTTCAAATGCCATAGGCATAGTCTCTAGCATCTCATCAAGGCCACTACATTCTTCGATTTTCGAGATCACTCATGCATAACCGTCAAGGCGCCGTTTTTCTCCGTTTCTGGTCCGTTTTAAGGCCTTTCTTTCTTTCTCCCTATCTCCACTATCCTAGAGATCCTAAAGAGTTCTATAAAATTCCTCTAAATAGTCCAAGATATGTTATTTCATCTGCGACGTATAACCTGACCTTCCAAATGCCATCTTTGCACTGCAAATTCAAATCCGAAACCGACTCCGAAAAATGGACCCCTCAAAATCTAAAATTGCCATAACTTGTTCATACCGTTACAGTTTCGTCTCAATTTCTTGCAGTATCTTTATCTCATAATTGCACAAAGCCATGCAGAATTTACGCTCCAATGAATATGCACAAAATAAATTAAGATGCCATGTTATACTCTGCATGATTGTGTTAGTATGGGCGGCTGTTCGTGCCACAGCATGTTTATCATGCACCAAATCCAATAGGTTTTGCACGCAGTGCTTACGAGCCCTTTGTAGGTCCCTTCCTCTATTCCCATTCCCTTCAAACTTCGTAGGCACAGGCTCTAGCATCATTTCAAGATCGTTGTATTCCTTCATCTCCGGAATCCCTCATGCCTGACCGTCCAGGCGCCAATTTGTCCGTTTCGGGCCGTTTTGGTCGCCTTTCTTTCTGTTGCTCTAGATAGTCCGAGAGAAGCTCTTTCGTTTGAAACGTAGAAACAAGTGCGTCATTGCACGCGCATTGTTGTGACATGATTGCATGTCTAGTTGATAATGTTGTAATAATATTAATGCGCGGCACAAACATGTAATAATGATTTTTTTTTTAATGAGTCATACTCGCTTTTATTCTGAAAGAAGTACTATGAAACGAAGGAGCTAATCACGAATGACAGTTTTTTCCCACCCAGTATACAAGACACAAAGTCATTTCGGCGGTTTTCATATTGCATGTTGTACACCATTTCCATTTTCAATTGTTGTTGTTGTTGGTTTCTTGATGTGTAAAAAGGAACCATTTTTTTTTTTATGAACTGTAACATTCCTGAAAGGGATATGGTTCTATTTCGCACCACTATGCAAGCATCAGAAGACGCGGACACATTTTCAGGACGATTGGTGCGTGATTGACGTAAGCTGTAGAATCCTATACATCTAGAGAGCCGGGCAAACCAAAAATGCACCAACAAGAATTGGGTCACTGATATATGTCAAATAGAAAGTTAATAACTACAGGAAAGAAAATATATAAATTACGTCATGACATAAAATACCGGAACTCGAAATAAAAGTAATTCATAAATCACGGTTCTTTTTCAATTATCGTTCAACTGCTTTAAATGTCTTACCCTACGTTGAATACGTTGATTTTCATAATACAAAAACAAACCAAAAGAAACATAGACACAAACAAGTAATAATAACTAAATAAGAATACATATACAAAACATACCCGACGAGCGTCTATATCAGCTCCATGTTCGATCAGAAGTTTTACGATATCTCGATATCCCTTTGTGACAGCCAAATGAAGTGGGGTTTCCTTCTCGTGCAGCGTTGCACCTGTGTTTATGTTTACGCCCTTTTCCAAGAGAAGCTTCACAATTTCCACAGCTTCCCTTGAGCAAGATTAACAGGACATGTCAGTAATTACTCATGATATGGCAGTAAGTTGCGAAACAATTTCTTTATTTCATGTAGGTTCTTCCATTAGGGAAACTAACCAGGGGATTCATAATCATTAAAATTACTAAAGTGAAATAGTGTTTCTGTTTGAAGGTTCGTAATTCAGATACTGAAATAGGGTTCATTATCCCTAAAATGAAATAGTGCTAATCATTATTATTCCTAGGTTTTTTATTCTGTAAAAATTATAATCAGGGTATTGTGTCAACTCTATTTCATAATAGGAATTGGAAACCCCTTTCTTTATACAAACCTCCGAAGTAGCGAACCTTCTGAAAAAGGCTTGTAAATGAAAATAGAATGTATAGTATCGCTTACGTTACTAACATCAACTTTGATTTTCGATATTCTTTAATAAGTACTTGTATGAAGATGAATTTTCTCGAAAAAAGGTTTATTTTCAAGGATGTTCGCAAAAATGTTATTGTTCATGGATGGACAAAAAATGTACACGTGTTTGTGTTTAATGCTAAATATATTACTCATTGCGGATATAGTATCGAAAATAATATCGCTAGTGATATTCGTTTGTCTCGCAATGTGGTCAATAAGGAATCTAAAAGATCACGACGTTTCGTATGCTACTGCGATACTTCGTCAGGTGATAAAAACTATTGTAAGCAAGGGTCTTTTATACTTTACGGGAGGACCGGCGGAGCGGTCTATAATTCGATCGATAATTGGAACAATAACGCCCAATGCCTATTGGTCAACGCACACGGTGCTCGACCAATCACCAAGGCCGCTGGTTCGGCTGATGCACCAGGCCTATTGCTTACAATAGTTTTTATCACCTGACGAAGTATCGCAGTAGCATACGAAACGTCGTGATCTTTTAGATTCCTTATTGACCACATTGCGAGACAAACGAATATCACTACCGATATTATTTTCGATGTTTGTGTTTAGTTTGTATTTTTTATCTAAAAAGAAGAAGGTGTTTTTTTCGAACAAGGGTCAGAAAATGGAACATGCAGAACTAAATAAAAGAAGAAAACACAAAACCGCATTATATTTAATCAAGGCTTAAGGCCGAGTGATAGTTAGTTTACTTACACTTGTACGGCTAGGTAGAGAGGCGTTCTTCCCTTGATTGATGGGTCATCCAAATTTGCACCATAATCGGAGAGCAGCCGCACGCATTCCACTTCGACATGAAATGTCGCTTCTTGAAGTGGCGTCCATTGATCCGCATTGACGGCTTCTAAATTGGCTCTTTTTTAATAAAAAGGAAGAAAAACAATAAAATTAATTGGCTTTGTAATAACACTTGATGGTACATTCTAATTTCGAATAAAGGTAAGACTGAATGAAATGGACGTTCCTTCGTTCTATTGTTAGACTGCACTTATTTGGCATCATTAAATAAAGTAACTGGCGGCCTCCCCAACTCTGCGACTCTTGGTGTTATCAATGAGCTTGTTGCCAAATCTTGACTTAATCACTGACCAATTTAATAAAACAACAATACGAAACAAATATAAATCCTTAAAACAAACAAAATCTTGTTCAGGCTCGTTTATTAGTTATGTGAAATGCGATCAGTTAAGTCACAAGCATTGTTCTTTATGCTACTCTGATCAATTCATTTTATCTGAATAACTTTAGTAAAACCTAAGGTCTTATGATACGAAGATGTTTTATAGTTACTTTTATCCTTACCTACTCTGACTTAGAATCAAACGAAGTATTCCAGAATTACTACTTCCGATTGCTATATGTAGGGCCGTAATTTGTTTATCTGTCTGTATGGGTACAAAATTATATATTCATAATTTTACAATATATCTTTTCAAATTGAAAATTTGTGTTTATTTTTGTAAATGTGTTCTAGTCATTGTCATATAAATACAAATACGTATATAGTCAGGTGGCTCAGTGAAATAACCGTTACTTGCCGGATAAAGGCACCATTATGGGTACAGGGTTTCCTTAGGACCTAAGATAAAGACCAGTTCTGGTCATGCGATTGCATTGTGAAAGAAACGTTGTGGAATCGATCAATAAAGGTTGATCATCTAGCATATAAGTATTGGTGTGTACTGCAAGGTTCTGGAATCATCAAAATGATAAGAAATTTGGCCTAGTCTAAAGTTACAAGCACTGTACACAGCAAGATGTATATGGGACTATACGCACACGTGCGCGACACGTGCGTTTATCTCTCACAGTACAATAGATAAACTAATTTACCAAATATATCCGTTAGTAGGCGGTTTACCGGCAAAATTGTTATCATCATGAATTAGTCAAAACATGTTCTTTCACATGATTGGTAATAAAGAGCTTCCATTTCATTTTTTGAAATTAGGGCGTTTCCAATACTAGTCTTTACCTTTAACGATATTTGGCTCTTAGCCCCTGACACAATTTTTAATTTAACGGTGTGGGGGCGGGGGCGTCTTTTTGGAGCCTCCAAATAATTGTATAACATTGATATGTTGTTGTGCAAATGCCATTTTTGGTACAGGGCTTCCTTATGAACTATTGAACGATATTAGGGTACGATCCCCAGGCTAGAATATTATATAAGGGTGTGGGGGTGGAGTGGCGCCGCCTCGTAGCCCACAAATAATATATAAGGTAATATAACATTGATTGTTTGTTTTACACACGCCATCATTGGTACAGGGCTTCATTAGGACCTGCTAAATGATGGTAGGGTAGGAGCAGCCCTTGAAGATTAATTCATGTAAATGCATGGTCTCGGGTGATTGTGAGGCGATGCTCGGTTTGTAATATTTTAAGATATGCCTCTGAAAGGGTCTCATGAAGAGGGGACAGTCCGGAATGACGTCTACAAGGCCGGTAAGGTAGCCTAGCCACTGAGGCCACCAAATGGCCGGGAATATGCAGGCTTGCCAAAGCGACTGGGCTGCCCTAATAACAGTCCATATCATATCCCGTCCACACTGGGACGGGCCAATAGATTCGGAAAATCTTACTCCGCGCCTAAATACACTGGGGTTAGGAAGGGAGATAGCTCCGACTTTCCAAATTGACTCAGAAGTCTAAACTCTGCGTGGCCTGCAAAAGGAGCTGCAAGTGTTCCAGCATGAGAGACTTTAAGCTCGCTAACAGAAGCCAATCGTCCCGGAACGGAATATATCTGCGCATGTAGGCATTGGCTTTGAGGCTTACCACAAGCAAAAGGCTTACGTTTACAAGATCTGTAGACAGGGAACAAAACAAGTTAACAAGCTTTCTTTAAAAAGGCGAAAAACAAAGAGAGTCAGCGAGCTTTCTTAATGGGGTGTCTCACTGATACCCCCTTCACATACACGTATTTTTTTTACGAGGCCATACGGATCGCGCAAATTCAAGAATCTGTCACGGATCCGTACGATTTGGCCACTTGTACGACCTATTAAAGAGTTGTTACGAGTTATTACGAGCTATTTACGGTTTATTACGGATTATTACGAGTTATTACGATGTATTTACAGTGAAATTCCACGAGGTGTTACGAGTTGCCACGAATAAGGGCATTTTACGACCTGTTTACATGTTGTTACGAATAGTAACGAGTTAGTTACGAGTATTAACGAGTCCTTACGATTTTGCAGCTTTTATACTTTTCCCCAAATAGTAAACAATTCGTAAGAATACGTAAAGTATACGTATCTATTCGTTAAACACTCGTAACTAGACGTAAAGTGCTCGATACAGCTCGTAACAATTCGTAAAGCCATCTTAACACGACTCCGAATGAAATCGTAAACAACATGACCGTGAAGGATCCGTGAATTGGTGAGATTTGTGAAGACTCGTAAGAAAAATATGTGTATGTGAAGGGGTGTATAGTGTGTATGAACAGAAAAAACGTGACAATTAAGAATGAAGAAACTCCGATTTTCAGCCCCAGTCAACTACACCCTCAACATACACCCCCAGATTACCACCCCAGTCAACTACCCATGTGACAACTACCCCCTGAACAACTACCCCCAGTAAACTACTCCCTAGGACAACTAACCCCTAGGACAACTACCCCCGGACAACTATTTTAATAAAACAAAGTTCATGATTTTCAGAACAAGAAACAGGAGAGTCCTGAATGACCTTAATAATCTTACTATTTGTGGTCATGATATCTCACTTGTGGATAATGTTAAATGTTTAGGTATTACTAGGTATAGCACACCAAAAATAATTACAACAAACGCATGTTATTTGATGGTTGCAAATGATCAAGCTTCATGAAAGCTTCAAAAAACAAAAAAAAAGAATTGAAATCGGTCAATGCGTTTTGATTTAATACCATTTTTTTGAAATCGCAAAATTACCGAAAAACCTGCCAGAAATGGTCAAATTGGCAAAAATAGCATCATTCGACAAAGTTGACAACTTAATTCATCACTTTCTCGGACACAAATAATAAATTAAATTATCAGACACTAAAAAATCATCTTAGTGGTAAAAAACGCAAAAAAGAAAATTCATATATCTATTACCGTTTTGAAAACAGAAGCAAACAAAATAAGTAATTTTTGCCATTTTTGCGAATCTGCAGATATAAAAAAAGTGGTAAAAATAACTAAGTCCGCCTAATTAATATGCGCATATGTAATCGAATCAAAACCGAACATGATACATCAGTGAAACCTATGTATATCAGACAGGTATGGAAATATGTTTCATTTGAAAATTTCAGCTAATTATATATTCGCGCACTCATTATGCAAATTAGGAAAGTCAAACTGTTCCGTTTGGGGGCATTTTTTAAATCATATATTCATATGTCATATTTACACCAAATATTAACCTTAAATTCCAAATATTTTTGCAATGCCAATAAAATATGGCGATGGAAATTACTTGGATCACCGTCACAGCTATTTCCTCATGTGTTTCACAAATTATTCAGAAAAACCGATCATATGATAAGAATTTGTAGACTTTCAGCTACATCACAGTATGTCAGATTTGAGGATTTATAACGATTTTCCGAGAAACCATTCAACAGGCCATAACATTCCACAGGGACTTAATTTCAGAGTGGCAAAAACTTTGGTGACCCCAGTACAGTTGCGGCTACCTTGAGTGTAAATAACAATTGATTCAATGAGTGAAACACATGAGGATATTGCATTTTTGTAGGAGAGTTTTATACATTGAGGTGCATTTTCACCACGCAGAATAGCAGCGCGAGTCAATGGGCGATCAGCAGGCGATGTCACACATGGCTGAAAAGACAATATTCTAATTAAATAATCAACATATTTCCCACATGCCTATAACAATGAAACTACACAAAATTGTAGTTAAAGGTATGCTTGAAATATATGTGAAATAAAAATGTAAAAATATTGTTTAATTTTGTTTAAATACATTTACAAAAATTGCTATTTCTACCAACTGACTGCTGTTGTGTGTGTGTGTGTGTGTGTGTTCGCGGGGCAGACTGTTTGCACAGGCAGTGTGATCACCCTAGTATTATAGTCAATACATTTTTCTATTGGAAACCACACATTTTGTACAAAAGTATTAAAATGTATAGTGATCATACCAAGGCTCAAATCCATATTACTCAAAACATATTCATCACTTTGAATTATTATGACTTAATCTTGCTTCAGGTAACATACTGTAACTTAGTATGGGCCATACTTTTAAAAGCCATCATTCTAAATTAATAATACCAAAAAAGCAATTAGATTTTATTCCGTTATCATTATATAACTTATCGAGTATGCCATTATTTAATTAAATGAATAATTTACAAATATCTTAACTAATTTCTATGAACTCTCTTCTTTATTTATATATACCAAGCTTCAATAGTCTGTACATCATTACAACCTCGGCAATTATTTATTTCATCAACCTAAGGTTTTCACTTCTATGGTGATTGTGTTTGTGTGTGTGTGTGTATTTTATGTCAATGTGTCATTGATCCACATATTTTTTTTTTTTTAATCAGGTCAAATGGGGATTTGCCCCCTGTTTGTTAGAACTAAGCAACTATTAATTAGGATATCAAGGCGTGTTTGCTTTCCATCGCCTTTATACGACTCAATATGTATACACATCTATACATTAACATACGCTACATACATATTTAACGCCTTTTGCCCACAAAGATTCATTTCTCTTTTTAATACAATAACATTCTTTTTAATATAACAAAATATTCGGTGGTTAATCCAGAAATGATAGCGTGGACCCCTAAATTTCTCCCCACACTTTTATTTTCCTCCATAAATCACGTACCTTTGCGTCCACATCTGCACCTCTTGAAATTAGGATTTCTGCACAGTCATACTCAGATTGATTGGCAGCGTATATAAGAGGCGTGTTCCCGAACACATCCCTTGCGTTGATTTCGGCTCCTTTGTCCAGAAGATACTCTAAACATTTAACGTTGTCCCTTAGAAAAGGAGAAAAGAACCAAGCAAACATTACCTGATAATCTTATTCAAAATTGTCAGTCACTTAAAACTAAAATATTGAACTAAATTATTTTTGGATAAGGACCAAGCATAGCAAATTCACTGTTTCTTATGGTGATGAACTGAAATTTTTAAGTAACAACTTGCTTTCTTCAACCAACTCTTGTGTTTTTAATCATGGCAAAAAAATCTATTGCCATAGTGCCATCAAATGTTTGGTTTTTGAACGTATGAATATGAACATGTACCTGACTTTTGTATATAGTTACACGTTCATTATTAAAGTTGTATATTTTTTAGATGTACCCACAGAAGAATGTATATAGCAGCCACGCAACATGTTTAGAGTATGAGTCATTAATTCCCTTTGATTTATGTTACGAATGATGTTCTGATTTATTTAAGGAAAACAAACAGATTTTGGGGGAAAAGAAATCTGGATTCCTGACCGTCAATCTAAGGAGGTCTATGGACACCAATAGAGAATGGAACTCAACAAACATATGTTAAATATTGTCAGCCAGTTAACATAAAAAAATCATGATATTACTTATAATTAATTTTTCATCAAGGGAAAAGAAAATATTTCAATACACCATAGTAGCATTTAATAGCGATCTGTATTGCTGATAATACACCAAATATTTTGATAGATATTAAGAAAACATACCTTTTTTCTCTGGTTCCTAACTCCAACGGATAATTAAAATTGGAATCCTCGGCTGCTTTATCCACGACTGAGTGGAGGGGCGTTGCCCCATCTTGGCCCTAAAGGTTTTAAAGAATCTCAAGAATGTTCAACCTAACAACGGAAAACTGTCAAAGAATAATTATTTTGATTCAAATGGATTCTTTTAACTTTCTTCAAAGTCAAAGCTCGCCTACTAAATATAAACTGCAATTGATGAATAAAGTAATTAGATGTTATATTTATTGTGGTATGTTAGTTCGTGCACTAATTGGCTGAACGATTGCTCACTGTATCGATATGGGCTTGCAAAGATACACACCACTGATTCTATTAAGATCAATGGAAATATTCTTTAAAACTGAAATGAATTAACATTTTATTCGAAACAGTTCAATTATCCCAAAGCCTCTAGAATGTTCATCTCATTATGAACACACACAAAAAGATGCTCTCCTAAATAAAATGAGCATAAGTTATTAACGGAACTTTTTCGGGCAAAATAATTTGAAAAGGACGTTTCCACACTCATTGACTATTTTTTTTTGGGTGAAAATAAGATTGATCCGTCAAGTCATGCATGAGTGAGCACATATCAAAAGCTAAATTGTCACTCTTTAAAAGTCAAAAGGGTCATTTGGTATATGGAAACGTTTGCTTGTATTTGTCTCATAAAAGAAGTTGACCACAAACTGACTCCCACACGGTGTTGAGTGCTCAGGGGGTTATGGGCCACTGGCTTCACCGGGCAGGTAGTTCCATTATGTGAATGGGTAAATTAACTATTACAAAATGAGGGGACACATTACATTGTACAATAGGGGCACACATTGTTTTTATTGTGCAGAACATACTCTTGTATTGACTTACTTATTGCATGAAACTATAAAACCTAAATGCATTTTGTATTCTAACAATTGGAGTACAAAGAATAATAACAGGTGAATGAAATGTATAAACACCACAAACACCTGGGGAGGAAGCATTCATAAATTTGAATAATTTAGTTGATAAACGACTCCGCATGTGGACGTTTGGTGGAGCAGAAAGCAGTGGATTCTTAACAACACGAACCTATTTAACAGAATGTCGGAACGTAAATTAAATTTGGCGCGGTTGGAAAATGCATCTTTCTACCCTGCGACTTTAATGGTACGATCCAGTAAATTAAAACAGTAAAATGGCTCTTATTTAAAAATTACTCATTAAATAAAACCCAAAACTTCAGTGATATCAGACAAAATATGTTATATCTTACTAATAATTAAAAAAAGATGTATAAACATTGTGAAAGTGTAGCATTTTACGATTAAAGACACCGATTGAGCGACGATGACGTCATTAGAACATGTTTATGTGCGCTTTCATCAGGGAATTCAAGGTCAAAAGGTCAATTCAGACGCTGATAAGTTAATGGTCAAGCCTTTTTGTTTCCTTTATTCCGACAAAATTATACAATCAATCAAAACAAGTTTAATACCAGAAGAAAGTTAATGATTAGTATTTGCATTAACCGCTTGCCCCAAAGTCGCTTGACCACAGTGAAACGAGTGAGAGCTTGCGAGAGCGGCCAAAATGCGATTGAAACTCGCTATTTGCTCTTCTCCAACGCAAAAAGAGACGACATTGTGCTGGATAAATGTATTTTTTCCGACAAAAGTACAGAAAATGTGCATATGGTCTTTTTATATTATACCTTATGAAATGTTACCCGAGTGACTTCCGGGCGCCCCAATGCTGGAAAGAACGTACATTTTAGAAAACTTCACTTTTTCATAGAAAAATGCTTATTTGTTCTATGCACGCAAGTCACATTGAGCGGATGATACAACGTTTCCATATGGGGAATCTGTGAACAGGATTTTGAAAAATTCTGTGTCTGTTGTATATTTAAGCGCTATCGTTGTTAATGATCTATCATTTGACCCCTATACTGAAACTTTTCACATTGTTATTACTGTTCGGTGAGCACAATTTAAAAATTGTCATCCTAAATAATAATTAAAATTGTAAGATCCATTAAGTTTATTGAAAACAATTATATAAGATATATCTTTTGTATCGACATGTATCATAACATGTTGGATGAACATAATAAGTAGTAATTGCGTCAGGGTTGGGTGAGCACAATTTGAAAATAAGTCCAAAAGGGCTATTATTTACTGTTATTATGGCATTAGAAATGACTCTTGTGATTTTCGAAAAGTGAAATGTTTGCCTTTAATTCCTGCTCACTCATGCGAAAATTGACAAATCCATTTCATTTGTACACAGAAGTTAATCAAAATCTCTTCGTTAAAAGGTTACGCTATTATGATTAAGGGGCAGTTAATTTGTTTGTTGTGTTTAGTTACGAGGTGGCAAGAAACAAATATTTGTGAAGTATATGAAGAGTTGATAATAATTATTCATACCTTGGCAGCGATATCTGCTCCCCTCTCCACCAACATTTTAACTGAATCTATACTTCCCCCTGATGCGGCACGGTGCAATGGACTTTGTCCGACGCAGTCTTTATTTTGTATGTCTGCTCCATGTTCCAGTAGATATTTGACAACCTCGGCATAATTGCTGAATTGAAATAATAATTGCAATAATACTTAAACACCTTGTTTTTCTTCTCTACACTACATACATAAACGTATTTGTAGTAAGAAGGAAATCGTACACTTTTGATTACATACATTCGTATCCAGTGTTAAAAAGACATGTTCTTGGTCTCGGCCTATGTTATCAAGACGATAGAAAGTTTAGCCCCATTTGAAACCATAAAAATGATTAACGTATTTCAACGTAATTCGACAGGCCAGCTGTCTTAAGAGGATGACTGTGTTCAACGAATCCCAGCCAATATGAACTGATACCGTTGATTGGTTCTACTTCATCATATTAATTCGATGGAAAAAGGGTATGTTTGTCAGTTTATTTCTGAGAAGATTTCGTGTTAAAATGCATAGTGTGTGTTTATTCAAAGGATGACAATAAGTTGCCAGGTAAAAGTTTGTGTATTATATGATTACTTTGAATATTGAGTGTCAATAATACAAAACGCAAAATAATAAATGGAATAAAGCATAACATACGATTCTGAAGCATTCTGCAAAGGTGTACATTCTTCATTATCTTTAAGGTCAATCTCAGCGTGATTGTGTACAAGGAGTTTCACGGCTTCGATGTGTCCGAACCCACTTGCCATGTGCAGAGCAGTCTGGCCAGAGGAGTTCTTTAACAAAATGGAAATAAAATGACGGTAGCATGTCGTTTTCCAAAGATTCATGAATCCGAATGCGTGTGTTTCCGAGGATTTATAATTCTGCAAGTTCGTTTTTTGGCAGATCATAATCCCGAAGGATCATTCATCCGGAGCTTTGCATCCCTAAGTGTTTGTAACACCGAATGTTCATAATTCTAAAACAACATTGGATTCGCGATTGAGAAAAAAGAAATTGTTTTCGAAAATTAAATAGAACACATTTGGTATATTGGTGAAAGCTCTTGACTCTCGTGTGAAGGGTGCCGGGTTAAATGCTTGTCCGATGCATGCATCCATTGAAATGGTTTGTCGACAATAACTCTGAGCCAAGGTGTACATAATTACCTGACAATGTTGTCAATAACAATATTATTATTATTACCATCATCACAATTATCATGAATATTATTGTCATCATCATAAGTATCATAATTACTATTGTAATAATCATCATAATCATTGATATATTATTATCATTATTATTAGTAGTAGTAGTAGTCAACAGATATAAATGGATACAACAATAACATTTGAAAAACATACTTTTGAGTTGGTGTCTATTTGGCCATCCTCCAAACATTTCTTCAGCAGATCGATGTTGTTGTTCAATGCTGCCCAGTATAGAACACTGTCTCCGTTTTTGTCCGTCACGTGAATGTTGGCACCTTTTCCTAAGAGGTACTTTACAATCTCCTCTTCATTTCTAAGTGCCCAACATAATCAAAGATATAAGCGCAAACACGTGACACAGTTATAAATTATTCCTTACGCGAAATGTGTATATATATATATATTGTAACAAATCAGGGTTTTAGTATTGGACGAAGGTTAAGCATTTTCTGTGGTGCGCGCATATACGCGCATGCGCTATAGCAATATGGCGCATCGTTGATTTAGCAATTACCAAACTGAAGGAAAATGAGCATAAATTACATATTTTGATCATGTTGGTGCAATTATCATGTTTCTTTTGGGGATATTATTTGTATGAAAGTTATCTTATCAAGAATAATGGGTTGTACTAAAGATTATATTTGATGATTTAATGGAATAAGCAGAAATGTTGTGTTGAAGTGTTGTTTTACTAACGAGGACATAATTGCCCTTTTATACGTTTAAGTATAGGGAAAATCTTTGTGCGACCAGGATTGTGTTATTAGGAATTTCCACTGCACTGTATCCGATATACAGGCCAGCCTCACCGAGGCTGGCCTTAGCCTTTAGTTAAGTCTCACATAGTTTGCACTGTACTTGTGCTGAGTTTACCCTGAATGTTGATTGGATCGCATAAAAGAATTTCGAAAGCATGCAACTCGTGAATTGGTCTGATTTCTTAGAGCAGTGAAACCAAGGGACGAAAACCAGTGACAAGTGTTGACAAGGGAAATTGATTGCTCGAAGGATGCTCAATTAAATGATTTTGTGAACAAGACGTTTAGGTGATCGATTGCAGTCGATGAACGAATGATTGTTGATACGCCCTGTGACGTGAGCAGTGAATAACTCCAGCCATCAAGCTAAGGGCATATACTTTGTCCAAACGGACGGAGAGCGCCTAGCCTGACACGGGCATCCTGACAAATACTCCGTGTCAAGCCAAGGTGGCGAACCGTGTCCGTCACAATATTTATATCATGCATCAACAAATTATTGGTTTTTGATTGGTTGAGAGCTCGTCACGTGACCAGAAATATTTCAACTATTTTAAGGTTGCTCTGAAAAAGTACTACTAGGCCTATTTGGGAGTACTATTTGGGAGTTGAAAAATGTAAATTTGTGTCTTTCTTTCGAATTGAATACTTTTTTTCTCAAAATCTTAATTTTATAAAAACAAAATATTTTGAATCATTTTTGATAAAAAATTACATTTTTTAAATTCAAATTTTTTTCCCCAACAATTTTGTTTTTAATTTTGTGTTAATAATAATTTTTAGATGCAGAATATACCATGCCTTGAATTCGAGGTACTGGTTAAAACAATGGGCCTCGGTGACTCCAAAAGTACCATTTGCTTCGGGCCTGCGCCCCTCAGCAAATAGTACTATTGGAGTCACCTCTTGCGCATAGCTTTAACCACAACCTCTCAAGACAGTGTATATTTGTATAATATATATATACATGTATTGATATATAAATCAATATGCATATGAAAGTTTCTATTTAAATCCCTTCTATGAATATGCATCATTTTTCTAAATACATGAATGGTCAATTGGTGGTCACGTGATAAAATATGAATTCACTATGAAAAACAAATCTCTGCCACAGATCCGAATATTTTTCACAATTTTTTTCCTGGGCAGAACTGCAACAGACTGGTGACAGACAGGCCATATTGCTCCGGTTGTCTCATTTTCGCCAGCACAAACGTAGGCTAGGGCACGTATATAGCAGACGGCAATCGGCGGATCAGACAACACTTGATAGTGATTTTGTATGTGAGATTGCTTTGCTATATATAAAATACAAGAATCTTGTCCATATCTTTAAACTATCATTGATATTTCATAACTAAACAGTAAGTAAAATAAACCTACCAAACTAGATAATACAATGAAATACTTGACTGGAAGTAGGGGAGTTTGATGTGGTGCACAATTGCACCGCTCTGTTAATAATCGAATAGTCCATGGTGTTCATGAATATTCAGGATTTTGCTTACCTCGGCAAAATGCTTGCCTATACTAAATAGAACAATTGCGGTGGGGGGTTGGATGAAATGGACATAATGAACAAATCAGAACTAATCTATGATAATTAATGTTTATTATCCTTTGTGTGCTTGACTTTTAACCTTACAATCGCGTGGTAAATTGAGTCCAAAGTTCGACTTGTTGTACATGTGTTATATAGGCAATGGCGAGCTTGTCACCTATTTTGATCAAATTACGGTGGGTGAACGTTCAAAATCAATGGTACATGAGGGTTCCAATGAAAGAGCTAGTGATAACGTACGTCGGGTCGGATGTGCTTTTCGTTCAAACAAAAAATGATTTGTTTGTGTAAAAGTCCATAGGCTAACGTACATGTTAGGCTGCTTGACTCTGCCAATAGGGAGCGTTCTCAAAAGAGACTAAACGGAGCTATATGTACGAATAATCCGGATAACCAAAATCCTTATTTTTGATGGGCCATTGCGCACGCGCCGTTTAGGTAAATAACCATTGTGACATCACACGTCCAATCAAAGTAAAGCGAAATTAACGCGTTTCATTAAATGCGCGTTAATATAATTGTGCGCAGGAAGTGAGATTTGGGGATTTGAAGTGCTACATGATCTTGAAATTTTCCACATGAAATTTTGTAAGCAAGTCCTTTATGTCAACAAAACAACTGCAAATTGTATGGTACTTGGTGAATTGGGGAGGCTTCAACTTGAGAAATATATCGAAAGCAGAATGATAAACTTCTAGTGTAGGATTGTACATAGTGGACAGGATAAATTTTCTGGTAAGGTGTATATTATCTTAAAATTACTCTTTGAGAAAAATATATATCAGGCACCTTGGTTAAAAAAAATCAAGCTGACTCTGGACAATATGGGGATGTCTAATTTATGGGAAATTTGTGAAAATACTAGCTATGAGTGGGTCAAACAAACTGTGGAACGTCGATTGAGAGATTCTCATGCTCAGTATTGGTCTGCTTGTATGTACGATAATTCGCATTGTGTTAACTATCGAATCTTCAAACATTCTTTATGTTTAGAAAGATACTTAATCGATCTCATTAAAAGAGATCGGACAATATTAAGTCGTTTTCGCTGTGGCAATCATTACCTGCCGATTGTAGCTGGTAGATATTCAAATACTCCAAGGGAAATGAGGCTATGTACGCTGTGCAATTTGCAATCACTTGGGGATGAGTTTCATTACGTGTTTGTATGCCCTACCTTTCGTTCAGAAAGAAAATTGTTCATCGATAAATATTGTATTGAAAGACCAAATACACTGAAAATGGGTCAGCTTTTTAACTCCAATAATGTACAAACACGTTTAAACTTAGTAAAATTCTGTCGAAAAATAATGCTTCGTTTTCATTAATTTAAGTATGTGCAAAAACATGTTATTAATTTTCAATATTAACTTTATGTTTCTCTTTTTTGTCTTATATCAATTTATTAAATTGATATCAAGAATATTTTCAGTAATTCATTAATTCAGATATCAATTTACTGGTGCCAGTAAATTTCTTTTTCAATTGCTTCCATTAATTTCGTCATTAATTATCGTTCTAATTAATATTATCGTTTTTTTTTGGTTGATTATTATTATTATTATCATCATTAATATTGTTATTATCATTATCATCATAATTTTTCTCACTATTGTCGATAGTGTTATTTTGTATGGATTAACATTAATTATATTTGTATTGTATATTTCACAGTGTTTAATTGAAAAAATCAAACTGATTGTAAACTTCTCCAATACCCCAATGTGGGTGACATGAGAATAAATTGTCATTGTCATTGTCATTGCCATCGATAGCGCGTTAAAAACCATATGACAGCCAATACACTGACCTTACACTGACCTTAAAGGGGATTGTTTTAACATTGGTGTCAGACAAAAAAAATCCCTTATGTCATAAGGCGGTGTCACACAGAGGCCAACAATCCGGATTTTGGTTATCCGTATTTTTAGTTAAACTTGGCTGTCTGTCATCAATTATTCCCTAAAAAAGACCTTCAAAAATCCCTTCAAAAATCCTCTAACAAAGCAAGATAATTCTCCCTTGAAAGGATTTGTCAAGGGATTTTTAAGGGCTTTTTCTGTCTGACACCAATGTTAAAATAATCCCCTTTAAGGGCAGTGTAAGGTCAACGTTTGACTGAGTAGGCGGTGTCACACAGAAAAATCCCGACCCATCTTGAATAAACTAGATTTTCGAAATCTAGTTTATTCATTACCGTCGGTGACAAACTGGTGACAGAGAGGCTACGAATAATCCGGATAACTAAAATCCGGATTTTTGATAGGCCATTGCGCACGCGCTGTTTAGGTGGATAAGCATCGTGACATCACTCGTTCAATTAAAAGTAATGCGCAATTAACGCGTCTCGTTAAATGCGCGCTAATATAATTGTGCGCAGGTTATGATAGCGCGTAAAAAAAAACATATGCCAGCCAATCATTTCCCAAACGTTGACTTTTCACTGACCTTAAAGGGGAATATTTCAACATTGGTGTCAGACAGAAAAATCCCTTAGAAAATTTCTTGAAAAATCCTTTCAAGGGAAAATTATCTTACTTCGTTAGAGGATTTTGAAGGGATTTTTGGCGGGATTTTTGAAAGGATAATTGATGACAGACAGCCAATTAAGAGGATAACTAAAATCCGGCTAACTGACATCCGGATTTGTTTCCTCTGTGCGACACCGCCTATAGTTATCACAAGCAATCATCAAATATAAATCCTGCGCAAAATAACGACGTAGCGGTCATATTCAATACGTAAAATTAAAATCAAAATTTAAGAAATGTGAAACAAAAAAGATAATAATCCTACGAAAAGGAGAAAAAAGGTGTGTAAGACCAAACAAAATCTAAATACATACTCAATTTGGGTTAAGTGAATTGTGGTAGCTTTTAGGCGCCGTTTAAAAGTTTGTATTGATTATAGCTTAGAGAAAGGTTAATCAACCTCATTACATAGCTTGGCCTTGCGCTATGCAAGGGACCTTTTTACCCTAAGTTGTCTTCAGATATATGAGCCATAGTTTCGAGGCCCGAATCTTGTACATGTAATTGTATTTTTCTGAGACAAATATATTACTGAGGTAGGACGGGCACAGTTTTAAAATAATTTATGTTTGATCATGGACCTAGGTCCATGGTTTGATTATAGAGATATCGACTGCTTTGAGAGGCCTGGCTGTTTTATAGGCTCAAGGGAACGTGCGCACATCCTGCCGTGACACCGTTGCGAGCCTGGGTGGGCAGCGCTAGGATGCCTAAGGTTAGGTATAAAAACAAATTCGTGGTCGGGCGTTCCACTACCCAAAATAGAGCCTCTACGAACGTAACAATGAACATGAAAGAAAATAAAACTTTTCGCATGATAGGCGCTAGGGCTGACGCCCGCGCCGATGTCAGTCTCCGTAACGCGATTTGTATACTTGTAAAGCCCGACGCATATCGGATAGGCTACCCAAAATATTGATAACTTACGCACACATATTTGTCAGCATAATTTTGGAAATAAGCTAAAAGAAGTTTATTAAATTAGTCGAGGGCATAATTGATACACTAACATGTATATGCTTATTATGATAGGGCTGTTTATGGTAAACAAAATTGTCTCTTGATCAGAGTGTATTTGTAACATGCATTTCGAGCAAAGATTTTGAAGGGAACATGTAGCTTCAAAAATGTATGTATGCAAATTAGCTTGTTGCTTTTGATAGTATGTAGTGATTCTTGCAAAGTTAACACATGACAGATTAAGTTTATATAAAGCAGTGGGCAATGCCGAAAAGACAAGATGAAATGATATGTCTTATATTATATGTTGCTCATAATGTGATAATGCAGTAATAGAGTGGAAATACTGAGGATATTTTCTCTCTGTTTGTTCTTGTTCTGTAGATTGAATAAAAAGTCATGGTTCTTCGGGTGTCAATTCTGTCAAAGTTAGCTTTCCCTTTTAAAGTGGCATAAAATAAACAATATATGCCATTACGTTGTATTAAACAGCTTTTACAGATTTCGTATCATAACTGCTATCATTACACAGAAGTAAGTGTGTTGGTGGATGGGTGATAATTTGTGTGTGTATGTGTTGTGTGTTTGTCGACTGACCTGGAAGCAGCTGTCAACAGTGCGGAACAGCTCTCTGGTCCAGGTGTTTCTATATGAGCGCCCTTATCTAAGAGAAGTTTAACACTCTCGATGTGTCCCGCAAGAGCCGCAAACTGGATAGGGGTGCGACATGTACCTTCTTCTTTTGCTACCTAAACCAATGAACAATACAAAATAATATCCCTCAAACATATGGTCGGGTTAATTAATACAACATTGTGATGTTGGCTACTTCCAATTGATTAAGGATGATATTTTTCTTCAAAAGTCTTTGCGATCGTTGTTATAGGACCTATAAACTTTAATATTTGTTCACATTCCATTCCTTTATACAAAAATTCTCAGTTGAATAGACTTACAATGACATGTATATATTGAACTTCGTTTAAATATGACGCGGCTGAACCAATACGCTTCACATTTCTGCATATTTCAACACATAGATCAATACTACGCGCAGGACTTTTGTTTTGCACAGTTGCCATTCATTTACACCTAAACCAAAAAACGCGAAAGTTAACCAGGGTATATTTGAAACAGCCCTAAATAAAGCATACTTTGGCATCAACATCTGCTCCTGCAGTTATCAGAATTTGTATCGCGTTGAGATCTCCTTTGAAGCAAGCGTCATGTAGTGATGTTTTGCCTTCGTTGGTTATAGCATCAGGCTGAGCACCATGGGCCAAGAGAATGTTCATGACTTCTTCGTTCTGCCTTGTAAAGAGAAGATTCAGTCACGGAGAGTGTGAAAACAATATTGTAAGTTTTCTTATTATAATGACTGTTTGAAAGATCCACATATAAAATTTTGGCGGGAAGTAAACCCGCTAACACGCACACACACGTACGCACACACACATAATGATATAGTTAGGATAATTAAGGACTCGATCATATCATTTTTTCAAAATTGTTATAATTTCATAGTTGTTCGTGTTCACTCAAACCGTCAGGTTATCTTTTTTTGTACATTTTAGCTGTAGTCCCTTTAAGAACGTCCTCTAATGAGTAATTTCTTTGGTTAAAGACCCTCTTAAGTGTTGAGAGCCCAACAATTAAATCGTACCATAATGGGAAAACAGATTTTATTTAAGACACATTTCTGTAAGGATTTTCAAAACAAATGTGTTTTAAGCCCCACTGCACAATTTATAACTACTTGCGCCCTCTATATAGCAAACATTGCCTAATCGGTGCCTGTTGGTCCCCCATGATCCCCTTTTGCTTATGTTAATTGAGAGCTGATTTGATGAGATAACCACCTGTCAGTGACCTTACATGGAGCGCTAATCCACCAAGGCCAAACTAGTGCAGACGGGCTTTAAGTCGAATATTGATGAAATAATACAATTTTTTGGTTTTCTGCGTACAGCAGGGTCCAACACTTTAAAAGGGATGTAAGGTCGCATCCACACTCTGTCCGGTAGAATTTCCAACGTCAGTTTGAAAGACTATCGTTGGAGAAATGCCCTTTGAAAGTGGTTGCTTTTAATATACCCTCATTATCGACTTAAGATGAGAACCAGCGGAAATGTATACGTTTTTCACATGTAACAAATCGCATGCGCAGTGCGTTTGACTTTCATCAATAATAATTCAATTAATTCTCAGAGAGTAAAAAAAGTATTATTTGATATACAATCGCTTTCTCCACTTTCTTTCAGACTGTTTTTTCATAAGGTGAACATGTTCAGTACTCGACTTTACTTTGAAGGTAAACACTGCTTAAGACTAAGGCCTACCCCTAATTTTTCGTAATGATTTTCTGAACGCGTTAGTAAATGCATGTTGTGGGATTTGAGATTGATACACAATATATCACTTCTGCCAAAACTTTTCGAATTGTCCAAAATGGACAATAATAATAATGCATTTAACAGGTGTAGGGCAAATTACGCAAAATACAGGTGATTTCACTATTAATTGTGTTGAAAGCATTATATTATTTCAAGTCTTATTTAAAATGAAACGGCATTTTTCCATGTGAAGTCCCTTTTTTTATTCTTAGAAAATACATTATATAGTAGTTCCATATAAATGACATCAATGAGGCCTCTAGAAGTCAAACCACCCTAAGAAGCTCAGCTATTTCATTTGAAGGAAAGAGAAAATATAGGTATGTCTATTACACAATAGTTATTACTTTCGAAAAATCCACCTAACGTAGTTTCAATAGCCTATTAAATTGTGCGAACTTGAGCAATGACGCTTTACCGAAGATGATGGTTAGGCCTAACAAAACATTGTTGTATAGAGTGGTGAAATGGGACGTCATAAAAAATCATCAAAAAGTCATCAATAAATATAATTCCTATGGGAACTCAGTGTAAAGTTGCTCTGGTTCATAACATTAGGAACCAGAGCACTATAACACTGAGTTCCCATAGGACATATATTTATTCAGATGGTCATATCTCAGCCAATACTTAACATATTCAATTGGTTTATGACATTCGGACATTATTTTTGATGCTCTTTTGGAAAATGAAGAAAACAAATAGAAATTCTAAAAATAGATTGTTATGATGTCACAGCTTCGGTACTCCATTGCTTTTTGCGACCGACCCATCATATGGAAACGTTTGCTTGTATTTGTCTCATAAAAGAATTTGATCACAAACTGACTCCCACACGGTGTTGAGTGCTCAGGGGTCACAGGCCACTGGCTTTATCGGACAGGTAGTTACATTATGTGAATGGGTAAATTAACTATTACAAAATGAGGGGACACATTACATTGTACAATAGGGACACACATTGTTTTTATTGTGCAGAACATACTCTTTTATTGACTTACTTATTGCATGAAACTATAAAACCAAAATGCATTTTGTATTCTAAAAATTGGAGTACAAAGAATAATAGAAGGTGAATGAAATGCATAAACACCACAAACACCTGAGGAGGAAGCATTCATAAATTTTAATACATATAGTCGATAAAGGGCTCCGATGAAACTATAAAACCAAAACGAAATTTGCGTTCTGGCAATTGGAGTACAAAGAATGATAGCAGGTGAATGAAATGCTTCAACAGCAATACAAACACCTGGGAAGCTAGGAAGCATCCATAAATTTGAATAATTTAGTTGATAAACGACTCCGCATGTGGACGTTTGTTGGAGCAGAAAGCAGTGGATTCTTAACAACACGACCCCATTTAATGTCGGAACGTAAATTAAATTTGGCGCGGTTGGAAAATGCATCTTTCTACCCTGCGACTTGAATGGTGCGATCCAGTAAATTAAAACAGTAAAATGGCTCTTATTTTAAAATTACTCATTAAATAAAACCCAAAACTTCAGTGATAGCAGAACAAATATGTTAAATCTTACTAATAGTTAAAAAAAGATGTATAAACATTGTGAAAGTGTCGCATTTTACGATAAAAGACGCCGATTTAGCGAAGATGACGTCATTAGTGCGCTTGCATCAGGGAATTCAAGGTCAAAAGTTCAATTCAGACACTGATAAGTTATTGGTCGAGCCTTTTTGTTTCCTTTATTCCGACAAATTTATACAATCAATCAAAACAAGTTTAATACCAGAAGAAAGCTAACGATTAGTATTTTCATTAACCGCTTGCCCCAAAGTCGCTTGACCACAGTAAAACGAGTGAGGGCTTGCGAGAGCGGCCAAAGTGTGATTGAAACTCGCTATTTGCTCTTCTCCAACGCAAAAGGAGACGAAATTGTGCTGGATAAATGTATTTTTTCCGACGAAAGTACAGAAAATTTGCATATGGTCTTTTTATATTATACTTTATGAAATGTTACCCGAGTGACTTCCGGGCGCCCCAATGCTGGAAAGAAACGCACATTTTAGAAAACTTCACTTTTTCATGGAAAAATGCTTATTTGTTCTATGCACGCAAGTCAGATTGAGCGGATGATACAACGTTTCCATATGAATCTTGAAATCTATGGTCGGCTTTTTAAAAATTCTTCTTTTTTTACCGTTTTTTGGAGAGAACAAATATAACAGCATTGAAATATATGCCCAAAGAGGGAGAATTTGTTTTTGTTTTTATTGTTTAAGTTTCCGGCCGACCGACCCATGTTTTGGCACTTAAAGGGCGATACAACATTTGTGTTAGGCCTATGGGACATACAATACGGTATTGACATTTACCATAATTTGATGTTTTTGTCTCGAGATTAGTTGTGAAGGCGTTCTGTAAGATAACTTGCACTGAATGTGACAATTCCAATATTTTATAGTAAAGCCCCGGTCACATCGTACACAATTTTGTCGTGGTAGAGCCATAGATCATTTGTCGTGGCTAGATCTTGCAACATCTATTTCAAGTGTTCACACGGGCTACAACACATCAAAGATGGTTTGGTGATGGGGAAACGTCAGAAAAAAGACATGTCGTAGTTATGTCGTGGGTGCTTCGCAACTCCATCATGTGGCAGTCGTGTGACTATTGTGAGTTATCAGGGCTGTTTTTCCCGAATTTAATCCTAGTGTGTAACCAGGGTGCCTCCTTAGAAGAAAACCAACAAGATATGTTACAAGGCTGACCTGCAATGTTGTGCGAGCCTCTAACGAAATATAATATTCGTGAGACAATTTTGTAACTGTCTCAAAACTGTCCTGACACAGTCGTAGGGCAGTCTTACGAAATTCGTAAGAAAGTTTGACTAACATAAATCATGTGGTTTCGACGACAAAATATTTATCGCACCACGGTCGCAAGACTGTCACAGGACACACTCACGACACCCACAAGACATGTATACCAAAACAAATCGTAAAACAAAAAAGTGCATGTCCAATTTTGCCTCACGACAGCAAGAAAATGCTACGATGCTCCACATTTCGTAGGAATGTCTTGCAATGACACCCGATGCCCCACGATTTGCCCGAATAGTCTGTTGTGTCTTGGCATAAATGCGTCGTGGGTTCGTTGTGACCAGGCCTGAGCAGGGAGCACATTAAAAGACCGAATCTGTCCGAATGAAATAATTAATCCTTCACTGAAATGGACTGTGGACATAATCACTATTATCTATCATGGTTATATTCACTCCAGTGACCTTGAGGCAGCAGAAAGTAAAACAAAACATGTGAGAAGAAAGAAATCGCTTAAGAAGATCCGCATGAAAGGATGAAAGCACGCCTACTAAATGTTATCATTAGTAGAAGCCTTACTTACATGTTCTTATCAATACAACCAAGTGAAATTCTATTTTTTTTTAAGGTAAAAGGGACTTACAATTCAACGGCGATATGAAGAGGGGAGCAGCCATTGTTGTCTGGTTTGTTGACATTTGCATTTCCTTCCTCAATTATGATTTCAGTGCATTCTAAGTTGTCTTGCCAAAGAGCCAAAATCAGCGGTGTGCTCCCGTGTGCGCCCGCCTAAAAGAGTTACATGTTAATATACCGTTGCCCACTTGGCCATGTAATTTAAATAATTTTGCATACATCTTTTCATTAAATGATATGTAAAATTATGATTTGTTCTCGATAGAAGAACTTTACTGAACAATTTGTATTTACCATTTAAGTTCCGAGAAGATTTACACTTTAATACATTTTATATCTCGAGAATGAATCATATTGTCAAAATCGTTTCATGAACAAAATTCCAACTGCTAACAGTATATTAATACTTTAAGAGCTGGGCTAGAGACTTTTATAATTAATGTTTTCTTCTCCAGAAGGTTTCCATCACACATCTTACTTTTCTCTCGAGAAAGTAAATAAACTAGTAACATTAAGTTTATCTAAAATACCTTTTTTCAGTTTATTTGTAAAGTAAACGGATTTAAAATTAAAATTGTAATGATATTGCCATCCATGAAGCTCATATTTAGCTATTGTATGGGCGTCGTAAAACGAGAGAAAATGGCTATGAATCAATTCGGATTGTTTATCCTGCATTAGATTGATTGTTGAACCAGTGAAATAAAAAGAACCTGACAAAAACTTGCTGAAAATAATTTTTAATAAAGAACACAACACTCATTTGCTTAGTGACCTGTGTTAAGCACATGATGTGAGGACCTAATTTCCTTGGTTTCTTTATCTTGCTATGCTCGTTACTCAGCCCCTATATTTTGTCTACCACAATCGTTTGGCACATGTCATTTATTTCTATTCGTGAACATTCATTGTAAGTTTTAACTATTTTATACATTTACCTATAAGGACCTTAATTCGACCGACAAATAACACATCATTTTTAAAATAAAAGATGCTTACTTGTTCGTCAATATCAAAACCATCTTCTATCAGTGAATAAATAAGTTCAGTTTCTCCTTTCCAAACCGCCTTCTGTAGTGTACTCCACATATTGTAATCAGAGCTTACCGCGGCGTACCTGAAGAGATTGCTATGGCCCCTGAAATTGAAAAATACAAAGTATATCACACTTTTGTGTCCTCAATCCATCCTAAATGACAAATATTGCATACGCAAAAGCATTCCTGCTATACTTTCTTTCTTTTTTCTACTCGTAACATAATTTCCCTCGGTAGGTGAATGGATCTTTATTATAATTGTTTTGTTTTTGTTAAAGATATATATATATTTAAGAATAAATAAGAATAGTTTCATTTTGTTAGTCATCTTTTGTTTTGTTGGTGTTGTTGTTGTTGTTATCAACTTGTTTAGTATGTTTCTCCCGGGGATATTTGTGTGTAAGTTGTTTGCTACTTTGTTATTATTACTGATTATACCTTGATACTGATGTAGAAATGGCCATAGGAATATCATCCTTGTCTGTGTAGGGCAACAGTTCTCTGACACAGGACATATGACCCTCTGCGGCTGCTAGCGTGATAGGCAACATCCCACCTTCAGACTGCATTTAACATAAAAGGTAAGTGTCCATTAGTTAGCTTATTTTCCAATTAGTTTAAAGATAAGTATTAAGATCCATAGGTTTACTTTAATAAACACACGATGGTTAACAAAAAAATACCCTTTAATACACGAATTTCCTATACGTGTCCCAAAAAGAATTTGATATTTTTTCTCCTTCCACTGTCACTAGCTATGTTTGCTTTTATATCCTACATCAAATATTTGTTGGTTTTTGATTGGTTGACAGCGCTTCACGTGACCAGAAAACTTCAACAGTTGTAAAAGTTGTTCTGAAATAGTACTACACTGTCGCTCATATAGTTGGAATATTTTTGTTTTACCCCAATTTATGGAATTATTTTAAAAATAAATTAAAAATAATAGATCTAGATAATAGTATACATTTTCAGACTTTATTGAATAATAATTTGACAATGTGGGTTTTGCGTGAGTGGTAAAGCATGTGTATGCTACTATGCTTATCAACTAGGGGACCTACGCCCTTAAGTCATAAATGACAGTAATGAGGATTAATGCCCGACAAAAGGGCACTAATATAGCACATTGACACGGTTTTGATCCTAGGGCCTCACAGTTACGAGGCCATTGCTTTGTCACTGAACCATGACTGTACGCAGCGGGGGCTAGGGTAGGGGGCAGTTTCCATACATTAAAAAAAACAGAAAATGCAATACATTTTCAATAATTTATTGCATTTTACCCCGGTTCGCAACATAAAAAAATCCTCTGTGTGCCCATGCCTTGAGCAATTAAAATGCAATTAATTATTGAAAATTTATTGCATTTTTTGTTTTTTTTTTATTTATGGAAACTGCCCTCTACCCTAGCCCCCGCTGCGTACAGTCATGGTTCATTGACAAAGCAATGGCCTTGTAACTGTGAGGTCCCAGGATCAAAACCGTGTCGATGTGCTATATATTATTGCCCTTTTGTGGGGCATTAATCCTCATTACTGTCATTTATGACTTAAGGGCGTAGGTCCCCTAGTTGATAAGCATAGTAGCATACACATGCTTTAGCAGTCACGCAAAACACACATTGTCAAATTAATTTTCAGTAAAATCTGAGAATGTATACTATTATCTAGATCTATTATTTTTAATTTATTTTTAAAATAATTCCATAAATTGGAATAAAACAAAAATATTCAAACTTTATGAGCGACAGTGTATTTAGGAGTATTATTTGCTAGTTGAAGTAGAAGTACAATTAGGGAGTTGAAAATTCAGCGAGCGTACGGGATTTCGAATGCCTCCTGCGGCCAACTCTCGTGGTGTCACGGCGCTCACGCTGTGCAATCTACGCTGAGTTGAAAATTCGGTGAGCGTACGGGATTTTAAATAATGTTTTGTGTAGGATATGAAACACATTATACCCTGCTTTCTTTTCGAGGTACTGGTTACAACTATGGGCCTCGGTTACTCCAATGATACTATTGGAGTCATCTCTTGCTCATAGACTTAACCGGAACCTTTCAAGACGGTGTATATTTGCACATAGAGCAGCACTTCATTTAAAAGAAAAACAGCATTTGCTTAGCATTAGGGGTATTTATTTGTGTGCAAGTTGTATTCACTCCGCACATTTCTGTAAACTGAGGGCCCATGAGATTAGTTTCGTTTTTTCAAGTTGGTTTCCACTTTATCGAAAATAAAATAATTGAACATAATGTACATGGTGATAATTATAACTTAACAAACAATATTGGAACATAATGTACATGGTAATAGTTATAACAAAATATGCAGTCATGGAATAATCATGAGTATGACAATTACATTGAAAAAACTTAACAAAGTGGGGGATCTACCAAAAACCTTAAATTTTATTATGTAGGTCTCAATTGATATTTGTGTACATAAATTAGGATATCTGAATAGACGAAGATATTTACAGAAGCATATGATTAAACGATGGTTTTCTTTGAGTGACGTATTTTACTAAACATAATGTTACAAATTATACAATTAAGGGAAAGGTTATGTGCTTTCCTCAGCATAACCTAATGTATATACATTAACAAAACAAGGATCAATGCTAAATTATTGCACTACTTGTGAGGAAAAAAAGGTAATTGCAAGAAAAACAAAAACAAAAAGAGGAAAGCTACTTTATACAAAATTGACAAACGAGAATGGAAAGTAAGAAGAACGCAAGAAGACAAATAAAGCAATACAAAATGAAACAAAATCTGGCCGGTGAACTTTTAGAAAAGTTATCAGAAGGCCAACGATACCTTCCGATAGCTTTCGGGGGCTCTGAGCTTACGGGGGCTCTGGACCCCACCAACGGCCCTAAGGCGGCCCCTGGGTGCTCATGTGATCGTAATTTAATACCTAAAACCTTCTGAGGCTTCGCCCCTGGACTCAACTCCCAATAGTGACCTGCATGCCAGTGTCACAAATAAGGAATCAACATATGCTCATCTGACTGTTATGACATGCCTCAAGCCCCTGAGCTCCGGGGGGCTCCACCCCTGGACCCCACGCCAATTTACGCTTTACTCGCTTCGCTCTACCTAAATGTAAATACTTTAGACCCCCCCCCCCCCCCCCATTTTTAAAAACGTTCCGGGGGCCTGCATGTACATGTAAAAGTGATGGTGATGCGGAATCTCTTTTGCCCCCCCCCCCCCGAAAAAAGCGTGTGCTCACTACGCCACTGCTCCCTCGTCCCTCGCATTTCACCTCCCCCCCCCCCCTCCCCCTTCGTCATGAACAAAAAATCGCCGCCCCTGCTCTAGGTACCATGGCTTGTCAGACTCGTGGTTCTTTTTTGGTTTTTAGTCTCCTCAGCTGTAGCTTCATCAACTATTTCAAAAGTGCACTTTCGAATACATGTTCAGGTAATCAAAATACGATAGGCTTAAAATGTTGGTTATTTGGGAGACAATGTGATATTTTCCCCCACCTTTTGATCTGGTAAAGCGCCCTCTCGCAACAGTATATTTGTGATTTCAGCATGCCCTTTTAACGAAGCGCAGTGTAGAGCAGAAAACCCGGCACTGTCGACCATGTCAAGTTGATGAAGACGTCTTTCATCTTCCAGTTCATTTGTGCCTGCATCGATATCAACCAACTCTTCCACACAATCAACGTGTCCATTTAAAGATGCAAGAAAGAGAGCGGTGTGGCCTTGCCCTGTCTGTAGCAAGATTTTAAAAAATATATGCTTATAGCAGTATTTTTAGAAATGACAACAACAATGATGATAACAATAATAATGGTGATAATTATAACAATGGGTATAATAATGATAATGATATTAATAATACCAATCATAATGATAATGATGATTATTAAGATGGTGGTATTAAAAGTTTTAAGAAAAAGAGGGGAAAGAGGGTAATTTGTTATACTACTTTCGAGCAAAATGGACTATTTTCAGTTATTTTGTGCAATTATAATCGTTGTTAAATGATTGTATATTACTAAATTAGCGAAGCATCCTCACAGTTTTATTAAGCTGTTATTGTTATTACTGTAACTATTAATATTTTTGCTATTACTTTTAGTATTAGTATTATTTGTATTATTAGTAGTAGTAGTACTATAATTGGTATTACTACTACCACTCCTACTAATATTTTTTTTTTCGGCTACAGATGAATGTTATTGTAACAGGCTTTGAGATGACAAGTATTTTTCGAAGTGTTTTGCTGGAAGTTGAGCTAAAAGCAAACGCTTTCTTAATCCACCTGGAAAAAAAATGTTATAAAACGGTTGCATGTTTAGTCAATGACAATGTAATATGTAAAGATGCGTAACCGCCCGTGCTTCGTTTGTTTGCTTTTATTTCTGTAGTATAGAAAGAATATACAATCAAAAGAAAATAACAAAACAAAATTGATACACATTACCATAACATACTGTTTACATGAACAAGAAACATAATATGTCATTTAATTGAAAAACAACAATATCAAGAACGAAATACAGTACAAACTCAACAAAAACCGGGAAATGGAGGGCTAAGTAGCCCATTTTCAGCTAATGGGGACCAGCATTTTGGCTTCCTCTAAAGTACTTTTCTTCTTTTTTTCAGAGATAGTTCGAAATTGTGCTCTACTTCTTGGATTATACCTCGATAGCCGCCTTGATAATTGATTTAATCGTCGTAAAAACATAAATGTATATGAACATCAGAGTTAATTGTAAACAAAAACCTACACAAACTTGCCTGTTTAGTCACGTCGGCACCTGATGTCTTCAAGCACTTTATGATGTCAGCTCGACCATTGGTAGCAGCAGAATGGAGTGGAGTCAACCCGTTGTGGTCTGCTATATTGGGTTCAGCTTTCTGCCTCAGCAGATATTTAGTAACTTCAATATGGTTGCTACAATGACACAATTGGATAATAATGGTTACTTACACTTGCTGAAGATGTTGATTTAGCAAACATAATAAGATCCTTCACATGTGTAATGCTATTTGATACAAAAACATATTGGAATTGTTATTTTAGTGTATACAACACATAGACTGATGGACAGCAAATCCGGTCCAATAAACATATATGCATATATAAATGCCTCAATTAAGTCAATTAGCGTGATATACGTGTTTAATTGCAGTGATTTGTGAGACAAATATCATCTTTTTTATCAACAGTATTGTTATCATTAATAATTAATTAATGAATTATCATAATCAATATTATTACTATTATTATCTTTATTATTTCTAATTGTTTTACTGATATCATGGTCATATACACTGTTGGTCATAATGGTGGAATAATTATTTTTACCCCAATTTATTAAATGATTTTGACAATGATTTATTCCTAATAGATCTAGATAATAGTATACATTCTCAGATTTTATTGAATGGCAATTGGGGAGTGTTTGTTTTGCGTGACTGCTAAAGCATGTGTGTGCTACTATGCTAATCAACTAGTGGACCTACGTCCTTAAGTCACACCTGACAGTAATGGGGATTAATACCTCATAAAATGGCACTAATATAGAACATCGACACGATTTTGATCCTTGGGCTCACAGTAACGAGGTCATTGCTTAGCCAATGAATCATGACTGTAAGCGGCGGGCGCTAGGGTACGTTGACGCCCCCACAAAAAAAAAAAAGGGAAGAAAATGCTATAAATTTCCATTAATTCATTGCATTTTCCCCCAGTCCCCAACAGGAACAATTCCTCTGTAGGGCCATGCATTATGGTTAAAAGCATGCCCACATAGAAGATTTGTTTATCTTGGGGGTCGGGGCAAAATGCAATGAATTATTGAAAAATTATTGCATTTTATTTGATATTTTGTTTTTGTGAGGGCGTCGACGTACCCTAGCGCCCGCTGCGTACAGTCATGATTCATTGGCTAAGCAATGGCCTCGTTACTGTGAGCGCCCAGGATCAAAACCGTGTCGATGTGCTATATTAGTGCCGTTTATGAGGTATTAATCCCCATTAATGTCAGTTATGACTTAAGGACGTAGGTCCCCTAGTTGATTAGTATAGTAGCACACACATGCTTAATCAGTCACGCAAAACAAACACTCCCCAATTGTCATTCAATAAAATCTGAAAATGTATACTATTATCTAGATCTATTAGGAATAAATAATTGTCAAAATTATTCAATAAATTGGGGTAAAAATAATTATTCCACCAATATGACCAACAGTGTACTATATTCACTATTATTATTAAAATTGTTATCATGTTTATTAATTTTACTACCACTCCTGCTATTACTAATTATAATGATAATAATCATGACAATGATGTTATTCGAGGATGTTACTGACCCAGCAACTGCTATTCCTAGTGGTGTGATGCCTTTTGCATCCTCTCCGTTGATGGTCAAGTTCGTTTCAACGAGAATCTTAACTATTTCAAGATGGCCGTTGGTAGAAGCTGCGTGAAGAGCGTTCCTTCCTCCTTGGGTCCGTTCATGAATCTCATTAATAGAAAGAATGAAATTGGTCGAGGTTACAAGGTTTATATTACATGTTCATCTCTTTATAATCTATCTGTGCTCTATATACATCAATATGTCTGCCTTTATCTCTCTCTCTATATATATCTCTCTCACTCACTCTCTGTCTATGTCTCTATCCCCATTTTTCCTCTCCCCTTTCTTCCTCTTTTATATTAGTCGTAGTTAGTTAGTAGTTAGTTGTAGTCGTTGTAGAATCAAGTTCTATGTTTTCAGTGATGTGAATGTTATCAGGTTCATTAAACCTACAGGAGTGTTCAAAAAGTAGCAGAACGGGAATTATATATCATTTTGCACGAATCATTTAAATATGAAACACAGCAGAATCCAACGGCTTAATACGATATTCTTATTATTACATTTTAGTTCGTTACCACTTACTGCTTCTCCGTTTGTCTGCAGATTGCGTCGAACTTCCTCCACGTCACCGTTATATGCAGCTTTGATAATCGAAGCATACTCTTGAACCTGAATCTCTTCATTTTTAGCCCTTTCGTCTATATACAAACATGTAAATAATACAATAAAACGGAATAATTCGATTATAAATTCCCTTTTAATAAGAGTAAGACAAAACTACGGAAGATTGAGTAGAGACAGATCCTTGGAAAATTACGAATACTATATAGCGCACAGTGAACATAGTGTCCTCAACGTTTAGTGCGTACGTGGCAGTGTGTACAAAGGGAATAGGGCAATTCTTCAGAAGTCAAATTGCTCTTGATATACATTTTGGGGTTAGATAATGCTGTGGATATATTTATTTCATACGTCTGACATTTGGAAGTTATATTTACATTATTACATTACTAAACCTTCATGGATTTGAAGATAATTGACCAAAGCATTTATTATATAAATCTTGCACATCTGCTGTTGATTCTTCAGCAGATTGAATTTGCAAGATGTGTCCATGCCTTTTGTAGATACTGCCTTGTATTGAACGTAGATCTCTTTTTATTCACTGTGCGTTGTTAGCTCCAGGGGCCCGTTTCATAAAACTTTTTATCTATAACAAATGCTAAATATCTATGACAAATTTACTCTCAGCCAATCACATGCCATGATTTCAGTATCTTATAACAGTAGTTTGTAACTTGTTATTGATATCAAGTTTTATGACACAGGGCCCAGGTTTGTTCGTTTGCTCGGTTATCCGAAGTTGTGTCTCACTGTATATACATTTTGGTCATGTTTCGTACCAGTTTGCCCATTGAAAGCACAGACGATATATTCTAGACAAGACACATTCTGAAAATTGTTAGTTATGCAGTCAGATTTACATCTCTACTTTTCGTTACCTTTTTATGGATAACTTGCTTTTTTAACGAATTTTAGACTAACAATTTATCATCAAAACAACAGATATTCTGCAAGAACATGTTAAAAACGTTAATGTCATTGTAACGGCAAACCACGTGTAACTGATCGTAGAAGTGAAAACACACCTAAACCCAGGCCGATACTAATAACGTTTTTTAAATGTTTATTTTGTATATTATTTTTCTCCAATTCGTTATAGTAATAATACGGAAATCAATCTACAGTGCGTCCCAACAAAAACTATACACTTTTGAAATGGCTGCTGAATAAAAAAAATATATGATTCTGGGGGGGGGGGAAGTTTTATAGGTATGGAAAGCTCATAAAATCAAATTTCATATGACACCAAAAAGTCCGAAAATAATTCATGCTTGGGTGAGCACTGCTCACTTTTGTAAAGGGTATGGAAATTAGGTTGCGCAGGAATTAGCCTTCCAATTTGTGAAAGGTAAATCCTTTGGAGCTTACGGAATTGAGGATGATATGACCAATTTATGATCAATTGTGATGAGTTTGGGTTTGCTGAGTAAAAGTTGAGTTTATGAGCTTTCCATAAATATAAAACTTAACCCCCAGAATTATATATTCTTTATTCGGCAGCCATTTCAAAAGTGTATATTTTTTTGGCGAAGCACTGTATTGGCAGTTAAAACTAAATTCATAATACCTTTCTGTTTTTCCAACGCTGTAAGTATGCTGAGGAGTTTGATGACTGCTTCGGGCTGTGCACCGGGGGGTAATCTACCTCTGATTGATTGTAAATGTGTTGACGTGAGTTTCAAAAATCCTCTCTTTGATCTGGTCGTTTGTAAAATACAAAACAAGAAGACAACGGAATATGACACTGTTGGAAATATCATTTTGTTTTTCGAATTTTAAAAATGATCAGGTAAAGCTAGTGTTACTTGTGAAAACTCACAAGTAAACCCACATAAAAGGCCATGAATACCGAAAATGCCAGTCTTCCTGGACTTTTGGTCTCGTTGGCCGTCGTTCTAGCAAAATGAAGAGGTAAACTTTCGCAAAAAATGTATGTTTCGTCGGCTGTCGGTTTAGGGGATTTTAGTAGGTCACATGTACAATGAAATAAAATGACTGTTGAGCATCTATTATTAAAATTAATTAATACAATCACTAATGATATTCCGTAATTCCATCAAATGGACAAAAGGTAGATCCCAGGATCAAAACCAAGTCGATGCGCTAGTGGCCTTTGGTAAGGCATTACACACATATACACTGTTGGTCATAATGGTGGAATAATTATTTTTACCCAAATTTATGGAACGATTTTGAAAATGATATTTTGCTAATAGATCTAGTAAAGTGTATACATTCTCAGATTTTATTGAATAATATTTGGGAGGGTTTGTTTTGCGTGACTGCGAAAGCCTGTGTGTGCTACTCTGCTAATCAACTAGGAAAACTACGTCCTTAAGTCATGACTGACAGTAATGAGAAATAATGCCTCACAAAAGGGCACTAATAAAGCTGATCGACACGGTTTTCATCATGGGGCCTCACAGAAAGGAAGCAATTGCTTAGCCACTGAACCATAACTGTACGCAGCGGGGGCTAGGGTACGGGGCCGCCCCCACAAATACAAAAAAAAATGAAAATTCAATAAATTATCAATAAATCATTGTATTTTACCTCGATCCCCAACAGAAAAAAAATCCTCTGTGTGGCCATGCCTTGAGTCTATACTTTATTAGATCAGCGTTTTTCAACTCTTTTTGTCACAGCGCTGTTGTTAGAAGTTTAAAGTTTCTCGTCATCCCAACCCAAAATTCACCAAAGAGGATTTGTTTTCCATCCCCCACACTAGTAGACGTACGGTGATTTTTTTCGAGAAGGTGGGGGCCAATTGCCCCAAAATATACTATCCGGATCCGAAATATTTCGAGCGAAGTGGGCGAGCAAAGATAAGTTGAACTATTTGATGGCAAAATGTTATTTTAAAACAATAGGTAAAATGTAAAATGATATATTGGGTCATCTCGTTGCCAGGAATCATCCTGATTTATCAACTTTTCGAGAGGTTAAGCGAACGAGGGGACAAAAGGAAACTTTGATGTGGAATAAATTATATTTAGATTATTAAACAAAATACATAAATAAGGTTATATTTGGGCGCCATGCTGCTCAAATCATGACTTTATTAGGGTTGCAAGGTGACCGAATATCGACATATCATCATATGGAGATATGCATGGACCTCGCAGCCTAAAAATATCCCGTTTCAAAATATCCGAAATGTTATCTCCTCATCAAAATTACCGAAAGTGAAATATATTGGGGCATATTGCGGTTTATGATACCTATTTTCATTAAGTTGACGTTATTCCAAAATATATCCAAAAATATCACCACAAATTCTCTCGTGGCATAACATGGTGCCGTAGCACCCCAGTAGAAACAAGAACACTGTACTAGATAGTCAACATTTGACCGCGCAAATTGACAAGACATTGAGAGGACATATCCATTGCACATTAATTGTGGGAAGAATTTGCATTTTAAAGTAACATGGAAATGCATACATACTATATCTGTGTCTTTTCCAGTATTTCTGTATCATCTCTGCTGTACACTACATCAACGACGCAGCTCGGATCACCGCGAACCACATTTTCGATAACCATTTAGTGACCTCTTAAAATCGATTTATTTTTAGACTTAACATGTTGTCTCGACATTACTAATTCGCATAATATACCTGTGGTATAATCTTTATAGGGCATTTTAAAATATCTCTTTATAGCATCTAACTCTTTTTTTCCTTTTCCTTCATCTTTCCTCTAGTTTTCACCCTTTATTATGATTTGCCAATTGATTGTATTTATTATGGGATATATATGCAAAAGGCTAGAGAATCATTGTTTAACTGTGTAAAGTTCAAGAGTAATCTACATCGATGTTAGGAGGGTTGTCACGTTGTTAAGCAAGACCGAGAATCAAACATTTTGTTTCACAAAGCAAGCCTTCCATCAATTGATGCCTATTGTTTTGTACATATGTGTAAGCGTGGCAAACAAGCGACCGTGGAGAGAGGCGAAATAAAAAGTATAAATTTGTTAAGAAATTAAAAACAATACTCACATGGTTTGATCGATTGAACGTTCGAACATATTCCCCCGATGGAGGGGATTAAGTACTTCCACCATATCTTGCCTTGCTTCTCCCACCGATGGCTTTCACAAATGAGCCGGCAGATAAAGCTCCCCGCACTTATAGCATTTGATTGTGTTTGATGTAGGCAAACTTATCACCATAAGAACGACAAAAAAATGGTTCAAGTCAATATGACTCGTTATATTATTAGAGTTTTCAGCTGATAAAGGGTTCATGACCATGAAGTTGTTTTAACCTAAATACAGTTGATTGTTAAATTGTGTTTACAAAAGATCGGTATATCAATAACATACGAGATAATTCCTGGTATCTTCATAAAATACGCTCACATGACGCATATGTTTTTATATATTATTACCCGTGATACAAATATTTGTTTTCTACGATATCAACGCACTTTGAAATGATATTTATTGTGATTGCCGCATGACTAAGATGTGGTTTTGTTTGCATGTCCGCCCTAAATTGAAATAATATTGTGTCATTATAGTATTGCTACATCCTTACCTCTCTTTTTATATTTATTTGCATGTACGCGTAAGTACCAGACAAAAATCGTCACAATCAGATTGTATGGTGAAATTGATATGAGCACATCAAAAAGCTAAAATCAAACGTTCTTGTTCAGTGGACATAATGACCCAAAATAGACATGGTTATTGATTAAGTTCATGATCAGTCGTGACGTCTCGCTTTTTCTTAGTTTTTTTTTTACCTATGCCGTCAAGTCATATCATACCATTTATGCAGCCTTCTAGTACACGCATATTGTGATTGAACATACATTGCCATGTATTGTAGAGACTGACATGCTAGTAATGATATACATTACTCCTATTGTTGGCAAAATAATTTCAGACTTGTGAAGTAATCCGTTACATTAGATTCCAGATCACATGTGACTATGACAAAAGTAAAATTGTTCGTCTTGCAGACCATTTCCGCACATTATCTAGAAAATGTATGGTTTTGTTGTTGTCGTTTTTCTTCCTCTTCCCTCTCTATTTGTTCTCTTTGTTTTCTTCTTCATATTCTTCTTTAGTTGATGTTGTTCTTCTTTTTCTTTATCATCCTCCTTCTTCTTTTCTTCTCCTTTTTTCTTTGTTCTTATTTGTTGATGTTCATATGTATTTATGCAGTCACCCTTTGGCCAAACTGAGCGATCCTCCCCTTCCCCTTCCCCTCCCCCCCCCCCCCCCTTTCTCCCCGATAATTGGAGATATCATGATATAAGAGATTGTTACATAGTAAAATCGGCACCATTTTTGATTATCAATAATCTAGTAATATAAGAACTAACGGGCTGGTGGTATCATAGATATATACCCCCTCCCTCCCCCTTCGTGTCCTCCTCGCCTACCCTTATTTTTAGAGGTATGATAAATAGAATTATATCTTATTTACGTTAGACCCTAACATTGTGTATTTACTTCCTGATCTTCTTTTCATTTCGATATCACTATTTTTCTTTTTTAGAATGAAGTAGGCCTACATGATTTGATACATTATTTATATAGTACACCAATGGACAACGTTTGGTAACCATGAATAAATAATTACCGTCATGTTCTACTAAAATATATAACACTCGGGGCCAGGGGCGTACGCAGGGGGGGGGGGGGGTTTGGGGGTTCAAACCCCCCCCCCCCCCCTTTGGTATTTTAATGTATGTAAACCCCCCTAAAAAAACCTAAAACCCCGCCCTTTGGCTTTTTTTTTTTTTTTTTTTTTTTATTAAAAAAAAAAAAAAAAAAAAAAAAAAAAAATTATACCCACGGCTAACCTAAATAAGGTGACCTTACCCCCCCCCCCCCAACGAAAAAAAATGTCAATTTTTTTAATTTTGAGACCAAAAAAAAAAAAAAGTGTCCCGCTCACCCCCCCCCCCAACGAAAAAAAATGTCAAATTTTTTAATTTTGAGACCAAAAAAAAAAAAAAAGTGTCCCGGTTACCCCCCCCCCCCCCCCCCCTCCCCCCCCCCCCCCCCCCCCCCCACTGAGCGACTTTTCGGCCGGCTGAGTCGTTGCGATTTTTTTTTGACCTCCAAAAAAAAAAAAAAAAAGTGTCCGCTTACCCCCCCCCCCCCCCCCCCCCCCCCCCCACTGAGCGACTTTTCGGCCGGCGCGATTTTCAAATTTTCGGGAGCAAAATATTTTAAAACCCCCCCCCTTGAAAAAATCCTGCGTACGCCCCTGCTCGGGGCAAAGGTTCGCTTGCTTGTCCACACAAACCGCAGACAACAACCGTATCACTGTATCAGTTAAATAAGTAAATAGAGTTGTGAGAGATACCCTACCAAACGGACTATTTACCGTAGCATGGACCCGCTTATTTATTCGCTCTCATTAAGGATTAAGCAACTACGAACACGCGTATTGTATACATAAACACAAAGATTGGTCCCCAAACCCATCTAAGCCGTTCAATTTTAGAGTGGTGAAAAAATGCATTACTAAAAAACTCCATATTTCAACTTGCAATATATGTTGAAATCGTATCGATTGAATTAGGCATAATTTAGCAAAGAGGCAATTCACTTATGTACTAAAAGTTTCAAAATCGACTCTTTGTTTAAGACCAGGGCCCTGTAATATGAAGATGTGCGATTGCTAATAATCAATCGTAAGTCCTCTAATCAATCGCAAATGTTCACTTTCCTTTACCATGTACCTAGATGCAATTAATCAATCGCAAGTAATTTGCGAAAGATCCAAACTGCTTATAGGACGCGGCACAGGTAACCCACGGGTAACCGGACAAAAAGACAATTACAATTTTAGAAATACAGGATATGTGTTAAGGTATACTTAGAACATGCACACACCTATATAATATATGTATGCATATATATATATATATATATACAAATATCATTTATTTTGTTTTCATTAATATATATCAACCTAAATCAATGAAGACGTGCCTTCAATATGAAGCATAACTATTTTACTATACATAAGTTTTTTCTTTTAATATGCAAATTACAGATGTATTTTCTTGACCATTTAATCGAAGGTCAGTAGTTATTCAATCTGTTCTAACTTGCGTCAGTCAATTGTAATGGTAATTTACTTCTTGTATATCAGGTTTCTGAAAGTTAGTAGCTTGTGATGGTTTTGCCGTAACACTACAAAGAATCATATAAATTAGATAGTCATTATAACCTAAGCTATAACGAAAAGAGAGAGAGAAAAGGAAGAAGTAACAAAGGAGATGAAGAAGAAGATAATACAACAGAGAAAAGAAGATGAACAAGAAGATGAAATGACGATGAACAAGAAGATGAAATGACGATGAATAAGAAGAAGACAAATACAACAGGGAATAGAAGGAAAAAACAAACAAAGTTGTGCCTGGCACCAGTCTTCTAATCAACAAATCAAACAAGACAAGAGAAAACAAAGAGAAGACTGTAAATCAGTGTGTCACGTGACTTTAATCCGCCCCTTTTAGGTCCTTTATTTAACTAAAACAAATCTTACACCTCAATTCGGCTTCCATTCCTTTAAAATGTTCAGCTCGTTGGAAGAAATCTAATAATTATCTCCGAGATCAAAACGCAGGAGAATCTGGAAGTATTGGTGAAATAATTTCATACGACCCTGGACATTCTGCTCTTTTCTTGCTTAAAAAATCAGAGTTTCAGACAGAAATGGAACAAGAATAAAAATGGATAGCATCACTTTCAACGGGATCGTCATCTTCGTCATTTTCTTTGCGACATGCACACTTTGTGAGTATATATTTCCTCAGTCTATACATTATAACATCGTTCTTTGCTGGGAGTTGAAAGGAGAGGATGCAGTGTATGGGCACAGGGGGCAGGGAGGAGAGCACAAAGAAGAATTTGAGAAAGAAATATACAAGAAAATTAAGACAGGTTATGATAGAATTCAGGATTATATGCGGCTTGATTCGCAGGGTCACTTGCGTGAGAAATGCTTTGCTGAGGACTTAAAATATTTATAAAAAACGATTATAAAGCTCGGTCACTTCGCTCGTCCGTTTTATTATCTTGCCCTATGGAAATTGCATGCATCTAGTAAAGGTAATACAAAGTGTTGGTATGGAGTCATGAATTTGATTCAAATGAATACATGCGATCCTACAACATTCAGTGATCGTTGGTGCTGTTGAAATCGAGTCTAAAGTTATGAAATTGTAAAAAAAAAAATGTAATGTTATTTACATTGTTTATGTTGTATAGCTCCCTCTCAAGGTCAAGATATTAATTAAGATATACACACAAATTTCTCGACTTAAAGTGTCTAGCTATTCTCGTTTGGACATTATATATCACAACTACATATTCTGAGATTTTCATGGTCGCAGTTACCATTGTACGGCCGTAGGCGCTAATTGAAATTCATCAAAATTTACCGGGAGCACCGGTAAATGTTTATATTCAATTTTCTCAAAGTCAGAAATGTTTCAGGGACTAAATTTCTAGTGCTAATAATACATCCACAGGGGAATCCAAATATATCAAAATTGTAAAGAATCACTATCCACCGAATTTTCAAAATTTCCCAAAATTGTGTATTGCCTTTAATAAGTTATACGTTAGCTTTTAAAATGTTGTTTATAAAATCAGGGCGACGTCGGGACGAATTATAATGATAAGACGAAAGTTATGTAACTTTGTTTACATATATTTTCTATGATGGCTTTTAACAGGATTATTATCGTTTCAGATATTTGTTTAGGTGCCTTGAAATTTGTGTCCAAACATTAATGTCGTTTCTTGTAATTTTTTTCGGAATGTAAGGGCATTTAAAGAGCATTCGTTTGAGGGAACTTTTCGTCTCTTATATTCTGAAATAAAATATTCATTAATTTTTTTTTTCAACTTTACCAGAACTCCGTTTTTATCTGTTCATTTGTAAATTCAAACAGTTTCAACACATTTAATTCAGTAAAGAGGATATTTGTTAAATCTCTTTTCCTAACCACATGAAACTATTCCAGGTTCCAAAAAATAGACGTGTCTTTAGGCCCGGTCACACAGCCCTTTCACGGGCGTATCGCGGCCGAATCACGGCCAAAAATTTCTGCCCGTGAAGCAGACGCTGTTGGACGCTTTGAGGTCGCGATAAAGACGCGATACAGCCGTACTTTACCCGTCGTTACACGCGGTAAGAAATTCACACGCGGTTGGCCGCGCGAAAAAGTTTTGGGCTGCCCAAAAATTTAGACCGCGGGTAATCGCGGGCGGTACACGTGGTACACACGCGGTAAAGACGCGGTACAGACGCGGAACGAACGTGCTAGGACGTGCTACGGCCGCGGTTAAGACGTGGTTACACGCGGTAGGACGCGAAATTTTAGCGGGTAATCGCGGGTGGAGCACGGTCATAGCACGTTTGTTCCGCGTCTGTACATAACACGTGCATTAGCGTGTGTACCGCGTGTAAGCACGGAGCGGTTTTGATTTCTACAGCCCGGTTCGGCTGCTTTATTATACCCGTGGTAGGCCGCGGTACCGCCGCGCTTCACCCGCGATAAGGACGCGGAACAGTCGCCGGCGTCTGTTCCGCGGGCATACCACGGGTAAACCGCGGGTAAGCCAATTTTGCACATTTTCCACCACGGGCAAAAAAAAATCGCGAAATTTTACCCGCGATACAGACGCGAAAGGCTGTGTGACCGGGCCTTTTTCAATGATGTTATGCTGTCATTTCCTACCGCAATTTTGATCCCTCTCTCTTTCTCCCGGCACAATACAAAATCAAACGTACGTTTTTTCACTAAAGATGAAAGGAATTTTTTTTTTAAGTGTTTCAACTCTCTCTCTCTCTCTCTCTCTCTCTTTCTCTCTCTTCTAATTGTATTGTTCCATTACATGAATGAGTTCCAAAACGGTTAAAGAGAACCACATTTGCCGAATCTTAAAACGAACCAAGAATATCTAATATCATTCCACTTAATCGATGGATTTCAACTGCGCTCATTTAAGTCTGCCTTTTGTAATCAGCTTAGTTCGAATAATGAAAATTGAACTTGTTTTTAGTCATCATCTTTGCAAGTCCGTCCTTATGACACACGTTGCCATTGCATTCTCGAAAAATATAATTATTTAAAATTATACCTGCAAGAACTAGGATATCTTAAGAATAAGTAGCAAATATATGAAAAAATGATTCTGTTCACCTAATTCGATGTTTTTTAATTGCGCTCTACTAGTTTCGTCTTATGTAATCACCTCATTTGGAATTATGAAAACACCTTTTATCCTCGTCGTCTGAAAATGTTGCATCACGGAACATAAATGCTCTCAAAATATTTGGGGGAAATAAACACGTTTCATAAAAACCATACCTGAACGTACTAGGATATCTTCCGATCGACTCAAAACGGGGAAATATGTGCCATTAAGCTCAATCGAGGGATTGTAACTGCGATAAAAAAAAAGTATGTTTCATGTAATCATTGAGTTCGAATTATGAAACAACCTTTTCCTTTTGCTTCGTTTAAAATGATGTAATACGAAACATATTGTACGGAACTAAATTGATGTGGATTTTTTCGTTCGGGCTAACATGTAATTCGCTTTATCTTTATGAATGTTTGCCAGATAATTGAGCTTAGTAAGTAGCTGCAGTGCAGCTCAGTTCAAATTAAGAAAAATTAAAACTTTTGTATCGTCTTTTTTGATTTTTTTAATAATGGAACACATTGCTCCTGCATAATTGAAAAGTGCCGATAATCAATGTCATAATAATTAAACGTGCAAATACTGGTAAATCGTAAGAATAAGAAGCAAATATATGAAAAAAATCATTCTGTTCAGCTAATCCGATGGTTTTTAATTGCCCTCTAATAGTTTCGTCTTATGTGATCACCTTAGTTGGCATTATGACTCGTCGTCTGAAATGTTGCATCACGAAACATAGCTGCTCTCGAATTATTTGATAATAATAACTACGGCTCCTGAAAACCATACATGGTAGTACTAAGATATCTTCGGACGGACTAAGAAATATATAAAAACAGGGTAATAAGTGCAATTCAGCTAAATCAATGCATTTCAACTGCGCTCAAATAAGTCTGTTTTATGTAATCAAGTGAGTTCAAATTATGAAAACACCGTTTCTGTTCACGTCGTTTAAAATGATGTAATACGAAACAAATTGAACTAACACACTTGAAGAGTACAATTGATGAAGATTTTTTTTTTGTTCAAGCATGTACCAGGACTTTAGCCACTGTCTCACATATATAATTACGCTTTATCTGGAGGAATGTTTGCCAGATAATTGAGCTTAGGTAGTAAATGCAATGCAGCTCGGTACGAATTATGAACAAATAAAAACCCTTTTAACGTCTTTTGTTTATTAGTCTTTCATATTGGAACACACTGCTCCTGCATAACTGACAAGTGTGATTAATGATAATTATACATGTGAGTACTAGAAAATCTTTAAAATAATTAGGAAATATCTGAAAACATGATTCTATTCAGCTATTTCGAGGATTTCAAATTATCCTCAAACAAGTTCATTTTATGTAATCACCTCACTTCGAATTCTACAAAATACCCGTTTTCCTCGTCGTCTGAAAATGTTGCATCACGAAACATAACGGCAATTAAATATTTGAAAAAATAAATATGGATCCTGGATATTGATATATACCTGAAAGTATCAGGAAATCTTCGGATCGACTAAAAATATCTCAAGACAGGGTAATAAGTGCCATTCACTAAAATCGATGAATTCAACTGCGCTAAACTTGGTCTGCTTTACGGTATAAAAAAAGGTCGATTCATAATATGATGTTTATTATTATGTTTATTTCTTTTTTTTTAATTCATTTTAGTCGTTTTAACATATTGCATGACGGTACATATTGCTCTTGAAAAATTGGGGACAAATATGCGGGTCATGAGAAGAAGAAAAAAAGAACAAGGAAATATTATGATTAACTAAGGAATCTCTCAACACAGGATAATATGTGCTATTCGGCTAATAAATATATATATTTCAAATGTGTGTATTCAATAGTTCATATGTATATGTAAATAAATATATATATATATGTATTGTTAATATTTTAAAGGTACCAAACATGATTAGCATTTTATTCTTTTTTCTGCTCCCTATTATTCATTCGATATATTTATTAAACATACATTTATTATTATTATTATTGTTATATTACTGTATTTGAACGTTCGAATAACTTACAAAACCTCAACTCAACTCAACTCAACTCAACTCAAGTCTGTTTTATGTAATCAAGTCAGTTTGAATTATGAAATCACCTTTTCTTCGCGTCGTTAAAACACGATGTAACACGCAACTCATTGCACTTACATACTTGAAGAGTACCATTGACGATGATTTGTTTTTCGTTCGTGCAAGCATGTACCAGGACTTAAGCTACAGTCTCTCATATATAATTACGCTTTATCTGGTGGAATGTTTGCCAGATAAAAGCTGCGAGGCGACCTTTGATCTTTAATTGCATCAAGGGCATCATTCAAAGCTAATGTTTGGTAATGATTATTCAGGAGTACGAGTATATTATGTGTTAGTAGTTTGAACCCTGCGTCCAGACTACCATTTATCGTAAAGTAACTTAAGGTGTATTGACCTTCAGCCCACTATATCGAAATTCGACGGGACCGACATACATATTGACCAACATCCCATGAGACCGACATATTTAAAGACCGACGGCCCGTGGGACCGAAATCCCATGAGACTGAGAACTCACAACACCGACATTTATCTTGATATTCCTCTTGACCGACGACCCAATAGACCGACAGCCCTCTAGACCGAAGATACAGGCCACAAGACAAACAGTTCATGTTCTAGTGTGATTAACTAGTTCTGTGGAGGGGGCAAGTGGGGGAGGGGGAGACGATGCACTAGTTTGTCGTGCTGGGCTGTTTTCAAGGGGAGGGGAGTGCTCGAGCGATATAGGTGTGATGATATTTGCTCTTCTCCTTACGTCCTTAATTTGCTCTTAACAGCGCCACCAACCCCCCCCCCCCCTTTGACCATATCTCTCTTTCTCTCTCTCACTCTCTCTCTCTCTCTCTCTTCATGTTCATGTTTCTCTCTATCTTTCTTCATGTTACCTGTAAATTTCTTACTCTATCGTTATATCTCTTTCTCCCTCTTCTTCTTTTCTCTCTCTCCCCCCTCCCTTTGTTTTCTTTCTTTTTGCTCCCTATTGCGGGGGAAGGTTTATTATCTCTCCCTTATGTACACCAATTCTGAAAACATGTTTTGCTCGTGATAAAGGCCTTCCAAATCATTACACTCTTTTTGAAATATGACCTTCAAATATTACGTCTACAAAGCGGTTTTCTAGTTTAAATACAGTCATTGTTAAGCATATGAACGATATATCAAGTAGACTAGTCGACGCATGCGCATGATAGAAAAAAGACATGTAAAGAAACCAAGTCGGGCCTAGGCTCCGTATGCAAGGTTTAAGCTCGTTATCATGTACTTGTTTATACTGCTTAACCGTGAACCTGGAAATTGCCATGTAAATAATTTACTTTCAGATGGATTTGATTTATTCAAGCTTGTAAACATTTAGTTTTATTTTTGTCCAAGCGGTATACTTTAACCCAACAGCACACTTAGTGATCTTCATGCCATCCGGTTTTCGAAGACATGGCAATCATTGCATTAAATCTGAACAAACATCATCTGCCTAATTTAGCTTCTAAATAATGATACAAATACTAGCAACATCAAATTTAGTGCATTTGTTTCTTCCAGTCAGAATAAAAGTTGAATCGGCTTTAAATCGTATACAATCGTACTACTCGTCTGACGTCACTACGATTCTGAGCCGATTTAGTTTTTTTCAAATTCGAAAGAAACGTGAAATCCATTTAAATTTAGATTCTTTTAATTATATGACTATTCAAATTCTCCGTCATTAAGATGGCACATGTTTGATTTTCACATTAAATGCTGTTGCAAATTCTTCGACAATCATTTCGTAGTCGGATTGTGTGGTTGACTTATCACTTGCCACATACTTTGTCTTCCAGTCTAATGTACGTGTAATCTTTGAAATCAAACAAGTGCAAACAATTCGTTGAACTTGGCTTAATCTTTAATACAGATTAATTTACAGTGCATATATTTTATCACGATTTAACTACTTATTAGGATTTTTGTATTTCTTTGTTTCCTTTATAAGTATTTATTCTTTCCTGTCATCAACATAATTACAAGGAAATTTCCACATTTCGAACATTGTCATTATTACTTGTGTGATAACCAATATTCGTAGACAGTTAAAAAATGAAATCCAGTCCAGTATTAAGTTATATTTGCAGTTCCTTCTTGTTTTGTTATTTGGGGAGATAGGTCGAGAGAGAAAAGTTAAACATTGAAAGAAAATGGAAATGAGACAAGAGAGTGGATAGGGTGATGTATGAACATACGCACCCGCACATACCTCAACCACTTACCCGATATATCCAAAAGCATATGGCAAACCTTACCCCCGTAATAACCACTCGCACGTCAACATACACGCATACACACCCACACACCAATAACCTCATTCGATCCACAACACGTAGCTCTGTTTTGTCTTTCTTTAGCGATACAAAATTGTGACGACCGATACTAGCCATTAAAATACACTATGATTACCTTCAAAACATTCTGTTTCAATTGTCAACGTGTCGTGCAACTTGTAATTGTGCATAGTTGAACAAATCTAACACTTGATTCAATAATACATGACGATAAATTGAACGTATTCTTTGAATTATATCATCGGTACACCGGAATTAAGAATAATTACTAAATAATTGCACCGGGAATTTGTTTTTATTGATAGTAAACAAAAAAAGAACCCTGGAATTTTCGTCAAAATTATTGTAATTCGTGGTGTAACATAAACAATTGGGCCTGACAAAAAAACATCGTATGGCGTCACTTTTTCTCCGCCTTCAACCATAAAAAAATGGTAATGACTATCTCAAGTACTACGGGAGGGGAAGCTAATGATGTTTGATGACGATAACCTCGCCGAAGTTAACTAACAGCCTGAAATGATTTAATTCGTCTGACGGAATAAAGTGAAAATTAACAAAATCCTTACTCGCCGGGTAAATAAAATTACAAGAGAGAGAGAGAGAGAGAAAGAAATAACGGACAAAACGACAAAAAATGTGATAGATTAATGAGAGAAGTGCGCTTTCCGTTCTTTTTTCTTATTATTACATGTAGTATTATCAATAGCAGATTTGGTAGAAGAATATTAAAAGTAGTAGTAGTAGTAGTAGTAGTAGTAGTAGTAGAAGGAGGAGCAGTGGTGGTAGTGGTACCTGTTGTAGTAATATTGGTATTAGTAAAAGAGGTAGTGATGGTAATAATAGTTGTATTGATACTAGTAGTAAAAGTAGTAGTATCAGCAAAAGTATTAATAGCGGTAGTTAGATTATTCGCAGTGATAATAATGATACTAGCAGTAGTACTACAGAATGACGGTAACATTATTATTAGTTGTAATACTGTTAGTAGTGGTAGTAGACGTGGGCGTAGTAGAAGTTATTGTACTACTTCTACCACATTGACCCCTACTATAACTATATTAGTATTGATCAATGTGGTAGTAGTAGTAGTAGTAGTAGTAGCAGTAATAGTAGTAATAGTATAGGATTTCCCGGCCAAATTCGCGTGTTTGTCATTCAAATTCATTTACTTTACATTTAAGTTAGCGCAGATCGGCTTTGCCATGCCAATTATCATTCAATTTTCCAGTTTTTGTATTTAATTTAGGATTTTGGTCGAAGGGTTTCATAGATCTGTCATTCAATTTAGAAACTGCTCAACTAGCATTCAAATTAATATTCACTTGTCGAAGCGTAATTTTTATCATTCAAATTAACACCTGTCATTCGTATTCGTAATATGTTTTATTCAAGTTAGGAATGTTAGGAGGAAGAATTGCAACAAACTTTTACAGTTTTTAAATAATGCAGTTAAGATGCATGATTTACCATTGGGGTCTAAGCTGTTATTCCATTTATTTATTTTCAGGACAATGCAGATGGTGTAGTCAGACATAAAGTAAAGAAGGGGCGAAATCAAGGGATATGGCATTTCTGCACAGACATGTTCATATACCCGGGAAAGAAGGGGGTACCCTCAATCGCCCCTTTTTACTACAGACTTGGAATTTTACAAAAATAATTCACATCGTCTCTTATACCCAGCACACCCCTCTGTTTTTCTGAAAGAGTTTCATAGTTTACTTGCCCGCCAGCAGATCCATGGCTAAGGACATGGCTAAATAATGAATCATGTTCAAATTGTTGACTCTAGTTCCTACCCCAGTCACAATATTGTACCCTTCTTCCATAATGAAATTATGATGAAATTATGATAAATTTATGATGAAACATAAGACAAACAACTTCCTTACATGAACATTTACAAATATACTGAGACCATCAGGTCCGTAGATGCAAGTCGTTTTTTTCTTCTTAACAATCAAACTTAAATGCTGATGAATATCAGATAAATCTAATAAGTATAAGTGTTTAAATGCAAGCAAATGAAATATGATGAAATACACATGAAAAAACAATCTTGATAGAAAAAGAATGAGCTATAACAAGTGTGTAATAAACGAGAAATGTATATTGACCATCAATTTAAGTGCACAAAGTGCTAATTTGAATGCTACAAATGAATTAGAATGCTAAAAGTACACCGTCGCTTTGTCAGAAAATCGTGTTGCGCCAAATTGAATGACCAAATAGCGAAAGAAGCACATTGTTCATTATTTTGAATGAAACATACGTAGATTCTAACGAAAATTCCATAGATTTGAAATCTAGAAAAGGGAATTTAAACCCGAGATATACCCGACTGCACTAAAACCGTCGAATTTGAACGCAAGACAAATTAATTTGAATGACAAACTCGCGAATTTGGCCGGGAAATCCTATAATAGTAGTAGTAGTAGTAGTTAAAGTAGGATAAGTACTAGTAATAATAGTAGTAGTAGTAGTAGTAGTAGTAGTAGTAGTAGTAGTAGTAGTATTAGTAGTAGTAGTAGAAGTAGTAGTAGTACCATAAGTAGCAAGAGTGGAAATAGAAACAGTCGAAGCGGTGGTAGTAGTTATAGTAGTAGAAGTTGTAGTAGTAGTAGTAGCATTTGTATTAGCAGTTATGTTAGTAGTAGCAGGATGAGTAGTCGCATTGAATTTTTCTCCACGGTATCTGACAAAGCTATTACATAGGTTTTATCCTTGCAATAACACACGAACGCACACGCACACACACGCACACACACGCACACACCCACATACACACATATACATATATATATATATAAAGATTTATATTGTAGCCAAACTAAGAACTAGTTTTACAAAAATGATATTCATCAACTTCTTCTTTCATATGTCATAAGGACTACTTGTACTTCAGAACATATTTCGACTTTTTGTAGATGTCCTTTATTCGACGTGCAAAAACGGTGTACATGAAATCAGGATTTATCATCATTAAATATCGTTGCGTAAAAATGGTAACCACTTCGGTTGTGAAATTGTTGTGTTACATTATTCCTTTATGTTTGGCAACAAGTCATGATTTACTATTTTTACCACCAAAACTCACTGTTATTTTCAGAGGAAAAAAAATCGCTTTAAATACTCTAGAATTATATTGTTAATGATATAATCATATTTAAACAAATTACAAATACCATCCTGTCCTCAAACGCTCACTTTTCGGCAATAGGATCGGGTGGTCAGGTCCCCGATTGGTTATGACAGCGATACGTTCTATCCACTATTGCTTATTGTAATGTTAGTATGACATGGCAAACTATAATGGCTACAGTGCAAAACTATTGTCTTATTGATTTCTAGTATTTGCTAGATTGATTTACTTTTCTACCTTTGCCAACAACTATTCGCATAAGTATATTAAATTTACAGCAACAAAATGTTTCCTTACACCTTTAATGTTTTACTTTTATTATTAAAGCCAACTACACTATGGAAAATGGAGGGCATTATCTGAAGTGGACGCATTTCGGGTTTTCGGCAGTAGGGCGTTTTAAGGCAACTTGGTATATTGATATTATTTATTTCACTGTAACGTAGGTGTTTAATTACACATCCGATTTGTAAAACCATGACAAATGATGAAAAGTGTTTTTTCTTTTGACGCCATATTACATTTCTTTTAGGATGTGTTTAAAAAAAACCCTTTATAATCATTTGTCTTTTATAGTGCATTAAGATGATACATCATCTAATTGAGTGATCTTTTTCTTCTGTTTGCAGAGTGATGCACTTTTTTACCCACAAACTTTATACTTGTATAAAAGTGCTATTTCGATATGTAACGATTCTTATTAATTTTCCTTTTGTTTTAATCTTTGATCTTATTTTATGATCATTTTACACTGACTACTGCTTTTTTTCTTCTAAATATTCTACATTGAATTGAAGAAGAAAAAATATCTCTCTACGTCATCACGCTCTTGTTACTTATTCTGTAAATTAAATGTATTAGGAGCTGATTTTGTTATTCTGTGTAATGCTCTTCGGCAATATGACTCGATTACAGAGCTAAATTAAAAATATTATTCAGCACTACACGGGCGTGAATGCGCAGATCCCTGTTCGTCAATATAATCGCCATAATGTTACTCCAACCCAACATTATCTCCAATACGCCGGTAAGCAAATCTAGCCAGGGTAATTTAAAGCGAGTTGCGTTCTGGATTCGTAGAAACGAGCAGCCCCAAATGAGATAAAAATTCAGTGTGATTATAAGCACTGTAACCACGCCCTTAACTGTTGATACAGGGGCCGGTCGATGGACGCAAGCAGGGCCTAGATTCATTTGCCGAAACTCCCGACGAATTTGTACTGCTTGTTTGTAGGACAAAACGCCTATACAAATACCGCTGAAAGTTAGTAGCACAATACCCAAGTAAACTGGGATGACGAAAACAAGCGCCTTTCTTCTGCCGAGCGTATAGTATCGAGCGATGATGTCGTCCTGAAGAGTTGCGTTGATGGTGCTGAGAGACTGGGTGGGGCAAACAGCGAATGGGAATCCTGGAATGGGTAAGAAGATCATCATGTACAGGACGGCTGTGACGGATATGAAGATAAGGACCTTCCGGGCTCGTTGGGGAGTTGCCAGGGAATGGTATCGGAGCGGCTTTGTAAGCATCAACAACCGATCGAGATGGATGCAGATGAAAGTCATGATGGTAGGAAATGGGAACATGAAGTTGAACACGGGTCGCACCCAACAGATGGCGGTTGCCGCGGAAATCGCCTGGGTCATTTCGAGCGCCTTACCGATGAAGAAAGAGATGCATCTGAGCCCATCTAAAAGAGTCGCTGCACGAAAGAAGAGCTGCATGTTCTCCTGGGTGCCTTGGCACGTGGCAAGGATGTAATGAGTAAAGCCGATGGAGAGAAAGTAAGCAAGGTTCATCACAGACAGTAACACCAACCCAATTAGTCTCTCGGTATGACTGTAGAGAAAGATGGACAGGAAGCTTCCCGCACCCTCCACCCCTTCGGTTGCTGATGAAGTGAAGTTCATGGTGATAGACGTACTCAAGGAATATTCACTCGGTCTTTCAAGCAATGAAAACACCGCAAGGACAATACAGGTTACGGTGGCCTGAACTGCAAATGAAGAAGAAAAAAGTGAAGAAGGAAAGGACAAAGGAGAAGAACTAAAAAAGGAGAAGAAGAATACGAACAAGAAAAGAAGAAGAGAAAGAAAACAAAGAAGGATGTGGAGAAGTGGAAGAACCAAAAGAAGAAGGAGAAATATGAAAGAAAAAAGAATAACCATGGATAATAATTCATGCTTTTTTTTCTTTTCTTTTGTTTAACTTTTACCCCACTGTAATAGTCCAGTAACGTTATTACTTCTATTCGATATAATATATATATATATATATATATATATATATATATATATATATATATATATGTAGAGGTATATACTTTTACCTTATAGGCAGTTTATAATATATCAACAGATACATTCAGAGAAGGTATATTTTAATAACAAAGAGTATAGATAAAGTATCGAATCAGTTATGATGGAAAAAGTATAGAGTGGACTTACCTTTAATATCAGAAATTGCTTTCTCTATTTGAAACTAATACTCAACTGACAACTGACAAATTTCATTTGCTGCAAAAGATGGAGGACAAACGATCGGACAAGGCGCCAAGAAAATCACAAGATGTCGAAACCACCCACTTTTATTTACTTAATGTCACGCTAGCAGTTTTTACACTTTACAGTCGGCGAGTTAGTTTAAGTGAAAGTCCCGAAGATTGGCCGCGCGCAAAAGCTTTCATGACGATTGGGTCGGGTGTGTTTAAAGTCACTATACGTCATCAAAGATCTATTGCAATATGTTGGATTAGTTTATAGGGATATGGCACAAAAAGCCCGCGTTGTCCCTCACAATTTTGAAGCTTTAAGTGCATACTCCCCAGAAAAATAACAACAAATATATATATATATATATATATGTATACACATACAAACATGTTCCACTCTGAGTTATCTTTGTATTTACTTACATAGCATGAGATCATCAAACAGTAGACCTCTTGAAATGCAGACAAATAAATAAAATAATAATTTAGGCATCACTAATTGGGGAATTAAACTCTCTTCAGAAGCAATTGACATCCAGTTGCCATGGGACGCGTCGGTAATTATCGAAATTACATATACATAACTGCAAATAGCGAGAGGGTTTGATTATGCTTCAAGATCGTTGTTTTCAGTTGTTTTCGGACTTAGAAAGGTCGGTTTACTTCATGCATAAAATACACTTGTGAACTCATTATTGTCGAATTAACACAAGACGTTTGGATGTTGCCCAAGGCTTAAGCAACGGCTTTAACCTCGACCTGAACTATATAGACTTGGCAACATTGTTTAGATGAGAGAAATGGTGCTAAGGCAGTGACTTCGATGCTAGATGCACAATTAAAGATAATCTAAAATTTTAAGTGAAAACACCAAGACCAATATTAATGAAAACAATTGGGAAAAAACTGATCTGATCGATTCCTTAATTCTCCCAACTATATTAGTATAATATGATTACATTTTATGTGAATTTAAATCTTCACACAGCAATGAATTGGCTGTTTATACCATTCCAGACATTTCAGTGTTAACAAAAAATTAAAAGCCTGTCCTGGGTATTCTTTCATTGGAAAATCAGTTGTGAAAATTCAAAAATGTTTGGGAAAATTTACTGTTAGCAGGTTTCGCATAGTGACGCCGTCAAAGAAAACCATAAATATCCTTTTCATTGGTTTGAGATTTTTCTAAGAATAGTCTTGCCTGTTTAATAGAGGATAAGTACAGTAGAAGAAATGTAATATGTAACATTTTATACAGAAATTACATAGTTTTTTCATCAATCTTCAATAATGTTACCGAGTCACTATAATATATTTTCTTTACAGCTGGTGCCCAGTTCGATTGTGATTTCGATTCTGGACTATGTGGATGGACCCAAGATGGAACAGACGCGTTTGATTGGACCTTATTATCTGGTCCTACCATCTCATCCGACACAGGACCAAGTTCAGACCACACTACAAGAGGTGAGTACCACCAGTACACAATCAGGGTTAGTCCAGGGACATGTTTCATTAAACACTTGATATCAATAACAAGTTCCAATAACTGTTATAAGCTACTGAAATTGCTGCATCTGATTGGCTGAGAGCAAATTCGTCATTGAAACATAGTATTGAGATATCGACTGCTACGAGAGGACTGGCTGTTTTTTTACGCTCAAGGGGAAAGTTGCATCCGCTGCTATCAGCCCGAGGTGCGCCTGGGTGGGCGGCGCGCCGAGGAGTGATAGCAGCGGATGAAAATTTCCCCGAATGTCCTCGAATATTAAAGCAGTCGACATCCTTTTATATACCGAATTGATACAAAAATTTACCAAGAATTCTTACCTTATCCTTTTATTGAGTAAAGATTACGGAAAATCTGAAAAACTGTCTGTTTATCTCTGCCGGAAAAAAGACTGACAATTTCGATCAGTTTGGAATCGCAGACAACGAGCACTATATGGTGTCTGCGCACGCTCAAAGAACATTTCAACACGTAAACCAATGGGTATCGCAGCAAAATTATATTATTTTCCCGGTATCCGGATTTTTGAGTGATCTCACAATTGGACTATTAATCGGTTTGGGCATTTTTAGTTTCTTTACGGGAATGGCTAAAATCATGACTCCAATTTCGACCAATCGGATGGCTGGATTTCTTAAGTGAAGTATATAGCATTTGTTATTGAAAACAAGTTTGATGAAACAGGGCCCAGATTCCTTCCGCTCTGTATATGTCGTTCTATGCATGTGTGTGGGTGTGTGTTGTTTTTTGTGTGAGTACACTCTAAGAAAAAAAAGTGCAAAAAAGGGTGCAAAATGTATGATCATGTTACAATTACATTCACGTTTTAGCAATAGATATATTGATTATATGATTACTAACCAAGAAAAATCATGCATGTTCAACAGGTATTTGTGTTCGAGCAAATTTTACCAGTATTCCTCAATGATGGGTGCAGGATTGCACCTTTTAAAGGGTGCAGGATTTAACCCCTAAGGGTGCTGCTATTGCATCAGTTTGCACCCCTAATGGAGAAGGATTGAACCATTAAGGGTACTAACATGTCTCCTAAAAGGTGCAATCTGGGCATCTGTTTGCGAGAGAAAGAAGGCGGTATTCCACAACCCCCACCCGAAATAGGCCTGGGCCTATGCGTATAAAGTAATCAGAAAAAGTAAAATGAGTTGGGGGATTCACATTGCACATTATAACAACAAATTCAGGTTACCCATCTTTTGCAACGCTTGATGACGCAGCAACATTCAAAGGAACATATTGATGACACGTGGGAAACAAAAGCACGCAACAATTGCAGTGGCATACCCACGGGTTGCAAATGCTCCAGCGCTCCAGAGAGGAGGGAAGAGAGAGAGAGAGAGGATGGAAGAGAGAGAGAGAGAGACAAGAGGAAGAAAAAGAGAGAGAAAACAGATATAGATAAAGAGACAGAGTGGGATATGGAAAGGGTAATAATATCGTTGGCGCAGTCCCTGAAAATATTTGTGTTTGTATGCATCTTATTTAATGTACTTAAAAATTTATAAATATTTACAATGAAAACATTATATGCTGAAATAAAAACAAAACAAACAAACCAGTGACACATTCTGTCAATATCTATCATATCTACCACTCAGCCGGTCAGTATGTATACATCGAATCGTCCAGCCCCCAACTTCCGGGGCAGATCGCCCGTCTGACCAGCCCTTATAACCAGGTCGTCGCCGGCGGGACAAAATGTCTCCGATTTTATTACCACATGTACGGGGCGACTATGGGCACTTTCAACGTCTACGTCTCAAAAGTGGGTGACCCGCTCGGCAGCCCCCTCTTCCAGATGACGGGTACACAAGGCGACGGCTGGAATCTCGGGCAGGTTAGCACTTAGTTAATGCAGTAGCTTTTTTTCAATCGGCTTTGTCAATGTGCGAACATCACATTGACGCATTACGTAATATTTGTGGATTTTTTTTCTCGAAATAAGACTATATGGTTATGACAATGCCATTTAGAAGATTTCCTGTTATTCCTACCTACCTACGAGTACTAACTCGCAATCTGTAAAACAAAGTGATATCAATCTTCTTCATGCACAAAATAAATCCATAAAATAATACTAAGATTGGTTGACTTTTTTTTAATTATTCTTTTGACGTCAACGGGGAGGAATTGAGGCATCAATCTGGAAAAAAAATAAAAGCACGACGTATAGTTTATTTCAAAAGGTTTAAGGAGCGTTCTCGTCTGGTAGTGTTTTGCATTTATTAAGGAATTTTTTTTGTTTTGGCAAAAAGAAACATGAACATCCTTTTTAATTTGTATTCCTTTTTTTCTCTTTCTTGACTTTAAAAGCCAAAAGCATAACGATTTTTTTTTGTAATGTGCCATGATTTATTGACAAAAATGTATGTTAGCATCACTTGTTTTTTCATTGTAACAGGTGGATATCACACGTGCAGACACAGATCGATTTCAAGTCACCGTGGAGGGCGTGATTGGATCCAGTTTTACAAGTGACATGGCTATCGATGACGTCATCATATTTTCAGGATATTGTCCACAAGGTCTGCTGCAATACTTACATGATATTTCTCTTGCAAATCGTGTACAAATTAACGTTATATCGGTGGCCCATCTTATTCCAGTAGTCGTGTAAACCCTTTCGGGTCAATCATTCTGGCTCGATAACTTTGATTCAGAGCCTACACAGTTCTCTCAGATACGCGAGTAGAAAGGGCAAACATGAATGCACACTTTGCATCTACATTTGTTTCACGACTATATTGTATTTGATGCCAGGAACTTTAAAAATGAAAAAAAGAAAGTTTGAATTCCTTAAATTGGCAACAGGTTGAGAAAATAAAGTTATTGTCTTTCGATCAAAATTGATAATGTTTTTAATATTTCAACAGCATTCCCGCCAGTGTTCAATGTTTTCAGAGACACATTGCATTTGTTTATATAATTTTAGCGATAAATGAACAAAAAATTGTTGTTACCAATTTGAAGAGCAATATGTGATCAATTTTGCCCTAAAAATAAATCTTGTCCAAAAAGAGTTAAGCGATGATGTCTTTGGATTATACGTACGGTTGGAACAATCTGTTCAGTTAGATGACAGATTATGCAATATGATAAATGATTTAATAAATAAGAACATATCGTTCGATGATCATAGTCATTTACTATAACTAATCACATTTAAAATTAGGGACACGCTATCAATAGTGCATCAGTCACCAGGAAAAAAAAAATCCTATTCAATGAAAATAAAAGGATTAGCAAGGCACACTTACCTTTATACTTACCTTTGCATTGTACTTTACTTTTACCTTGCCATAGTGGTTGTCACTCCAGAGCCTTCATCGATACCAGCCCTGATCCAGTGTGACTTTGAGGACCCGAACGTCTGTGGATACACCCAGCAGACGAGCGGCGATGATTTTGATTGGCTGAGACAGAGCGCCAACACCCCTTCAACAGACACAGGCCCGCCCAATGACCACACCCTGGGAACGGCAGCTGGTATGTTGTGATTTCTTGTATCATATTAGGTGGATTATGAGGTGCTTATGGCAACCCCCTAGTCATGGGTGTTCGTTTCGACCCAACCCCTCCCCCCCCCCCCCCCCACCCACACACCGACACAAACTCAAAAGTTAAAATTCTGAGTAGATGTCATGACGGGGAATCTTGACCACCCTCTTCCTACTTTTCTTTGGTTTCGTGTTTTAGTTTTTTCTGTTAATTCGTTCTTTTCTGTTGTTCTTTCTTTTCTTCAACTGCTGACGTGCTGCTTACTTAGTTTATATGACGTATTTTTATTAAACGTTTCTCTATTTCTCTAATTTGCGTCCGTTTGTCTTTTTTTCGTTTTCTTCTTGTATGAATATATTGATAGATGTAATGCTTTTGAACAATTCAAACAATAAAATACAATCAATTGAATTAACATCGTTTCATCCTTATATAATTCAAATAAAACACGTTTATATTTGTTGATAAACAGCGTTTTCTAAAATCATAGCTTTAACAAAAAAAATATATATATTTTGTTCGATCTTCGAACGGTTATGGATTAATCTTGTAATACAAAGAATAGAGCCTTCATGAAACATACGTTTGCGATTTTCTGCTTTCATAAATGTTAGATAAACTACGTATTTTCCAAAAATGACAGGAAAATGTAAAATTTTGAACATTTTGTTTTACAAGTTATAACCTTTCATCATGTTTAACAATGTTTAGATACTGTGTATTTTGAACTGATCTCATCGAGATATTTACAATGGCATCATTATTTAAATGACTTCCATTTCAGGCTTCTACATGTTCATCGAGTCCTCCTCGCCTCGCATCCAGGGCGAAGTGGCCCGCCTGTGGTCGCCGACCTACCAGGTCGCTGGCGGCCATTGCATCGAGTTTTTCTACCACCTTTACGGGGGTTCCATCGGTACGCTCAACGTGTACATCGTGGAGACTGGCCAAGACATTCTGCAGCTGCTGCCTAGCTGGAGTGAGTCCGCCGATCAGGGGAACCAGTGGTACATCGCAAGGTTCCTAGCGCCAACTACGAATGATTATCAGGTAAACAGTGGCGTGGCCCCTATGGCCCGAATTGTAGACAAACCTAGGGCTATGTGCGTCATATGACGCGTTTTGACGCGTTTCAGACCAAAGTTTGTCTGAATCTTGGTCTGAAACGCATCGGAATGCATCATATGACGCACATAAACCTAGGTTTGTCGACAAACCTCCTTTGTGAATTCGGGCCATTATCTTTCACATTTGCGGTGCCGTAGTATACGGATGGACGTACTTGACTCTTTTTCGAGAGTAGTCCAAGGAACCGTCATACAACGAGTTTATATTAATATATGCGATTGATATAAATCGCAGCTACACACTCAGAAATATGAGTGCAATTGGAGTGTAGATTAGCATCCGCCTACAGGTATTAATTTGCCAGAGGTGTGCTGTTATTGTAACAAAATTACACCCTTATGTATTAGTGTATAATTTATGACACTGTAAGCATGACACGATTGATTGGAGGCCTTCCGATTGATTTGGATAAATCGCGACTCTTTATGAGACTGAGCCAATAATTTGGCTGATTTTATTTAGTTGATTGGAACTTACTTGATGGTATTACAGGGAGGCATCATGGTGAAAGTTCTTGTCTCTCGTAAAAGAGGTCCCGAGTTCGATCCTCGCTCGGTACTTTGGACAACTTGTTTGCCCATAACCTTTGTCCCTGTCGACCCGGATATATTAAATGGGTACCTGGCACTGCCGAACTAATGCTGGTTGGCCAAAAGGAAGAGCAGTACTGGTACCAATCTGGCTACTAGAATGACCGAAAATCATCAAATATCTGCCATTGGGGATAATGGATCATTTTCTTTGGTCTTGAATCGGTCACTATTCATAGACGTTCCTCGCCATGTGCCTTTTGTTTCATATGAATGTAATTCTAACTACCATTCTTCCTATTTGTAGATTGTATTCGAAGGCGTTATTGGAACGAGTTTCACTTCCGATATCGCAATTGATGACGTCAGAATTACAGATGGTTCTTGTCTCACTCAAGGTAAATATTTTAGCCTTGTCTGAGTGATTGTAATCTTACACGTAATGGGCTCTACTTTTGCCACCCACACAAATAAATGTATTCTTTTTAGAGACATTATTATTTAAGTTCACTGACCGCTGAAGCCTCAAAAAGTAAAATGGTAGTCACATACTCCAAAACATGATTTATGATGTAAATACAATACCAAAACGATGTTGCCGACTGACTTCTGAATGAAATCTGCCTAAGTTGTCCGCATTCTATGTTTTCATCGCCCGCCGTTGTGTGGATATCAGAACAGATCTTGTGACTAAAAGTATTTATGGTGAGTAGAAAACCATCACTAACAATTACACGAAATGTGTCAATGAGTTAGACACAACAAGACGACAGGGGCCAAAGAGGAAGAAATTCAAAGGATATATTTCTTTCTTTAGCTGATAAAGTTACAGCCGAATCAAATCAAAACTACCCTTTTTCTGTCCGTACAGGCGATTGTGATTTTGAAGCCGATTATTGTACTTGGACTAATGACGTCACAGCCGATGACTTCGATTGGATTAGGATGCAGGGCGCCACCAATGGTGGTGGACCTCCAACGGATCATACCATTGGCTCATCAGCAGGTATGTGAAGATATCGTGTTGCCGAAGTGCTGATCTTTATTTTAAAAGAATGATTAGTAAATCATGTGTAATGCCTGCGTTGTAAGCGGTATGTAAAAGAAAATAAAGAAAACTAATTAACATCAATGATTCATTTATGAGATTAGCAGGTATTTTGATTGCAATTGTCCAAACGAGAGACTAAGCGCTTCGGTCGTAAGCATGTCAATCGATACTTGAATTACAATTCAATATTTTTGTTCAGGTCTTCATTATTTTATAAATGCTTTAAAATAATGTGTGCATGCTAATCGTTTCCACCATAAGCACAGTAATACTGTATAATGTATTTTGTTGTGCATTTTCAAACGTCGTCACCGATGCAGTAAAAGACCAGTAGTAATCATCTTTTGTTTTTCTCTGCTATCATCAAATGTTATCTTTGCATTAGCAATGTTTCCTTTTTGTCAACATTATGTCTTTCAGTCATACAAAAATAGTCATATAATAGCAAATAAAGTCTAGCCATTCTCCTGTTCATTTTCTTTTCTGGATAAGGGTATTACGTGTACCTTGATCCAACCAATCAGGTGCCTGGTAAAAATGCCCGTATGGTCAGTTCACTGTTCAACAACCAAACTGGAACGAGAAGGTGCGTTACTTTCTGGTATTACCTGGAAGGAGTTGATGCAGGCGCCCTCACCGTTGCTCAAGAGAACGACGGGTTTGCAGATGACGTCATCCTCTGGATGCTAGACTCAACTCAAGGAGCTCTGTGGAACTACGGACAAGTGCCTGTATCGCAAGACAACGATTACAGGGTATTCCATAATTGATTATTCAACGGAATGGTTAAAAGCAAATACCAAACGATCAATCTTACAGTCGTAGAATGATAATTTACTCCAGGCAGGACAAACGTCGGATAATTTACGGACCATGATACACATTGTAACGCTCTACTATTCCCTTCCTTCGCACCAATGTCTTTTGGCAATTTTAGACACAGGTGAAGAAAATGGCAGAAAAGAAATGATGCTAGAGCTTTACTTATGACCAGGTAGTAAATAAGTACCCAGAACTGTGTATCTCCTGGAAATGATTAGTAATTTTGATGATATATATCATTATTTGTTTTGAATTGTTATGATATTGATTTGAATCGTCTCTCTCGTGGAAATACACTTTTACGACAAAGCACGAGCACAAGATAATATTTCAATCAGCTTGCTTGTGAAAATGTAATTCTACCATGACCACAACACGGTAACTTATATAATTTCGTCAGTTTGTATCCTCAGTCGGCAGTGCTCAGAAAAAACTGATATAACTTTGAAATAGTGATAAAATGCTATAACTGTGAAATAGTGATACACTGCTATAATTGTGATAAAATGATAAACTGCCATTATTGTGACCTAGTGATAAACCGCTATTATTGTGAACTAGTGATAAACTGCTATTTGTGAAATAGTGATAAACTGCTCTAACTGTGAAATAGTGATAAACTGCTCTAACTGTGAAATAGTTATAAACAGCTATAGCTGTGAAACATTTGAATCGCCTCTGACCTATGCATATCCTTAACTTGCCTTCGATGCGTTTCTCCAATACATAGGTTGTCTTTATCGGCGAAGTAGGTGCATCAACCCAAGGAAATATTGCAGTTGATGATATTACTGTTACGGACAATAATTGCCCAGGTATTTCTTTTTCTTTCCCTGACTTTTCGTTCTTATCCAAAGTTAGATTCGATACTAAATAACTTTTTTTTTTAAGGCGGAATGTTGATAGACTTGTATGTGTGATAAAGTAGTTTTCATTGTATTTCTTTTTTTCTCATTCATTCGATAAAAAAATGGTGGTCTTGTCGAAAGCTAGATATGTTACCATTGAATAAACCTCTATAATTATTTCCTAATTCGTAAACTCAAACGTAAATAAGTATTTTCCTATTGATCTTACGACCTTTGCTATACTATACAAATATATATATATATATAATTAAACATTACAATTACCTTGGGGAGCACCGAACTTCAGCTACGAACACAAGAAACTTAGTCTCCCCAATATCAATATTGCAATGAGAAAGAGAAGTTAAGAAGAAGAACTAATAACATGGCTCTTGTTTTACAGAATTTGAATGATGCAATGAATGTATTGAAATCAAATTTAGCTTAGAATGTTGCTTCATATGCGGATGTTCTTTATTCTCGAGTAATAATTTGTTGGGTACATAAAACAAATATGTTACTTATTGGTTCATGATATCAGTATACTTTAGTACGAAAGTAAGCCTTACATAATTAAGCCCGAAGATATCTTTTTCTTACAGTAGTTTAATAATTTTGTTTACGATTATTACCGATCTTATTCAAAGATAATAATATTAGAAGATAAGAAATATATTGCAATTATCAAACAAACTTTATATCATTGATAATAATTGTATTATTATTATTCTTTTTAATCTCTATCCAATTCACTTAAGCTATACCAAACAGTGCAATTGCACAGCCGACGTTCCCGCCTTCCAGTCAACTGCCCACTACAGCCCCACACATAGTCATTCCTGCTGGGCCGGCTAACTGTGACTTTGAAGGAGGTCTGTGTAGCTTTGGTCAAGATTCGGGAGATGACTTCGATTGGACCAGGAAGTCTGGACCTACGGACACGGCTAACACCGGACCAGACGATGATCACACACACGCTGGAAGTTTCAGTAAGAATAGATGTTGGTCTTAGCCCAATGACTACTGCATTCTCATATTCCCTATTTGTTTCATACAGCAACCATCACGAAACAGTAGGCAATTTATTATTTTTAAATAGCATAGAGAAAAAAATCAGTTTCCCATACACGGTTGATTGAAAGAATGATTTTAAAAAGAAATGTTCAATTAAAAATGCAATCTCACAGAGTGTAACATATTTCAATGAACAGTTACTTTAATAAAACATAAACAAGACTGTTTGTGTTATTGATGAAAAGAATATGTGCTATTATCATCATCTTGTGGTTTTTGATATACACGACACGTGCGCGCTACATCGGTTTCATATATGTGTACGCCACATTAATATGGGGTTAGGAATATAAATTGTTCAATGCGCTCTCTCTCATTTACATCATAATCTCAAGGGAGACAATGATCAACTTCATCCACAAATCTTACAAATTCCCCCAATGCAAATTTTATTCATAGCTATCTCAGGCTCATATATGTACACCGAGGCCGATTCGACCAGCATAGGACAGTCTGCACGCTTGAGGAGCGCCCTCTACAGTCCCGCCACTTCGGATTCCTGCCTGACCTTCTGGTATCATATGCATGGTGAGCAGATCGGTATCATCAACGTCCTGACTGCTTCCGGGTCAGCTGAGACACTGGCCTGGACCAGGGCAGGAACACAGGGAGACCAATGGCTGGTTGCTCGGGTACCAATCACCGGAACGACACCTTTTAATGTAAGTACCATCTCACGTATTCATATTTCCGACCTCAAAATGTCAAATATTTTCTAGGTTTACGTTTTCTTTTCATAAAGCCGTATATATCGTTACTTTTATCCATAAACACTTCATAAAGTATTAAAGGAAGCATGGCCTAATATGCATTATTGGTTAGGGTAGTTTCAACAATCCTTCTATTTTTGTCCCGGATGAGGAGAAAACCTCACACACACACACACACACAAATGTATTTGTTTTCGTATTTATTAATTTGAATACCCTGATAAACGTCAACAGATAAAATCGCCCATAAAATATTTAAAATAGAATCAGCATACATAAATAGTTAACCATTACCATCAACGTAACTTTATAAAAAATAAAACATCGTATTATATAATTGTTTTGCTGACATTTTTTCACTCGTATCTTGGTATTGCCATAATGCAGAGGTACCACACTCGACCCGCGTTTAGTAAATTGCTACCTGGTAGGATTAAGTCCGTGAATGCACTGAGCACTACGTTTGCCGGAGATATGGCTCTGGTGATGATTGTTTGTTTGTTTGTTAGTTAGTTAGTTAGTTAGTTAGTTAGTTAGTTAGTTTGTTTGTTTGTTAGTTAGTTAGTTAGTTTGTTTGTTAGCTAGTTAGTTAGTTAGCTAGTTAGTTAGTTAGTTAATTAGTTAGTTAGTTTGTTTGTTTGTTAGTTAAACTTAGCTAATTCCCCTATAATGCCTAATATGCATTATTGGTTAGGGTAGTTTCAACAATCCTTCTATTTTTGTCCCGGATGAGGAGAAAACCTCACACACACACACACACACACACAAATGTATTTGTTTTCGTATTTATTAACTTGAATACCCTGATAAACGTCAACAGATAAAATCGCCCATAAAATATTTAAAATAGAATCAGCATACATAAATAGTTAACCATTACCATCAACGTAACTTTATAAAAAATAAAACATCGTATTATATAATTGTTTTGCTGACATTTTTTCACTCGTATCTTGGTATTGCCATAATGCAGAGGTACCACACTCGACCCGCGTTTAGTAAATTGCTACCTGGTAGGATTAAGTCCGTGAATGCACTGAGCACTACGTTTGCCGGAGATATGGCTCTGGTGATGATATCCAAAGTCCTTCGGAAGCGTGTAGATACATTATATAATTATGTGATATCCGGTACTATACAAGAAGTACACAGTATTATTATCATGATTAACAAGCCGTAGGTAGGTATTTATAACTCTAATATTATATCCTGTTATACGTGTATTTCACTTTAAGGTTATATTTGAAGGAATAATGAGTGGTGATCCAAGATGTGATATGGCTGTTGATGACATTCTTCTGGAAAACGAAGATTGTTTGGCAAGTAAGTTACACACAAAATTATATAAATTTTTAAATTTCGTTATTTTGTATGCAACATATTACTTAATTTCCAAACTAGATGTTTAAAGGGGTATTTTTCATTTGCATGTTTTCAATAGAATTTAAAATATTATTAGGAAGTTAAAGGAACAATTTTTGCGCAACAACGTATATTTTTTTGTATCGATAGATGGAAGCACGTCCAACTTGTCTAAATACTAGATTATTGTTTTTCATGGTATATTTCTTTGTCAAACGCATGTATCCATCATTTGTACATTTGCCTATATTGTTTTATGCTTCGAGAAAAAACTTTATTCGTAAAAAGCTACACTGAATATACTCGTTTCATTCATATAACCATAAGATGAATTTCAAGTTATACTTGGCGAAATCCAATCTATTTGGACATTTATTTTTCCATACGTCACCGATTGTAAGAGACTTCTAAACATGAATTTAAATGAACTGTTTCGGGTATTTGGGGTAATCTATCCATTCAATAAAGAGATGACATAGTAATACCAACAGAAGGAATCCCACATGTCGTCGATAACATTCTGCACAAAATAGCCGTAGATTCCTCTGTACCAAGGTCAGGATAATAATCTTCATGAATAGCTCCTGGAAAAAACAAACAATGTCAGTTAGAGAAAACAATTATAGTCCATTTGTATGTGCATCGGCGGGTTCATTTATACCGTATGTACTGCTTTACATCGTTTTTCTTTTCGTACGAAATGCGTCCACAAACATATACTTATGCTTTAAAAATTGAAGTTTTCATGAAAAAATCAAGATGTTATAAAACCTTATTCCCAATTAGATTATCTATTATCAATCAAATTCCCGTTTTTTCTATTTATGTGTTTCTCGTTTTCCTAATTTGCAGTTACACCTAGCCCAGGTGCTTTCAGCCCGATTTGTGATTTTGAGTACGGCTATGCAGTATGTGGATACAACCAGGAAAGTCTCCTTGATGATTTTGATTGGAGTCTCGGATCAGGACCTACTGATACTGCCTTGACTGGCCCATCGGCTGACCACACGACCAATACAATCAATGGTCAGTCAGTACAGTGTTATGTTCGTTAGGAATCGTGATCCAAAATTGTTCACCTTCGCCAAAATGTTGGAGGCGTATATTTGTCCCTTTAAATATGAAATTCTGAGAAGAAAATTTCAATTTTGAGCATACACACATACTCACGCCCACATACACTCAGGCAAGCACACCCACACACTCGCATATTTACATATATATATTTATACATTGAAACCTGTTTATACAGACCACCCATGAGACAAGAAAGTAGTCTTTATTGGCTGGTGGTCTTCTTGTACAGTTTCCTTTAGTACATGTTTCAATGAGAAACGAGTTTCAGGGAAACTTAAAATGTGGTCTCTGTAAACAGGTGGTCTTTCTATACAGGTGGTCACTAAAGCATATTTGAATGTAAATGTATATGTGTGTCGGCCTTTATATATGAAGAGTTGAAATATAATTTCTAGAATTTAGTAGAATGAAGATTTTATTCATCCTTCCTACCCTATCAACCGTTCCAGGTAAATACATGTACATCGAGACAGAAGCCCCTAGAGTTCTGGGGGAGAGGGCATGGCTATATTCGCATACCTTCCCGGCTGCAGGGAGCCACTGCTTCGAGTTTTACTACCACATGTCCGGAGATAACATCGGATCGCTAAATGTTCTTGTCGAGGTAAATAATTGTTTGTTAGCTATTTAGTTAGTTAGTTAGTTAGTTAGTTAGTTTGTTAGTCAGTCAGTTAGTTAATAAGTTTGTTTGTTAGTTAGTTAGTTAGTTAGTTTGTTTGTTTGTTAGTTAGTTAGTTAGTTTGTTTGTTAGCTAGTTAGTTAGTTAGCTAGTTAGTTAGTTAGTTAATTAGTTAGTTAGTTTGTTTGTTTGTTAGTTAAACTTAGCTAATTCCCCTATAATGCAAAATTTTCACATCATTTTTCCTTTTGACACACTTTATGGTTCACCCATATTCATTCTTTGCATAAATATTTCATCATCTTGTCGAAGTAAATAATTGCGTTTTAGTTAGTTAATTAGTTAATTAGTTAATTTGTTTGTTTGTTAATTAAACTTAGTTAATTCCCCTACAATGCAGAAGTTTCACATCAGCAACAAATTTTATTTTGACACCCTTTATGGATCACCCATATTCATTCTCTGCATAAATAATTCATCAACTTGTGGAGGTAAATACTTGTTTTTAGTTAGTTAGTTAGTTAGTTACTTTGTTTGTTTGTTAGTTAAACTTAGCTAATTCCCCTACAATGCAGAAGTTTCAGTCTAACGATATATTTTGTTTAGACACACTTTATGATTCCCCCATATTCATTTGCTGCATTAATAATTCATCAGCTTTAAAGTAAATTTTGCAATGATTAGGAAGGTATAAATATTTGTTTGTGAAAATCATTTTGATTCGATGGAAATCTATTTTAGGCAACTACCAGTGAATCTTAAAGACAGTAGGTTTATATTACAGGGTATTTATTTAAAGAAATAAGTGACTCTGGTAGATCGCACAACAACCGACTTGCATGTACATTGCTTTCTACGAAATCGACGCTCTTTAAAATAATATTGACACATGGCAAATAGCATAAAGCTTCGATACCAACGGTAGCATAATCCGTAATCAAATGGAGTTAAAATTATAACAATTCACATTGGATTTGAGGCATATTCAAAAATATTTCTTGGTTTCGATTTATCGACATGCCTAGATTGGAGGACTATTCTCCCAGCCTTACTTCACACTTTCTGGTAACCTAGGCAACCAGTGGAACGTGGCTCGCATCCCATTGAGTATCAATGATGATTTCCAGGTGTACTTTGAAGCGACCGTAGGGGATGGTGTTCTGGGAAACATTGCTATAGATGACATCGATATGTATGCCGGGTCATGTCCGCCACCAGGTACTGTAAAACAATCTTTGTCAGTAGCGGTACTTGGGGCGGGACAAAGACCCCTTTCGAAACCCCCCCCCCCCAAAAAAAAAAAAAATGATAAGAATTATACCCAAATTTTTTTTTAGAACATAGAGAGAAACAATTATTTTTGTTTTAATTAAATAAAAATATAAATATATGTGTCTATATATATTTGTTATAATGATAACAATAATAATGATGAATAAATATAATATGAATTAAATTAGATTCTAGAAACGATGTTGAGCATAACTCGATCATCGTTGAATGGATTAGACCATATGATTAATTACCAATGTTATTTGTGTATTATAGGTGTATAGTTATTATCTCAGGGCTTATCTTATCTAGACGTAAGCCAAGATCTATTAAGATATGAAAAAAAGGTTTATACAAGATATATATTATTACCATTTATATCTACGCAAAAAAGCCAAAATGATCCAGGAGACAACATAGTTTTGGTGTTATACTCCTAATGAAATCCATTTGTTTAGTTTAATTTGTAACAAATAAACTACATGTTTGTACAACTATATGAGAATGGTAAGGAATAAATTAATTTTAAAAAGGGAACGTATTGTAAACAGTCTTTTGAGAGCGGGTGTTTTTTTATGAATAATCGTCAACAAAACATAAGAGAGTATATTTCTAAAGGTTACCTCTTTTAGAATTAATCAAAGTTATTGGCAAGTCAGCTTCGAATTACGATCCTCAACTTTATGTTGTTTTATTATTTTCCCCCGAATTTAATTTGTTCTTTACAGGCGATTGTGATTTTGAGAATGGTTTCTGCACCTGGACCAACGATCCTACGTCGGACGCGTTCGATTGGATCATAGGACAGGGAGGAACGCCTAGTGTCAACACAGGTCCAAGTATAGACCACACCCTTGGAACTGTGCAAGGTTAGTCCAGGTCCAGTTTATACTGCAAAGTGATAACAGGAAAATGTACTTTTTGAGGTCGGGTGACTCTCAATCCGAGGGTTAGGGGTTCGAATACCGGCCCGGAACTATCGTGTATGATGTTAAGTCACAATTCCCACTTTCCTCCCATGTATAGATAGCTTCAGGGCCCGAATGAAGAGCAGTATTAATGTTGAAGTGGATACCACAACAACAACAAAATAATAATAAAGATAGCGTCAAATTAGGGGAACTATATAGACTAACTTTTGGCAATTTGTTGGGCCAAATTTATACTTAACTGTCTATCATTCGAAATAGGAATAAGTCTCCAAAAATATTAGTGGAAATGTTTCGATCATAAGAATAACAAATTGTCATTTTAATGTATAAGTCAGTAACGATGAGCATCGGCGACCGATTAGTATATTAATGAATCAAAGCACGACGCTTCAATGCATGAAATCAGGAGCTAGAGACAATGCTTTGCACTGCAGCATGCGTGGAATGAAATTCAACCCAATGGCAACAAAGAGAGAATGCATATTATTTGCAAAACTTTAGTAATCCTCAAAATGTGATGTATAGTTACTAGGATTGGAATAGATTGGTGGAAAGCTTTACCAACACAAGCTTTGGGAATCATAAAGTCACAGTGTTGTTGTTTTGACGTGTTTTACTGAGGTTTATTTCTTAACTTGACGACGTCAGAGGATGTGTTTCACGAAGACAAAGATCGACTTTATAGTTGGACTTAACTATGGTTGACCGTTCATGCCACTAGTACCTATAACCATTCATGGCAACTGTTTCTCAAGGGTAGTGTTAATCGTGGTCACAAATCTAAAAAATTTACATATTTGTTATAGTTCATTATTGAAGGAAACAGTATTATCTAAAAATCATAATTGAGAGACCAATGGGGAGAGCATCCGGTGGCATTAAAAGGCCTGCCATAGCTAAGTCTAACCTAAAGTTGATCTTATTCTTTGTGAAACGCACCACTGGTGATTCATTTGCAGGGTCATATGTCTTCATGGAGACTTCATCACCAGTCGTTACCGGGGACACAGTGCGCTTCCGCAGCCAGGCATTTGGTGGGACGCCTTCTGGCGGGCGTTGCCTTCTATTTTGGTACCACATGTTTGGAACCCAGATCGGATCCCTCAATGTATACGTGGAAACTATAGAGGGCGCCGTAAGGTCCGACGGGTGGTCTTACGGAGTGGACCAAGGGGACCGATGGAACAGTGGACAGATGCCTGTAGAGAGTCCAGACAGCTATGTGGTAAAGACTGTTTATTTCTTTTATAATTAGGATTGAAGGAAAATTATCATGTTCCGGTGACAACTGATGCAATGTTCATTTTAAACACTTTTTGACAACCTGCAGCTCTGCACCTAACATCAAAATGAGCATTCTATTACTGCAGTATCTCTCTGTTATTAACATAATTTGTTTTGAATATCACGGAATTTCAAATCCCTTTTAAATGCCTCTTCCTTTGTATCCTGCTCTCTCTCTCTCTCTCTCTTTCTCTCTTTCTCTTTCTTTATATCTATCTCTCTATATCACTCTCACCCGCTCTCTTCCCCTCTCTCTCTCTCTCTCTCTCTCTCCCTCTCCCCCTCTATCTCTCAGGTGGTGTTCGAGGGTGTTGTCGGACTGGGATTCGAAGGCGACATTGCTCTGGACGATATCTCTTTTGCTGATTCTACGTGCGGAGGTAATAACAAGCACCCTCTTCCCCAGACCTGGGGCACTTTGCATAAAACTTATCATTGATGGTAACTACCATGGTAACAGGGCTCAACAGCCAATCACAATCAAGGTTTTCATGGTAGTTACCATTGGTGGCAAAGTTACTATCAATGGTAAGTTTTATGCAACGGGGCCCTGCCCTAATCACTATCATACTCATAAATAATGTAAAATGATCAGCCGGCTAACCCCCATCAGCCCCTACATTTCTGATTAAGGAGGGGGCGAAGGGCGGGACTGGGAAATGAGTTAGACATTTTCAGCTATTATCAAACTGCTTGTTAATTTGGGTAGGCGATGATATAAATGTTATATTAAAATTCAAAAGTATATATTGTTTATATTCTTAATTTATTTCAAGATAAACAGAAAACCTTCGTTCAGGGTCATCTGGTCATATTAAAATCGGTGATACAAATCTGTTAGAGCTGTTCATTGAAGTCTTTTTTTTTCGTTTGACCTGTCTAACGCAGTAACGCGACAGACGACAGACGTGTCATAAATATAACTACATGTACTGGACTTATTTTGTTTTCCTTGAGCATCTCTCTTTCTCTCTCTCTCTCTCTCTCCCTCTCTCTCTTTCTTTATTTCTCTCTTACTTTTGAAATTAAATAAATAAATGTGTTCTACGTGTGTTAATGTATATTGTTTACCCTTTATTAATAATTTTCATTGCAATTATTGGTATTTGTTGTATTATTATTTGTTTTGTTGTCAATGCGGACTTGTTCTAAAAAAAAGCCTTGCAGCTGATGGAAGGTTTAAAACATTTTGTAAAAAAGCAAATAAAACAATCATACAAATTAGAGCCGAATATTTTGGAGGTACAATGCTTTCGTTTTCAGATACACATTCTTGATAAGGTCCGCCTTTAGTGATAGCTATAAGTATTAGCGCAATAGGATATGATATTTATTCATCAATTTATGTTGGGTTTCTTTGCAGTTCAACCACCAGCGGCTAATGTTCGCCCCACTACAACAGCGCAACCATATACAGGCACAGGGACTCAACCAGTTCCTACGACAGTAGCCCCAAGTAGGTTTTTATTTCATACATCTGGTTTGTGATATACGCAAGGCATGTATGAGAGGGCATTTGAATAATCCATGTAGGGCATTTTTACTCAGCGTTGTCAATCACATATTAAAAATTGCAAACATCACTATACGGCTATCTTCTTGCATTTTCAAATCAATAGGGTATTGATAAATTCTTGTCTTGAGTTGAATTTTCGAAAATTTTCGCGTTCGAGGTTCCCTGCCTTGTTGAACCTGGGTTCAGTACTCTACAGATTCAGATGTCTCCGACCAAAGCTTAAAGCTTCCACAAGGATGTTCACTTCAAATCCAAGTTTGTGAAGAAACAATGTTTCTTGTATAATTATTGTATTTACAATTTCGTATATCAAGAAGTACCATCTGCTTCATAATTTAGCTCTTGCATCTGCCAATATAACTTGCCAAGCGTTTCGTTTGACACAATCAATAGGAAACAAAGAAGAGTTTATCTGAATGATGTTTAATACAGCATCTCATGATCTATTCACTACCTTCTTTATTCGAACTATTGTTATATCAATTTATCTTATGGTTAAATTACCAGGAAATCTCGAAAATGTATTTGTCGGAACTTTTCTTTCGTTATAAAGATGTTGAAAATTAGGAGCTAATATTGATTTACCAACTTTACTAAATGAAAATCATACTGTTATTCACCAGGTCCAATCTGCAGTTGTGACTTCGACTTTGACCTGTGCACCTTTACCCAAGCTACTACCGACGATATTGATTGGACGAGGCTGGCAGGTAACACGCCCTCTACGTATACCGGCCCGGAAAATGACCATACCATTGGCACAGGTACGTGTATGTTGTTTAACCATTTGACAACTGACATGTTATATTCCCAGTAGTTCTCATACAGAAACCACCGCTTCCAGTATACAATGGGTTAAATCGGCAACGAATTTGTTTTATTGACCCCCCGCAAACAAACGTTATAATGTTTTGTTTTTGTTCTATTGCTACATTCTTCCAATACAATATAGCACTTTCTGGAGGAATAAACATGGGTTGGAGTTGAACAATTTGAAAGTTTTAAACAAATCATTTTTTTATTGAAAAGCAATGATATTGAGATCATCAATTTAGAGCCCATTTATCGATTCTAAATCATATTTACATTTTGTTTCTTCTTAAAATTCCAAGTTTAATTGGTACCCGCCAATAATTACTGGGGTAATAATTATTGTAGGGCCCTCGGGATGAACCACACCATTAATGCTGATGAGGCTTCCGTGGGTTAACAAAGTATTGTCATCTTTTTTTCCTACATACATCTTAGATGATAGAAAAATTAGTATAAAATAATCGTCCATTTGCATCCATAAAACCCTGTTTTTATAACAGTTCTTAAAATTGATTTCTTTTGGCATCGTTTTTATTCCACCGGTATTACTTTTTCGTTGTTCTTTCGATAATAGCGGCTGGATTCTACATCTACACAGAAGCATCGAGCTATTTTAACAAAGTTGCCGTACTAGAGTCGGAAGTCATTCTTGCGACGTCCGGGCGAATGTGCGCCGATTTTTGGTACCACATGTGGGGTGCTGACATGGGTACACTCAATGTCTATGCCCAGACCGGGACCACGCCGGGCCAGGTCCTGTGGACCCAAAGTGGGGCTCTTTCAAGGAGCTGGTTTGAGGCCCAGATTGATTTTATCCCTACTGCCGATTTTAAGGTTAGACTTTCAAACATGTGACATATACGTGTACTTATAATTATGTAAATGATACTGTTTTGAATTGTACACTCGTATTTAAAATGCAATGTATATCCATGTGCAATTCAGTATTTGTAAACTACGATGCATGATTCAATAAATACCATTCCATATTATACCAAAGGGTTTGTTATGTTCCTTATATTAGAACCGTCGGTGTTCTGTTTTCGTAATACAAAATAGAGTTGAAAAGAAACATGTTGGGTATTCTCATACTTTTCTCCTTGTATCAAAAATACATGTCTGGTTTCCTTTGGTATTGTGTAAATGGTTACCTGGCAAATGCCGGGGCGATAACATTTACAGGTGCGGCAGAAATAGCTGTATAAATACTTGTGTGGCTACCTAATTTAAACCGAATGGTTTATTATTATTTATGATTATAAGTATACTAGTAACTTTTAATTACTTCTTTTTTGTTTTGATTTTAGTTCGTATTTGAGGGCGTTACTGGTTCAAATTTCGACAGTGACATCGCTCTCGATGACATCTTCATCACAACAGGGGCATGCAGAGGTATATATATAATATTACCATTATTGTTGTTTTAATTAATATTATCATTATTATCACTATTAAAATTATGATTCTCACTATTTGTATTATTATTATCATTAAGTATTATTAGTATTATGTACTACTGTTTTGTCTTCTTTTAATTATCATCATTATTATTTTCTTCGTTTTTCCTCTTCCATGAGGGTTTGTTTTACTATATTGAAATGTTATACATATTTACAAACATATAAAAAAAAAAAAAAAAAAAAATATTGTATTAAGGGTAAACACTACAAAATTTCCTGTAAATTACAACATAGGCCTATTTTCTTCATTATTATTACTATTAGTGTCTATGTCCCATGAACTACACTTCACTAAACTAGACGACTTTCTAAGCGTCCATTTGGCAGTATTCTATAAGATATTCCAAAAATAAAAATAATATATATCCATAAATTATACAGGTTTGTCCTATGTCATGGTAAAGTTAGATCTAAATTTTATATGCGTTGTCATTTTTCAGGATACCACACGTGTACGTTCGAGGACGCCTCCATCTGCGGTTATTCACAGGGCAATCTCGACGATTTTGATTGGTCATGGAACGCAGGAATCACGCCCACTCTTTATACCGGTCCCTCGGTAGATGCTACCACCAGAACAGCATCCGGTGAGTAACACTATTCGTCCCTCGGATATGACGTTTAGGGAAGGTCCCGTTTAGAGGAGAGTCACCACCTTTGCAAGTTAAGAACCCCAGGACTATTCGTATAAGAGTAGAGGGAGACTCCGGTGTAGTGGTCCAACTGCTTATACCGGGAGGAGAGACACGAGGGTTACACTGATTTGGTTCGCTTTTCGCCTCCCAGGCACAAGTGACGCCAAATTTATAATAAAAATCCATTTAATCTTGTCTCCACGATCAAGTAAATCTAATTTTCTGTAGTAAAGGATGATTTATATTGCACCATATTGATGTTCTTTTTTGTATATAAAAAGGAAACTTCTGCAAATCTAGGCGAAATGTATTAGTCCTTTTTATAGATAGACGAGTAAAGCTATGGTCACAAATCAGAGCAGCGACCGACCGATCAGTAGCCTGCTCGGTCGCTGCTGGAATTAAGCATCGCCCAGCAATTAGGTCGGTGCCCGGGCGGCGACCGCCCAGGCACCGAGCGTATTTTGGGCGGTGAGTGAAAAATGAGCAGGCGCCGCCCAAATTTTAACTCCGCGCTAAAACTTCAGCGGCGACCGAGCGATGCCCTAAAAACGAGCGGTGCCTGGGCGGCCGCCGCTCGGTGGCCGAGCAGCCGCCGGGCAGAATTGGTTAAAAACTCGCCGCTCGGCCGCCGAGCAGTCTACTTTTGGGTAATGTGACCATAGCATTAATTAGAAGATTTTACAAATGTAAACATTTAAAGCTTTTTACACTCATATACGTATTCATATGAAATATATTTATTCTATACAAAAAATGCTAACCGTGTGCAGTGAAAAGTGCAACTTTACTAAAACCTTGCCTAATTTATCATCATTTTGATGATTCCAGAATCTTGCAGTACACATCAGTACTTATATGCTAGATGATCAACCTTTTCTGATCGATTCCACAACGTTTCTTTTACAATGCAATCGCATGATCAGAATTTAACTTTATCTTAAAGGTATTATTTTTTTATTTACCATCACCAGGTCACTACATGTACATCGACGCTGCTGGTCAGCAGCCAGGGGAGAAAGCGACCATTCTGACACCATACTTTGACCCTTCTGATGCCGGCCAAGATGACACCTGCTGGACATTTTACTATCATATGTTCGGTGATCAGATGGGCGCCCTCAACGTCATGGTAGGGCCAATTTCTGAATGACTTCGATGCTGTTGTTTTTGTTGAAATATGTGTTCAATGGAAAGCAACTTGTTGAATAATATTATATCATATTAATGTTATCTTTGAATGTATTCTCGTAAGCTTCATGAATTAATTGTTTTAAAATTGATATGTTTTCCATGTGCTTTTATTTTTAACTGAATGTAATTAGCTTGAAGGTGACACGGTGCCCCTATGGACCCAGTCCGCCGCTGACCTGGGTGATACATGGTTCTTTGCGGTGGTCAATGTCTCCAGTTCAGCTGTCTTCCGTTTGGTCTTCGAGGGCGTGGTCGGCTCTGGACCTAGGAGTGACTTGGCCATTGACGATGTCGACTATACGCTGGGACCGTGCGGATCTATAGGTGAGATGCTGACAAAATACCGATTCAAAACATTGAAGATAAAGTTGCGTTCTGGTCATGCAATTAAATTGTAACCGAAATGTTGATCTTAGTGTTTGTGACACACCCCCATATTTAAATAAAGTAAATTAGCACTGCTATGCTTTGCCATGAACTAGTGCGTAAAACAAAAATCCTCATATAATGAAAAAGGTAATTACATACTTTTTCTTTCTCTATAACAGTAGATTTGTAAGATATAACTTTAATCTATTAGTTTTGAAGAGTTTGTCTGTTTGCTTATCAAATAAAAATGTGTATACTATTTATGGGAATACCATGGGTTCCCCGTAACAGTCTCGCATAGTGGCGTGTTCAAAACTCCTATACAAGTTCTGTAGACGCTGATATGTATGTTTATCCCTTAATGTCATTTCCCCCAAAATATCATTTTCTGTTTCACAGGTTCTTGTGACTTTGAGAGTGGAATGTGCATGTGGAGTAACATCGATGCGGATAACTTTGATTGGTTACGATACCAGAGTAGCACCCCTAGCACTGGTACAGGACCAAATGTGGACCACACCCTTGGGACATCATCGGGTACTACTTCTTTCTCTCTCTTTTTTTTCTCTCTTTTTTTCGATCGTTTATTTTTTTCAGTTTCTTTTGAAATGAACAATGAATCATCGCAGATTGACTTTTAGTATGTTTGTTTCTTTGTTTGTTGTCGGTTCGGGTTTGTCTTTACCAAAGGCAAAGTATGTTAATAAGGTAGTATCAAAATGGGAAGTTCTCTGAATAAACTACGAGGTAATTGCATCAGTTCTAAATTGATATTGGCTACAAAATTAAGGACAAATTGAAGCAGTTGGAGCGCCTTGAGCACCATGCATGGTGAATATGTGCGCTAAATAAATATAGAATATTATTATTATTACTAGAAAGGATATTACAGGATTGTCCAGCACCCCCGAATGTAAACAGTTTGAATTTTAACATGCATATAAAGCGTTACGAAAAGTCATCTGAACCTGAAATGATAAAGACATATTCACCGCATATTTACCACCGCAGGACATTACATGTTTGTCGAGACTTCGCCCCAGATCGCCGGGGAACAAGCCGTGCTCTTCCTGGGCGCTCCGAGTCTCACCGGGCAGCGCTGCCTCAGCTTCTGGTACATGATGTTTGGCGTGGACACCGGAGAGCTCGTGGTCTATACGTCGATGGGATCGGGGAGTCTTAGCCGGGAGGTCCTGTGGATGCTCGCTGGTCAGCAGAATATTGACCAGCAGACCTGGCTCAACGGACAGGTCACCATAGACTTCGACGTTGTTGATGAGGTGAGAATAGAATGTAATCCGCCAAGTCGATCCCGTTGCCCATTTTTCTCGCAGGTTTAAAAATGCTCTACAATGTTATGAATGTTATTGGTCAATGTAACTCCCATCGTGTCACATGCAATACTAATGTATGAGGTATGTGTGTAAAGACTGTGTAAGACTGCAGCGCTGCAACAATAACATTTATATGTTAGGCTTAATAATTCCTTTTAAAATGACCATTTCAGCCATCGGAAGCATTCGCTAACAACAAAAAAAGTTGATTTAAAAAAAAAAAGCGCTTTCTTCATAAACAGAATTAATTGAAAATACATTGGAAACTTTTTAGCAATCTTTTCGTGATAATACACGTAGACATGCTCCAATTCAATTGTTCAAAATGTTATTTCTAATGTGCGGTGTTCAGTAAAAACCCTCCACAGTTTATTGTTAAGGATGTGATATCAATTCCAACCAACAATCTTTTTAGGATATTTTATTTTAACATCGTATGATACAATCTTTTTAATTGTTATTTGATCTAATTAGAGTGCTATGTATGAGACAATACATGGCAGTAATTAATTCCTTGAAATGTTTGAGCGCTGTAATGACTGCTATGCTAAAGCAGGGGTTATATTTAATGCGCTTCGGAAATAGAGTTTCTAGATAGACAGCGCTATAGAAATGTTTATTATTAATATTTGTAATGCTGGATGATATAACAGCCGAGGTGTATTTGTCGTATATCAAAACTAGATAAATTTCTCCTTATTTTCATTGTAACACAGATTTATATTGCTGCTATTTTAACTACGGTACCCTATGGTGATACAGCTATTGACGACATTGACATTACATATGGAGCATGCGATAGTAAGTATAGCTGCCCTTTACATTTGTTCATCAATAACGCATTTCTCAGTTCGGTGTATTTTCAACCGAATTTAGACTGACAACAAAGATAGCAGTTGTTTCATCAAACATTAAAGTCAACATTGAAATGAGTAAAAAAAAAAAAAGGTAAATGATATTGGAATAGACGGAGAATTTCAGAGCGAGGACAAAAATAATAGGAAAAGAAGAGAGATTTGATTTAAAGGAGAGAAAGAGAGGGAAAGAGATCAAAAATTGGATAGGGAAATTCCTATCAATAATAACAATAACAATCTTGGTCCTGTTGCATAAAACTTGCCATTTGTGGTAACTTTGACATTACTTTAATATACCATGGTAACATCATAACAGCCAATCAAATCAAGTATTGTACAGAATTAACCAATATTGACAAAGCTACTAGCAATGTTAAGTTTTATTTAACGGGGCCCAAAATGTTATGATTGTTCGTTCTTGTTGAGCGGGATATATCGTGAACATTGTGAAAGGCTGGGTGGTTGGAAACCCGACTTTCGAAGATGTGAGATGGATGTTCCAAGGGAAACGGGATGGGTGGCGATAAGTTTCACAGAAATACCAACAAATGAAAGAAATAATCATGATATGTTGCGATTTGGCTTTTTCCTATCTATCCTAACCAACTTACGCTGAACCCAGCACAATCCCTGAATTAGCCACGTGCAATTTCGAATACTTTTATGTGTACGATGTTTACAATAATACGAGTGAAAAAAATACCGTAGCATTGTATACAAAGAGAAAGATTGGCCAGCCTAAACACCGACTTTAACTGTCAATTGGAAATGGAGAAAGAGTTGGGGCTGCGGAAGAACAAAGACGAACGATAACATTGTGACACATCTCATTTTCTCATTTCAGTCCAACCGACATATGCTGAACCGAATACACTTACTGGTTCGGCGTCTTGCGACTTCGATGGAGATCTTTGTTCGTATGTCCAAGATGTCGCCGATGATTTCAACTGGGCCAGGATAACAGGAGCTACAACCTCAACCAATACAGGTCCTTCAAATGATCATACATCTGGATCAGGTAAGTTCAATAATCTAAGGCCCAAGATTAACAAAGGTATTTTAATCCCGGGTCAAAGTTTAAACTGAAGAATAATATGCGTTGGCCCTTTACAGTGTACCGGAGAATACCTTCAGTGAGAATACATAGGCCATTTTTTTTAATTCTAATTAAAAAGAAAAGGGAACCTTCTCTGGTTCGTGTAAACTTGTTGCCCACCACCACCATGTTTTCTTCTATTGATCCTGTTTTGTGGTTTTGACAGTTGTTGTTATTTGTCTACAATCAGACGGACATGACACCTTAATATGGTAATGGTCTTTGTGACAGGGTTATTTCAATAATCTAAGACCCCAATTCACAAAGTTTAGAACCGAAGCATGTTAGTGAGAAACCTCCAAAGTCCAAATTATCGTGAATGGCCAAACACCTAGTACACAAAGCTATAACAAAAAAGGAGTCATGAACAGAAAGCATGTCACTTCTGATATATAATGTAAATCAAAGGAGTTTGAGTTTTTTTGCAACATCAACATTTGTTAATATTGCCTTCAGTCCGCTTCAAGATATTTATTCGATTATTTAAAAGACACGATTGTCTTCAGTCAAATTATCAAGTAAAATGTATAAAGCATGTAGTTACTTTTTACTGATTGAATGCATATTGATTCTGTGATACAATACCTACAGGTCTCTCACGACAAACAACCGGTTGCATCCGGTGTCTTTCCGCTGTATAGCTTCCCAAATACAAATCGCCTTTACCCCATCTTATGAATACCCACTTCCTCCTCTATCTCAATCACTTATAACAGGGTTCTACGTATACATCGAGAGTTCTAGTCCGCGGTTACCAGGTGAAAAGGCCAGACTCGTGTCGGTTCTCCAGAATGCAACCACCTCCGGAGGGCGCTGTCTCGAGTTTTACTACCACTTGTACGGCGCCACCATGGGCGCCCTCAACGTCAATGTCCTTGAGGACTCCGGGTCAGAGACCACTATCTTCACCAAAGGGTTGAGAGATTATGGAAATAGGTGGCTCCTCTCGTCGATTAATATTGACTCGAGCGGAAGCAATTTCAAGGTGTGTAACAAGCTCCTTTCCGCAAGTAGCTGCACTCTTTTCAGAATATCCTCCCGAGATCACCTGAATGGTATTCTTGAAACTGTACCCTGGTATTAAAGAGTTGTTGATGCAAAATGGACTTCTCTTCAGTTGCTCTTCTAACAGTGAATCAAATATATGTGACACCATTTTAATAAACTGAAAGAATATGCTAAAATGTTTATAATAATGATATTAATATGGACTTCACGTAAACTTCGAATCATATTGCATCTTTTTGCATTTGCAATACTCACAAGAAAAAGCTTTAAAACAAATTGTACTTACTCAATTTGTGGCTGATACTGATACTTAGAATATGTTGTTAGAAGGGGCACGAATCGGGTAAAAGATGAAACGATACGAAAGGGGCTTTTTTCACTTTCAAAAAATAATTGTGGATATCACAATCTGAATCGTCATTTTATTATTGGTTCACATCCACTCGCCTTTGATTCAACCAGTAGCCAGTCACCAGTATGTTTTACCGCATTAATCCATACCTTACTGATCATTCTCTCAATGCAGATTGTCTTTGAAGGTATCATTGGATCGTCATTCGAGAGTGATATAGCAATCGATGACATCAAATATTACAACGGCATCTGTCCTCCTTCAAGTAAGATTTCATTTGCATAATTTGATCACACATTTTTCCCCCTCATGCCTTTTTGTCAATCTACATATCTACATATCTCTATGTCTCTACATCGCCCATCCCACTCTCCCTATCTCTCTCTCTCTCTCTTTTCTTGTCTTTCTTCCTATTCTTCTTTTACTTCCTTTTTGTTCTCCTTCTCTATCTCCCCTCTCGCTCTGTTTCTTTATTTCCCCCTCTCTCTCCCTCTCCTTTTGTTTACTTTTTTTTTATCTTGGTACTCACGAATTTCTTAAAACAATACACATTCGATGAAGCTATCTAACATTAACATTATACCCTTGTAAAATAAACGATTAAAAAGAAACTCTTAACTTGTCCGAAAACTAGAGGGAAAACGATAATGCTTAACAAAATTGTTAAAATAAAGATTGTTTTATGTTTTGTTATACTTTTTTTCCTCCACAGGGATATTTATTGATTTTCATTTGTAACAATTTAGCAAACACATCTTCAAGGTAATTTATATTTTTAACATGAATAAAATTGGCTACTCAAGAAATAAAGAATATGGATTATATGGCTGCATATTGCATACTCCGACTCGTGGATAATTAAGTGGATTATGCCTCTAGTTATGATATTCTAAAGTCTGGGAATATTAATATTTTTCTTTAAAATGCAATCAATTTCTTTTGGTATCCTTCAAACTTCAGGAACCTGTGACTTTGAGGCTAGTGATTGTAGTTGGAAACAGGAAGCTGTCCTAGATGACTTCGACTGGGTGAGAGGAGAGGCTTCTGAAGTCCCTAGTGGCTCTTTACACAACGACCATACGACGGGAACCCCAGCAGGTACGTTAGTCCCCCTTTTACTTATATCCCACTAATTCCACTAAATGTCTTTATTTACGTGATACAATGTAATGCCATGAAATAATAGTATGTGATGCACTTGTATCACGATTCTATGTATTTTACGTTTCACTCTGATTCCGTAAATTTTTAACCGATAATTCTTGAAGGGATTCTTAACAATTAATGTTACAATTATTATTGCGTTTACAGATACGAACAATACCAATATTTTCTTTAAAGAGCTTTTAAATAACTATCATTACTACGATCTAATACGTATCAAGGTTAAATACAGCGTACATAACGGAACAGCGGGTGGAGATTTATTTATCAAAAAAAGAAAGGAATTTTCAATCTACCCTTTGCAAATTAAGATATTATTTTTTGTGAAACGCTTTGAGAATCACTTCGCTTAGAATTTCAACACGTCTGTTTGCCATGTTTTTTTTTAAACATTTAACTCATTCATTTCTTTTTTATTCAAATGATGCTTTGATAAGAATAATAATTTGTAGTCATACGTAACATTCAAATTATGAAAAACAAAGATTCACAGCGTAAATTTAGTTTGCATGTTTCTTTCTTTCTTTTTTTCGAATTGAAGGAAACGTTCTTTTTGCGAACACGACATCGGATCGTGCTCCTGGTGACCAAGCACTGATTTACAGTCCCTCATATGACGCAACAGAAGAGGGGGATTGTATGACGTTTTGGTATCACATACATAATGACCCGAACGAAGGGTACTTGGCAGTTTGGGAGTCTATAAATGGCGCCCTCTACGGACCGTATTGGACATCGACAGTTGGAGTGACGTCGAATGATTGGCAGTTTGCGAGTGTTACTTTAAAATCAAATGCAACATTCCAGGTGAGACCAGTTTGTCGATTACACTAATATATGTTTGTTCGAATGAATCTAATCTACGAATGGACCCAAATCAAAAACGCATGTTATTTAAGAAAAAACGATGCCGAAGGTTGGTTTCAAACAATAACAATAACAATAATCGTATTCTGATTTCTAGTACATAGAAAACACACAAATATGCGCTAAGATGACCGATAAGTTCCTCATATCTGCTAACGTTAACCTATACTGATACTTAAGAAATTAATTGTTTGAGTAGGGCTTCCATATTATTTTTTTATCGAATTTCTTCATTTTCATTTCTCCAAAAACGTCTTCTTCTTCTTTTGTTTTAAATTACCCGCAATGTATTTTTTGATTGAGTACTAAAATGTAGTTAAAGTTACAGCAAGTAATTCGTTCGGAGGAATGAGAGTGCTTATATTTTCTTAAAAATGAACTCCTTTCAAGAAATGATAATCAACATTCCCTTTTAAGAAATTAACAAACTTTGTTTTCATTAAGAGTTTGAATCTTTTTCTTCTCAATATTTTTGCCTTAAAGGTTGTACTTCAGGCTGTTGTAGGTGTAACGACCGCTGCTGATATGTTGATTGATGACGTCACGTTTGAATACGGAGCATGCGCACCACCAGGTAAATTCAATAAGACTTTAATATCACGTTTGATATAACATATAAATAACGTTGCAAAGACAATAAAGATTCGTCATATGTGACGCGACGAAACGTGGTCTTATTATAATAAGCTTGATTACGTGCAAAGGAATAACAACGTCATGCGACAAAAATCCTCTTAGCCTCGTGTTCTAAGATATAGAGATATGAAGCGCGTAACATAATACAAGTAAAACGTATGATTTGATTTTGTTCATGATTATGGCTATTAAACTTCGAGAATTACGTACATTTGTGGAAATACTGGAAATTAATCAGATTTAAGGTCATATACTATTTCAGTGCACCTTCATTTGTATACAAGTGTCAGAAATATTATTTACTAATACTAGATGCAAGGCATGACAATACTTATGAGTCGATTATTTTTCTGTTCTTTTCTAGGTTTTTGCGACTTTGAATCTGACTATTGTTACTGGGCCAACACACAGACGGGAGATAACTTTGATTGGACATGGAGTAGCGGTACTACGCCCAGTGTCACGACCGGGCCTAGCAAAGACCACACCCTTTCTTCACCAAGCGGTAATTTTGAAATTTCATCTGTCATACAGTTTCCCTTTTCAATCTCTCACCAATCCTCCCCCATATCTATTTCTCCCTCTCCTCCTCTCTCGCTCTCTCCCTCTCTTATTCTCTATTTGTTTATTGCGCGTATTGCTGTGTCTCCCCTCTGCCGCTGAGTTTGCCTTTCTCTGTCTCCATCTTGCTTGATATATCTCTAACTGTCACTCATTTTAAATAGGAAATTCGATTATTGATTTCTGCAGATAATATTATTCATTTACAAAGTTTTAAAAAGGTAAACAAAAAGACAACCACATGTGATGTCTCTTTATCTAAACAATTCAAATAAAAACATTTAAATATATTGCATCGAGAATAAATGGCGCATACAACTTCAAACGCGACCAAATTACCCAACAAAGAATTTGAGGTAGTTACCTTTTTTTTTACATTATCCCCTTTTGGGGGGTTAGGGTTTAAAAGTTCTTTGAATCACTCTATTATGGTCTCTAGCAAATATCACTTCTAAATATTCATTTTTACTTTTAGGTCACTACGTGTTCATAGAAACCAGCACGCTTGTTGCTGGTGACAAGGCATGGTTGATCAGTGAATATAGCCCGCCCTCTGACGGTTGCTTCACTTTTTGGTATCACATGTATGGTTCAGGTAAGTGGAAATTATAAAAACTTGTTTTTGTCATTGTTTCAATAATGTTCATGTTATATTTATTCGTGGGAACCTACAAAGACAAGCTATGCTTTCCATTAGGTTCCTGTTTCATTTCACGATGTTGATCTTACTTTGTCAACTGTGTTCTTTATTGTGCAAACAATTGTTATATAAATTGAAATAAAGTCAATCAATCAATCAATCAATGTCTTTATTCAAATCTTTTTCTCAAAGCATTACAAAGTATAATCGATCGTACAAAATGGTGGATACATACATTAGACAAAAACAAAGGTAAAAATTAAAAACTATATTCAATAATTTAGATAGGTTGGACGTCTGTCCATCTTTCATGAAATAAAACCTATTTTGTTGTGTATATATTGTTTGTTCAAATTCAAAATGATATTTTAATTTCTTTTGAAAAGATGAACAAATATATTTTAAATCCCTTCAAACATCTAAGTAAATATCAGGCTTAACTTCCATTGATTTTTAAATAACTTTCGTTCAGGTGTTGGTGACCTCAACGTTTACCTAATCGATGGTGTCAATGGAAACATGGCCCTGGAGTGGAGTGAGTCTGGTAACCATGGTGATCGCTGGGTCAAAGGTCAAGTGTCAACATCCAACTTGAACCCATACCAGATAGCGATAGAGGCGACCTATGGAGCGAACTACACAGGGGATATTGCCATCGATGACACATTCATTACCATCGATGGACTCTGTAATGGTAAAACAAAATAAAATGTATTATAATTTTATCCGAGTTTAGAGATTCGTTACTCTGACATTATAATACTTTGTTAAATTATAAAGAACTACAAACATCCAAGAAACATATCACTTCTCCCTGCTAATTCGTCATACAATTTTGTCTAACAATCCTCGTACTAATACTTCGCACAATGCGTATTACCCTGGATACAAATGATATAATAATAAGGTCAATCAGTAGTACGGTCATAATTGGAGATGATAATTAACTATGCAGTGACAATTTCCATTCATAAACTATAGGGTTACAGGGTGACCGTTACAAATAAAGTGACACCGATTTAGGCAAGGATATCTTATGCGCCATAATCCCTTTTTGTTTCAAGCAATAAATGAAATGAAATAGACAAACAAATCACATGACCACTAGGGCCCAAAATATTTGATTTGTATCTGTATGTAGTACTCCCATATTTCATAAATTGTGATTCATGGTTATTGATTTTGCAAATTGATCTCAAATTCAAGAATGGTTACCATCATTCTATTCAATAGAACAAATAGGGCATCTTAAGTTAAGATGCCCTTTTATTGACCGTGAAATGAGATGTCCAACAAATGGAAGTAAAATTCGGTTTATTTTGTTATATCCTAGGAATAATGATTATATTTGAAAAATATGCTGATAATTGACAACATTGATCTCATGATTTGGTTACACAGAAACTTGCGAGTGGGACTGTGACTTTGAAGATGACTGGTGTGGCTACACGCAGGCTCAGGACGATACATTTGATTGGACGAGGCTGACCGGTGCCACGTCATCCTTAGATACAGGACCATCAATAGACCACACGACAGGCTCAGGTATGGCACTCTTATTAATTTCAAATTAATTCAAAGATGGTCTATTGATTGGCGGTATACCTTTATAATTGGAAATGTTTTATATGGCAATCAAATAGTTGATATTGATTAAATCAGAGATAGCAATGATCGCAGCAGTAAAGCAATCAATTGTTACGGAAAGCATTCAAGTATTAGACGGCGGCTGGATCATTGATTTTGCTCTAAATTAAAGCAGTATGCCACTAGATGAGAACAAATAAACAGTATATATTTTCACAATGATTTTTTTTTTCTTTTCATTAGCAGGCAAAAAAGAGTATAAAACAAAATGTAACGTCTCTTCGGCATTATGTTCCATTGCAAAATGGGCAAGATGAAATTAGTCACATCAAGGAATAAGGTTTATCACAATATTTATATAATGTAGTCATATCAGTGAAAATGGCTAGGTGACGAAGGTTAAAAGTAGAATTCAATGCTGACAGGACATTAATTACAAGTGATGAACAATTTAATTTTGTCATGTTTTTTTCTATTTGTTGTTTTTCCTCTTCTTCTTTTTTTTTTCTTCTTCTTCTTCTTCTTCTTCTTCTTCTTCTTCTCCTTCTTCTCCTTCTTCTTCTTCCTCGTTTTCCTTCTTCTTCTTTTTCTTCTTCTTCTTTTTCTTCTTCTTCTTCTTCTTCTTCTTCTTCTTCTTCTTCTTCTTTTTCTGTTTCTTCTTTTTCTTTTTCTTCTTCTTCTCTTTCTTCTTCTTTTTACTAATATTTATCTTCTTAATGTTATTATCATCATTATTGTTATCATTATTATCATCATTATTGTTATCATTATTATCATCATTAACATTTTTCCTCTTGTACTTCTTCTTCTTGTTCTTCTTCTTCTCATTCTTCATCTTCTCTCCTTTTACTCCATCCTCTCCGGACAGCGACCGGATACTACGTATTCATCGAGACCTCCAGCCCCCGTGTCCCGGGCGACGAGGCCCGCTTCATGAGCACTCTCATCCCCACCACCTACCGCCAATGTTTCACCTTTTACTATCACATGTTTGGGCCTACCGTTGAGACCCTTAACGTCCTTACCCGGAGGAACAACTCGGCTCCCGGTGACATTGGTAACGTGGTGTGGAGCAGTCAGGGGGAGAAAGGAGACCAATGGTACCCCGGATCGGTGGTCATTGCTGAACAGGTGGCCTTCCAGGTAAGAAAAATCGCCAAGTTTAGGGTGTAATTAATTTTCATTAGGCGGAGCTTTTGAAGAAAAAGATAAATCTTGAAATAGAATTTCAATGTTTTGGAGATTTATTTATTCATTTATTTATAATCTTTTGTCAGGGTAACCCTTTGACAAATAAAGGGTGGTCTTCCATGAGGCCTTGAATATTTATGAACATATTTACATTAAAAAGCCACACAGAACACTGTTTATGAAAGACTAATTTACAAATAAGGAGATTGTGATGTTGTTATCTCGCTGTTCCAAATAATTTTGTTCGTACTTTTGGTGATTGTTCTCTTCTGTTTCATGTTTAAAATCTATTTTGTTCCTCATGCGTTTGTGCAATGTAAAGCCAAATAACATTCTGAACATTTTAATCATTGAGCATCGTTACTACACAGTCATTATATTTGTCATAATTTCTAAAGATAAATGTTATGAAACATTTCATTGCATATCAACAGATATCTACCTTTTGTAAGTATAACATAAATATAATGTTTCTGAAAGATTTGTTTGTTACCGTACTCTATATAATTATGGTATTCATTAGAATCATCAGTGGGTACCGGTAGGAAGGAATTCCTTGAATGCTGTGAGCGCCGAAATCGGCTGCCTTGCATAGCCGGGTAATATTGGAGCGCCTTAAGCACCGAGGAAGGTGGATACGTGCGCTATATAAGAAACCAATATTATAAATACTATTTTATTAGAAACGGGTCCCTTTATTTGTACATTTTCATTTTGTTATGTGATTAGGTTGTGTTCCAAGCTAATGTTGGAGCCTCATTCACTGGAGATATAGCAATAGATGACATCCGAATCTTCTCCGGAGATTGCCCAGGTAAACAAATATTTTAATACCCTTATTTGCAATACACTTTGATACTGAGATACATTCAAAAATGGATAAACAGTATCCGACGACTTGAAAGTCAGATTCTTATCAAGAAGCTACTTAGCTACTGTAGCTAATTTCGCCCTCTGTATAGCAAACATTGCCTAAGCGGTACCTTTTGGTCCCCCATGATCCCCTTTTTCTTATGTTAAAGTGAGAGCTGATTTGATGAGATAAGTTCAAGTTCAAGTTCAAGTTCAAGTTTATTCAAACCAATCAAACACAACATTTTACAATCAATTGACACAAAAGAAATAAAAAACATGATAGGTTTGGGACCCCGGAGAAGCAGAGCTTGTGATAAGGGGCCCCTTAAAAGGTACATAAACAAAAACAAAATAACAGTATTTAGAATAACCGATGACAAAAACATATTTACAATGATAACTAATGAGTAAATATGGGAACAGAAAAAAAGATAACACACATACACATACACACCCACGCACACACACACACAGACACACCCACATACACACGTACACACATGGCTTTCCAGGATTTACTTTAACATATTTTGTAATCTCTCAAAAAGATATTCTCGACATGTATGTTTAAACATAGGTAGTGTTGGACTGGATCTGATGTTTTGTGGCAACTTATTCCATTCTTTGATACAATTAATTACAAAAGAGTTCGAAGCAGTTTGTGTTCTCGCAAACGGCTGATGGATAAGATTTCTCTGACGTGTGTTGTACGAATGGACAGTCGAATTAACAATAAACGCATCTTTTAAAAATGAATTATTTTGAGCAGATTGAGATTTGTACATGAATATCAAACAATTCATGGAGACTAATTCATCAAGAGGCAACATCTGAAGTTGCACAAATAAAGGATTACTTGGACTTCTGTAATTTGAATTTGTAATGAGCCTGATAGCTTTCTTCTGAAGGACTATTAACTTGTTTAAATGGCTCCTATACGTATTTCCCCATGCAACATTACAATAAGTTAAGTGAGGCATAATGATAGCATTATAAAGAGTTACTAAAGTTTGCTCTGGTAAAAAAAAGCGTAACTTAAAAATCACACCAACACTCCTCGAGACCTTGGTACAAACATTGCTGAGGTGATCTTTCCAAGTTAAATGATCATCAACTGTAACTCCAAGAAACCTTACATTTTGACTCCGGTTGATCAGATGACCACCTATTGTCAGGGGGTCAATATTATCTGGGATTCTTTTGCCCCTTGATCTAAAAACAACATATTGAGTCTTACTAGCATTTAACAAAAGTTTGTTGCAACAAAACCACTTAAATATATTGTGAACTTCATTATTTGCAGACAAAATCAGATTATGCATGTCTTTGTGGTGAGAGAGCAAGCAAGTATCATCAGCAAAAAGTGAATAAGTAAACAACTGAGATGAGTTTATAATATCATTAATATAAATCAAGAACAATAAGGGGCCCAGGACTGAGCCTTGGGGTACGCCATATTTTACCTTCCTAGATTGTGATTTAACTCCATTAACCACTACATACTGTAATCGATTATGTAAGTAATTTTTAAACCATTTCAAAGCTATCCCACGAATGCCATAATGCTCAAGCTTGCTTAATAATATATCATGATCAATAGTGTCGAATGCTTTCGATAAATCCAAAAACACACCAAGACAAAACTTCCCAGCATCAATTGCATTTAACCACCTGTCATTCACCATACAGGGAGGTCTAATCCCTCCAAGCCAAACTAATGCAGACAGGTTTAACATTTGAAGGATCTAAAATTTGTCCACACTGTTCTAAATGCAACACATGATGAAATATACTTATTTATCAATATGGCAGAAGCACCCTAGTCGTTGAACACCTTTTCCAAGTTTTAGATAGAATCCACTTGTAATATATTGTTGATTCAATTCCTGTTACTTCGCTATGATCCTGATCATAATTATTCGTCTGATTTATTGTTACATCAGTCTATTGTCATCTAGTATCTTATTTGCAATGATTAGTAACTGGTCAGTATTAGATAAAGTATGAACATGTGATTGTAATCAATTGCACTCTACGAACTTCTATCGCGCATTTCAGGAACCCGTCTTATAAAGTGTTGATATTAATCGCAACTTATTTGCGATTGTTTTGTTTCAATCGCAACTATGTATTGACTTGGATCAATCGCAACTCTTTATAAGACGGGCCCAATTTGGAAATATATTTGTTTTGAAACTAGATAAGAACGGAGTTTACCTATAATTTCTTAATTATCATGTTCCCATGTGTTTCAGCCACGCCGACATGTGACTTTGAGAACTCTCTCCTCTGTGGGTATCGGCAAGATACTACCGACAATTTTGATTGGACGTACGGATCAGGTGACACGCCTACGTCACTCACTGGACCGTCTGTTGATGTTACATATGGTACAGCTTATGGTAAGGAAAATGTAAAAAGTTTGTTTGTCTCATATTCGTTGTTTGTTTTAGCTAAATGCAGCGAAAGCATGTGTATTTTTTTAAGCAAGCAACGAGGGGTCATTCGTCCTTGAGTCCTCTCCGACGGAATATGTAATGAAGATCAATGCCTTACCAAAGGACACCAGCGCATCAACTTGGTTTCAAAAATCGGGACCTCCCGGATACGAGGCTGACACTGAGCTATCACGCCTCCATAATAGCTTCTAAACGTAGATCGGAGTTCAAGTATTAGCTGCTTTGACCTCATCGTCATGTTAAAAAGGATCAACAATCGTTTGAATTGCCATTATTTCAAACTTCAAAAGGATATGATTATTAATTGTGAACGTTTCTTGTTAAATGAAAGTTTTAACCTTTTATTTGGCCGTTCACAAAAGAAAAGTTCATCCAGAAGTTAATTTGATCTTAACCTCATAACACCTTTTTTTGTTCGTATTTAAATAAACTCATTCAAACTTGATAAATCAGGAAGATATTTTCTTGTCAAACACATTTGTAAAGTCATATTTTTCATATTAAATATCGATATTTTATGAATTTAATACATTTCATGTAATCAGTTTTCGCATTGTTGCTGATGTAATTTTGAAATTGTCTTGTATCATTTTGTATGAATTTAACGCGACCAAAAAGATTTTTCAGGACATGTAATAAAATCTGAGAAATTAATTAATGTTTTGCGTCCCCATTTTGAGAACATTGCAATGACGCGTTACGTAATTCGAACATGATTCGGCAATAAATCTATTGCTAAGTGCCCTTGACTTATTATTTAGAGAAAAAAAAAATGTTATCACTTTGAATGTCTTGTGCCAAGGTCACTACATGTACATTGAGGCATCTCAACCGAATTCACCTGGTGCCAAAGCTCGTCTGATTGGGCCTCATATTTCAACGGATACGACCTCAACCGTCTGCTGGAGTTTTTACTTCCATATGTATGGGCAAGACGTCGGTACTTTGAACGTATTGGTGAGCACGAATCTTTCTTGTATTCAAGACTAGGGGGTGTTTTACAAAAATTATAAGTTGAACTTATCTCTAAGTTGGACTTAACCATTATGGAAAGCTGTTAGCATTCATGCAATATTTCATGAAACTTATTTTAAAAGGCAGAAAATGTTGATTCAAATAATAGATATTTTGTTATATCTAGGAGATTTCATGTTCTTGATGTGGAATTTATAAAAAGTCTCAAATACTTGAATTTTCGCTTCTGTATATATTTTAAGGCTACAAATGGCTCTCTTGTATAATGTTTAATTCTTACTTAGAGTTAAGTTCTACTTAGTGTCTTTGTGAAACACCCCCACCCCCCCCCCCCCCTCCCCTAGGGCTACATCTTTAATCAAGAGGTGCGATTGATCCAAATCAAACGCAACTTCTCCGAACAATCGTTTACAATGTATAGTCTCCCATCTGTTGTGAATATAGCTCTGATAGGTTTTAATCACAAATAAGTTGTGATTAATTGCAATTGTAATGAGATGGGGCTCTGGTATTTAACATTTATACTTGTATGTATAAGGACATGCGATTCATATGACACTTTAATTGTTTTCATTTCCAAAAAGGTATTTAAGGTGTATGAAAATCATATCTAATATAAAGAAACCACTTGTTCTTTAATGCAAATATGCATATTGTTCAAAACATAACAGAACATAATATCTTCAAACATGAAGCTAATTTGAATGTAAAATGAAGCTCATGAAAAACAGTTTTTGTTAACTTCATTGTTGTTGTTGTCTGTTAGTTTTTTTTTCGCAATAGATCAACTTTGAAAGTTGATCTATTGAGAAAGAAAAAAATCGTACGTTTTCGTGAGATATCCAAACAGGAGTGCGTCTGATTAGATTGTGTTTTGAAAACATCTGGATTTCACCCCGAGTTTTTTTCTTCACTTCAGACCCAAAATGCGGATGCGACTACCACCACTGTTGCAACATTAACCGGTGACCTAGGCAACCAATGGTATAGCACCGCCTTCGAGATCAATTCAAATGGATACGAGATCGTCTTCGAAGGCGTTGTCGGACCAGGAGAAGAAGGGGACATTGCAATCGACAACGTCAAGATGATCGAGGGCAGCTGCGGAGGATTATGTAAATGTTTTGTTTTGTATGTCGATAAATAAAATGGTTTGGTCTGAAAGAAGCTGTGGTGGAAATGGTAAAGAGAAGTGGGTTGAGATGGATGGGTCCTGTATTGAGAAGGGAGGATAATGAACCAGTGAAAAGAGTATGATGGATGGCATAAGAGGGAAAGGATCTCATAGAAATATATCGTAAAGAAAAGAAGCAGTGAGATTGGTCTATTAAAATGAGGAGGATGCTCGAGACAAGAAGAAATGAGAAAGGGAGAGGGGTTGCCCATGGTTTGTAACCCCTTGCTGACTTTAATAAATGAAAATGATGGTGAGGGGGAGGAGGAGGATGTAATAGTATGAACGTCGATGCCTAAGAGAGCAATACTTTCAACAAGGGCGGTCAAGTATGTCTACAAAATATATTATTTATAAACATTTTTTTTTTTTAGCTAATAGAGAGAGAGAGAGATGAGAATGAGATACTTGAACCGAGTAGGTCTAAAAACAAAGCAGTGTATGCTAAATACACTTTGGATAAATGTTTGATGATCCTTATGGCATTCCTTTCAAAATGTTGTTTTCACATTTATTTCTCAGTGGATTGTGACTTCGAGAACGATATGTTCTGTCAATGGAGCAATGCACAAACTGATGATTTTGACTGGATAAGGGTGCGAGGTGGAACCCCTTCAGCTTCCACCGGTCCCCTGTACGACCACACCGTAGGGGCTACAGGATCAGGTGGGTGCCATCGCTATAGAGACCAATTCAGTATCGTCTTGGTATTACATTTTGTTTATAATCATGATAATTCCTTTGAAACAAATTTGAAATGAAACCAAGGCTACAGTAATATAAGTAATATAAGCTTTGCGTACGGGTTACGTATTGCTAGGCAAGTCGCGTGTGTGTATAATTTTTTTTTTTTTTTTTTTTTTACAGACGTATATCAATCAGATTTGATTATTTACGTCTGGGGACCGACCTTTAACGTCACCATTCGAAAGACGACTCAGTTTCGAACCGGGGTAGCTTGAGTCAGTTTGTAGGCGAAGACAGAGAGCTGACCCAAGTGAACGTTTCGCTAGACCACGTCACATCGCTCCCCTCCCCCTGAAAAAAAAAATCATCACTGAACCCAACAGATCCTGACCTGTCAGATTATTAAATGCTTAGTCAGAAGATAGATAACAAATAATATTTTGCTTCAACGAACCATAATTAAGATATAATTTTGTTTTCTGGAGTGGTAGTTACTCCACTATAAACAAATAATTTGCTTTTTACTGTTAATCACAATATTAATCAAAGGAAAACAAATATGGACAGATACAAGTTTCGGAGTATAATTTATTATATTGAATCAAATACATCCCTCACACGTTTGCGAGACCTTTTCTTCAACTAACATTCATGACTTTTATTTACTAGGACACTATGTCTTTATCGAGGGCAGTGCGCCACAACTACCCGGTGATACAGCGAAGCTGCTCAGCCCGGTTTATACGACAAACGGAGGGGACGCCTGTTTTACGTTTTGGTTCAATATGTATGGGACGCAAATAGCTGATCTGAGGTTGTACAAGTAAGTAACTAATTTGAAAGATCGATTTTGTTTTTATTCGATGACGAAGCACCCGATTCACCAATTTCATACGGTATTAATCTTGGAATGAAAGTGAAGATAGTCCATCCAATTAATAAATACCTATTATTATTATTATTATTATTATTATTTTCACTTTAATCTTATTAGTCACTAATTCTCAAAAAATTACACGGTACAGTCTATCGTGTAACCAGTGGATGATCAGGTGTGACTTATGAGAATAAAGTGAAAACGGATCAGGTAACTTAAACTACGAATGAAAAACATTTTCAAACAGTGTAACCTTTTAAACAATGTTAAACCATAATAATTCATACAGACAAGACGTTTCGTCTGGGAGCACCGATCCTCCTGAGCTGCTATGGTTACTGTACGGTGAACAGAGTACCGACCAGACACACTGGATACAGGGACAAGTTACCCTTAACGGAACATTCACGGTAAATTGAAAGATTCTCAAAAGAAATTAAAATATCATTATGAAGTTGAAACAATCTACATGCAACACTATTTTATTTCTTAATAAATTGAGGCACGTTCAACTAATTTAACACTAAAATCTTGTTTGTCATTGTATATTTTTTTGACAAACGTATGTATCTATTAATCTGTATCTTTGCTTTAACCTATGTTTATGCCATGGGAAAAACTAAATAAATACTGTATTTACAACAACAACAAATTATTGTAACCGTAAACAAATACTATATTCCCCCCTCCTCCTTTTGTTTTAAAAGTGGTTGTTTTTTTGTTTGTTACCGAAGCTCAGTGGTTATTACCAATGCATTTGCAGAATTCAATTATTTAGAATAAACTTGAATATTTGATTATGTTGATGCATGTTCTAAATTCTGTTTATTACGTAGGATATCAGTATTTGAAAAAAGTTCGCATTGTTAGCATTATTAATAGTTGGTAGACATAAAAGAGTTGTTGCATGCATGGCATACAAGACAATCGGAAATTGTTGCCATGAGTATTTTTCTATTATATTAAAACAATGTATCTCAAATATTCTATGATATTCTGAGAATGATGCTTTTGAATTGAATATTACAAAATCAAATGTTTCAATAAACAAAATATACAAATTTTAACTACCAGAACATGAGATTACTTTTTGTACAACTTGTTGACATACTATTTATATTTATCTTGCAGCTTGAGTTTTGGGGCGTTGTTGGCATAGGCTTCTACAGTGATTTAGCGCTCGACGATATATTGGTTGTACCGGGCACTTGCGACGGTAAGCTAATTGTATTTAGTTGTATTGATAACAACACATTCATACACTAACTCTCAGATAAAAGTCATATAATTCCGATATGATTGTAGGCATAATGCTGTATCGTACTTTAAAAAACAAACACTTAAATACAAATAACATTGCAGTATGCAAATAATGATAAAACATGTTGATTATGTTTATACTAGCTGTAGGTAATAATTTCGTATTCTTATTCTTTTTTATTAGACCTTTTAATTCAACATTGATTCATGCAAATTACATAAGGCAAGTGATATATTAAGTGATATATTATTACTACGAAATCGAATGCGAATCTGATGTGACTCAAAGTGTAATGCATATTCAAAGTACTATATTTGAATAAATAGAAACGACTTCAATATATGTGCAACATGTGTGAATTATTCATGACTAAAATATATAACATTTCCTTACCGTAATAACAATTATTGCCTTTATTTTTTACAATCCACTATTCTCATGTAATTAATCTCATGTTTATTTTTCTGATCTTCTAACCTCCTTAGTTCCAAGGCCTATTTTCTTACTTTTTAAATTGTATAAAACTTACTTTATATTTTTGTTGAAAACTTGCATTTTCTCATTTATTTATTAATATATATATTGTTTCTTCTTGTCAAATAATATGTAATTGTTACTTTGTGTACTGCTGTCTAATTTTATATACGTAATCGCTGAAGATACATCCGTGTACCCGAATGAAGTCTTTTTAACACCGCATTGTAATTTATAACAAAACATACAAACAAACAATTATACACCAATCTAACTTACTTCTTTCTCCGACTGCACACAGTTGTACCTCCAGCGGCTGATCCAGATCAAGCTGGTCAAGGGATCTCGTGTTCCTTCGATAGCACCATCTGCGACTGGACCCAGGACGTCACTGACCAGTTCGACTGGACATTGTTCAGTGGTTCCACACCTTCAGTAGATACAGGACCTAGTGGTGACCACACATCTGGGACAGGTAATGGTTTCGATAACTATGAGTACAGCCTTGGAGGCTGCATAGACTGACAGCCCAGATCTTTGCAGAGACTTTTAGTCTTTTTGGCAGATAAAGAAGGCTGTTTGCGTAGACCTCCCGACAATTTTTGATAGCCCGTTTTATATAGCCCTTCGGATATTTTTCATTTCCTCGCGTATTCCTTTGATTTCCTTTTTTTGTTTTATATTTCTCTTGTCATGTACATATTATTTTCATTTCTCTCTCTCTGTCTCTCTCTCTTTCTCTCTCTCTCTTTCTCTCTATTATCCTCTCTTCTTTATGCTGTTTTCCTTTTTTGTTGCCATTATATTTTTTTGTCAGCAACACACGATGACCTCAGATGAGCCTTACTAACTTTCAGATTTCCATGCTATTTTTAAGTGCACAGTGGCGCCTGTGTAGTGATGCACTGCTAAATGTGTACCATTCCTATTCAATTCGATTCTTCTATACCTGCACATGCAACGCATGCTATTGGTGTTTCGTCGATTTCTTGAAAACTAGTGGTTTCCTTGATCCGTAGGGGGGTACGTCTTCACCGAGGCTTCTGCGCCGAGATTACCGGGGGACATTGCAATCCTCACCTCGTCCGAGACGGCGCCGACCGGCCCATCTGGTGCATGTTTCGCCTGGTGGTACCACATGTATGGTGGTACCATGGGCACCTTCAATGTGTACCAAGAAAACAATGGTGTGAAAAACCAGCGATGGTCTAGAACCGGAGATCAGGCGAATGAGTGGCTCAACGCGCAGCTCTGGATTAATAGCACAGAACCAACGAAGGTAAAGAAAAAAGAGTGAAATAATTGCAAACATGTAGTGTATTTTATAGTTGGTTCGGAGTGTTGGTACCATAGAAACCTTCACAGTGTACCATGAATAGAAGTAGGGACTGTCAGGAACAGGGGTCCAGGAAAACCGGTGGCACATTGCGCAACTCTAGACCAATGACAAATAACTCACAAAGTTGTACAAAGATGTGTTTTGTATTATTGGCTAACCATATGTACGGTGGTACCATGGGTACCTTTGGTGCGACGCTGGAAAACAATAATGCGTGGAACCAGCGATTGTCTGGAAACGGAGACCAAGAAAACGAATGGCACATGGCCTAGCTTCGGATTAATAGCACAGAACCCGCAATGCATTGAAAAGAGAATAGGGTGGATAAGTGAACATATTTTCTTTTATATTTTCATTCGTGCGCTGGTATAATTATGTTTGATTTGCTACCAAATGTTACGGTTATACAATGGGCGCCTTCATTGTGTACCAAGTAAGAAGTTGTATTTGTAACTATGAATGGTCTAAAACTTGGGGTCAAGCAAGCGAGTGAATGGAGCATGGTGCAGCTCTGGATTAGTAGCACAGAACCAAGGAAGATACAGAAAAGGATGTATAAATAGTGTATTTAATATATGGATTCGGGCGGTGGTACCAATATGTCCGATGGTGCCATTTGTAAGTTCTACCATGGGCATCTTCAATGAATATCAACAAATTAATGGAGTGCAGAACCAGCAATGGCCAAGAACAATGCGCCGGGTGAATGAATGGTGCACAGAACAGCTAGATATAACACACAAAAAACCCTGTAAACTAAGCTGAACGAAACAGTTGACGATTATTTGTTCTATTTCAGCGCAACAAAGCCAGATTGCTGGCTACAATTAGGTTAGCTGTTCACAAATTCAGGATGTTTCAAGAGTCACCATTAGTAACAGTGTTTGAAGTACACTTTCTGTTCAATGGTCTTAACTTTTTTTTCTCTTTCCAGATTCTTTTTGAAGGCATAGTGGGTACATCTTGGGAAAGTGACATCGCCATTGATGACATCACATACTCAGAGGGACCCTGCCCTCCACCTGGTAAGTTTTGCACCCTCCTCTCTCTCTCTCTCTCTCTCTCTATCTATCTTTTCTCTCTCTCTCTCTTTCTCTCTCTTTCCATTTCTCTCTTTCTTTCTCTTCTCTCTCTTTCTCTCTCTCTCTCTTTTTATCTCTCTCTAATGCTCTGTTTCTCTCTCACTTTCATTATTTCCCTTTTCCCCTCTTTCTCTCCCTCTCTTTCTCTCTTCTTCAGTTGAGCTTTGAAGCTTATTTGCTTCACATTTACATTAAAGCATGATGATTCGTACAAGCTGATTAATCCGTTAAAAAACTGTTGATGAATCATGTTTAATGTAAGAGAAAATACGACACGTAGAGAGAATGAAAAAAATGAGGAGGTTACAAAAGCAGAGCATATATATCTATCTATATATATAAAGCTATTATAAATAAGTCTGCTCTATATTAACATAACATTAAGGAAAATATTTACATTAATCCTTTATTTTAAATAGTTCAAAGTTCACAACATGTTGTTGTTTTTTTAAATCTCATTGTAAAAGTAAAAGATTACAAAGGCGAGCAATTTGTAGATATTCATGCTAAGAATAACGTCATAATGGAAAGGAGGTATTATGCCTGTATTATACTTTTCATTTCAGCAATATGTGACTTTTCAGACGACATCTGTGATTGGTCACAAGAGACATTGTTGGATGATTTTGATTGGCTGATTGGATCTGGAGCCGATACACGTTACGGACCATCTGGGACCAGCTCTCTACCGGACAAAACATCGGGAGTCATTGGAGGTCGGTTGTAATTGAGTTTTAATACACAGAACCTCTCCTCCTTTTTTCATGTTTATTCAGCCATAATGTCATGCTCCTTTCCAATAGCCTATTGTATCACTATCATAAAGAGCTTCATCGCGGTCGTCACGAATCATGATAACAGAATCACAAGTAATTCCAAGAAAGTTTCAACAAATAGGAATTAATTTTATAATGGATAATAATTACATGTAGAGTATTTACCCAAGTAAGATCGGGCAAACCAATGACGAAGTCGTAACAGTGTCGCGTAATACATTCGAAGATAATTATTTAACTTTACACGCAGCTTTCTAGAATAACCCACATTGTTTGTCTTTGTATATTTCAAGTAAGCGTAAGTTGTAACTATTTTTGGCATGAAATTTAAATTAACCAAATCACCATAGCTACTACAGTGGAGATTGGTACATCACCGGAAGTTGCGCTCTATATGTGATTTTGTTCTCCTTTCAACATGATGATTATTTTTTGAGCGCGCTCGCGTGGGCGTTTTACAACTATCTATCTTATGACGCTATTGAAGATGCTCTGTATGGGATCTGTATTCCTAACTTGATGATTAACTTTTGAGCGCACTCGTGTGGGCGTGTTACGACTATCTTTCTCATCATGCTTTTGGAAATGAATAAAACACGCTTCCCACTTATCTCCTTTATTGGTCCAGGTGGATATGCATATATAGATCTAAAGGACTCCACGTTGAACCCCGGCGATTCAGCCATGATAAACAGCGCCCTCAGATCACCACCAAACAGCGGCGCGGACTGTCTTGGTCTATGGTACCACATCGACGCCGTGGATGTGGGTGCAATCAACGTGTACCAGCTGACCAATGGTACCTTGAGTGATGTACTATGGTCTATTGATGGTAACCGTGATGACTATTGGTGGTTTGCAGGTGTTACCATGATCAGTAGAACGGCTTACCAGGTAAAGTTTACCACACTCTACTACTAATGTTTGCTGATATCAACATTGTGAATTTGCTTCATTAACATGACTTAGTGTGTATTTTTCTTTACAGAAAAGTCTACTAAACGTTCATCATCAACCTAGTAAAGTAATTAATACATGTTAACAAGCATGAATATCATGAATATAAATCATTAATTGGGGCAATATATAAACGAAATCCATTGCTTTACTGACGAAATAAATGAAACAGAATCCTTAAAAAAAAACAATGCTGGTTATCATACAAGCCATATTACATAATTAGGTGAAATATCTCGAGGGATGCATTAAACGCTCTTTTTTCTGTCTCTCTCTGTCTCTGACTTGCTGTCTCTCTTCGAATCTCTCTGTCTCTTCCCTCTTATTCTTGTCCCTCCCCATATATATATATATATATCTTTCTCTCTTTCCCTTCTCATCTCTTCTTGTCCCCCCCCCCTCTCTATGTTTTTCTTTCTTTCTTTCTCTCTTTCTCTCTATCTCTCTATCTTTCTCTCTATATATCTCTCTATCTATCACTTTATCTCTTTCTCTCTCTTTCTCTCTTTCTTTGTTTATCTCTCTCTCACTCTCCCCCTCTCTTCCTCTGCCCATCCTTATGTGTCACCCATTACACAGGCTGTGATAGAAGGGGTTGTCGGTACAGGTAGTCAAGGTGGTATCACCATTGATGAGGTAGGATTCACATCAGGGCCCTGCAATCCTCCAGGTATGTAATATCGATTAAAAAATGTATTTCAACTAAATGTTTACCAGGAGTGTTATCATTTACCTGAAGCATAAAGCCCTACTGTACTACTTGTAGCTACTTGCTCCCTCTATATAGAATGCAATGCCTAAGTGGTGCCCGTTGGTCCCCCATGATTCTCTTTTTCTTATTTTAATTGAGAGCTGAGTTGATGGGATAGCCACCTGTCAGTGACCACGATGTGTGGTATAATCCCGCCTGGCCAAACCAGTACAGATGGGCTTTAAAGGGGGATTAAAATATCATTATGGATTTGAACGAACAATCTCTACGCAATAAGATGTATTATGTTATTTCATGATAGATGGAGGCAAGTCCAACTTATATAAATACTAGAATCTTGTTTTTCATGGTCCCTTTGTTTGTTAAACGTATGTATCTATTATGTTGGACATTTTATGCTTTAAGAAAAAAATGAATAAAAGTTTTATTTAAAGAAAACAAATGTTATTCGACTTCTTTTCGACCAAATTTACAAGACTGATTGAACCGAATTAAACCAGTTGCAAAATAAGGTTCTTCAATGTATGTAATCAAAAGGAAGACAACACCCAACTCTTCCGTTCATACGCATTAAAAATTATTTTAGGCCCGTTTTACAGCACATTGATCTGCGGAAACCCTATTTGCGTACGGAAACATATTAAAGAAAAATAATAAATTGATTAATACATGAATGGAATAATGAGATATCAGTTAGCTATGCCACTCAAACATTGACAGAGGGTGTTTTTTCTCATAATGTCTTCTCTATCATTATTCGAAGGACACTGTAACTTTGAGAATGGGATGTGTTCATGGCAGAACAGAGGTGGTGATAACCTAGACTGGGAGAGAACATCGAGCTCTACCAATAGCGATGGGACTGGACCAGCATATGATCACACCGTGGGAAACGATCTAGGTACAGTTAACCCGATGACAACTGAATTTTCTCATTCCCATTGGCTATTCCCATAGGCTTAATACAGGATCCACCAGGGACCCGTTTCACAAACCCTTTTCTCAATGACAAATGACAAAAATCATTGACAAATCTGCTGATAACCAATCAGAAGAAAGGATTTCAGTAGCTTATAACAAAAACTATCATTTGTCGTCGATGACAAGTTTTGTGAAACGTCCCCAGGTTCCAGTAAACAATGGGTTATATCATCTTTAGAACGAGAATAGAAAAAGGAAACTGGAGCAAAATATTATGTTTCTGAGTAAAATCTTTTTTCTAAAGTTAAACAAACAAAATGTCATTTACACTATATCATTTTACGATGAATAAAAATATACATACAAATTGTAATCATGCTATATATTCCTGGCAACTAAGGGGCATTGGTGTACTTTCATGTAAAAAAAAAAAAGAGTTGTATATTATGGCCCCTTTCGGTACTTTGGCTGCTTTCAGTTAGCAACTCAAGAAAACAGTCCTAATTGGACGGAGGTAACGTGTTTGAAACGTTCATTTTATTGCCATTGAGGCCCCCATGGTATTACAAATCCACGTCAAATATAAACCGGTGACTCATGTTTATGTACAGAGATAGGAAGGGATAATTAAAAAGTGAATTTCCGCTGGAAAAATTCTTCTGATTTGTTTTTTATTCGTAAATCTTTAAAGTGTATTGATACTTGGTACTTGATGGAGTAATCCATTTAGCAGCTCTTTCAGGAAGCTATACCAGGATGGTAGGTGAGGTAAGTAGCTGCAAGGAGTGCCATAAAGTGCAAAAATGGTGTGTAGACAAATCTCTCATCAATTTACAGTAACATATTATGCTAATTCCACTATAGAAACACAAATACCAAGTACATTAAATGTCCCCTTTTCGATTGTAATGTCTCACAGCTGTTTTCTCTCCTCCCCTTCCAGGCTTCTACATGTTCGTGGATACGATTCAAGACCCTGTGGTCTTGTTCACTGGTGATACAGGTGATCTGTACAGTGAAGTATTTGACCCTGTGGATGAGGCTTGCTTTACGTTCTGGTACCATATCAGAGGAACAGGTAGGTCAAAGGTCAAATGTCAAACGCTGGTGTTCTCAAAAACTACAAGAAAGGCAGGGGTAAAGAAATGAAAATGCATTGCGTTACGGGAAGATAGCAAACTGCGTGAAAGTCGTCGGCGAGAGCAATAAACCTACGCAGATTTGTTTGTACAATATGTATACACTTGTATTGTTATTATTTTCTGCTCCATCATTGCTAATCCTAACAATTAACAATCGAGTTTGGGTCGACTACGACATCATTGTGCTAAATGTTTAAGAAACTTTTTTGTTATCAAATACGTTCTGTAATATCTAAATGATAATTTACTCTATATTTAGGCATTATTTCTGCTCTTTTCCCTTCATCATCACCCAGGTTTAGCATCTCTCATCGCTTCTGCACTCGACTTCGCTCCACCCACGACCCACACTACAGTCCAGCTATTTAACGAGACCGGCGACCGAGGGGACGGTTGGATATATGGTCAGTTCAACGTGTCGTCGTTACTCGAATACCAGATCGTCATCAGCGCCATAATCGACCCTCTAACATGGGTGGGCGACATCGCTATCGACGACACGGCTTTGTTTCAAGGAACATGTGGAGGTAATGTATGGATGTGCGTCATGCTCTGGGTGTGGTGGTGTGTTTGTGTGTGTTTGTGTATGTATGTGTGCGTTAGCGTTTTATACTTAAGTGATGGAGATAGTGATGATTATACTGCGTTCGGCTGAAATAAACGATCGTGCTCATCGTAAAGTAAAAATAAATAACAATGTATTGCCATATGGGCTTGTGACCGCAATAAATAATCACCTATTGTGTTTGAGGGAATAAGTGGCATGTGTTCTACTTATGATCTGTTCCCATTTAACTACAACAGCAATAACTAGCAGTTTTAACAAGACTGTGGTTGGAATGATGAAATAAAATGAGAATTTTGACAAACTTAAAATTGACGAAAAATGTATGAATACAAACAGTTAATTTTTATCAAGCAGGGTGCCATGGTGTAATGGTTAGCACTCTGGACTTTGAATCCAGCGATCCGAGTTCAAGTCTCGGTGGGACCTCTTTCTTTTGTAAGCTCTATCATGAATAAATTACTAGACTTGTGCCGTCCACGCAGCCGGTGGATCTCCTGATGGAAAAAATAAATCCATATTCCTCAAAAGCATTCAATGATGAACAGAGTGATTAGAAAAAGGGCGAGGGGAGATTAATAATAGATCAATAATAGATCAACATTGTATTTCTTCGATTTGAGTTATACACATCCCCAGTCCAAACAAGAAACAGAGGTTTACAGATTATATTAGGATTTGTTTACATCATACTCTTGTTTACCGATGTTAAACTCTTATCCACGTTATGCATAATTAGTACCCCGTCCTTGGTCTTGTACATTCGAGGATGGTTTGTGTAACTACGAACAGCTTGGCGACGATGAGCTCGACTGGTCTTTCAATCAAGGATTGACACCGTCTGTGGAAACTGGGCCATCGGCAGACCATACAACTGGTCTTGGTAAATATGATTATAGGAATACTTCTCATGATTAATGGACTTCTAAATAATATTGTCATTATAAGGTAAAATGAAAGTGCATTATTTATGATTACAGGAATACACTTCATATGAATTCAAATAACCTTGTTAATATTCATGTGCTCATAAACTTTTATAAAACTTTAGGTTCTTGTTAGAATGTTACATTTGAATATCACTATACTCTTAAATTCCAACTTTCTTCAGATTTGCGAGTAATTATTTTGATGATTTGAGTCGACTCCTTTTTTTGGTCACAGGACAGCAAATTTAGATTCACCCCATCATCCTTTCTTCGACACAAATGTTCAAAGTTAATGTACATTTTATATCCTACGACAGTAGAAAGTTGACATGAAGCAGCAAACATTTTAATTTAAAAATAAAGCTATATTATCGAATTGACATGAATATTTTGTTTGTAACATATACCTTTTTAAACTCTTACTTTTAACAGTGACTGGCACCTACATATTCATCGAGACCAGTAGCGGCGCACAAGGCGACGCTGCACGCCTGCGCAGTACGTTCGCACCGGCAGGCTCGTACTGCCTCGAATTTTGGTATCATATGTATGGCGCCACCATCGGCTCACTCAATGTTTACATTCAAAACAACCAATCAACGGCGGGTCTACCTGTTTGGACCAGGACCGGTTCCCTGGGTAATAGCTGGACCAGGGGATCGGTTGGTGTGGTGGATGTGTATGATTTCAGGGTAAGATGTGAAATTATGTACCACTTTAGTCTAATGATTGTCCTTACTTTAGACCATCTAAGGGTGATCCTTTACTTTCATTCTCTCTCTCTCTCTCTCTCTCTCCCTCCTATACATACACACACACACTAACTTTCTCTCTCTCTCTCTCTCTCTCAGTATTACTATGTCTGTCTGTCTTGTAATATAAGCTACCCTGCTTTAATTGTTGCGTTGTCACTGTTGTTGTTTTGGGGGTGATTTTCCACTCTTTTCTCGCCGGAGGGATAATAGCTTCGCGCTATCGACGTCAATATCTATATGCGAATGTCTTTCATTAAATATGGACATTTTCAGCAGATCTCATGCAAATTATTTGCATGTGCAATGCTTTCTGCGTTTGCAAATATGATAATAAAGGTCTCCTGGGACCTGTTTCACAAAGCCTTTTTCAATGACAAATGACAAAAATTAGTGACAAAGTCTGTTAATAACCAATCAGAAGCAAAGATTTCAGTAGTCTTTAACAAAGACTAAGTTTTGTGAAACGGGGCCCTAGAATAGTGATGAGTCGTACCGATTCACAAGATAAAGTTCTCTGGACTATCAATACAATTGTACTTTGTTTTCTCTTACAGGTGATCTACGAAGCTGTACGGGGATCATCGTTCACTGGCGACATAGCACTTGATGACCTTGATCTTTATGAAGGAGAGTGTGAAGGTGATTTTCAAATCTTCTACTTCTTCTTCCTCTTTTTCTCTGATTGTTTTATTTTTCTTTTCTTTCCAGCGTAAAATCTTCAAATCGATACCAAATGCTGCAAATGAGTTTTGGAAATTATGTGCGGGAAACGTGCACGATTATTATTTCCTCTCCCGAAAGATAACATTATTTTGCTACAAAGGAAAATAGTTCAACGTCCTTTGCTGTTATTTCAATTTGTGTTGTAAATCCTTTTTTGTTTGTGCATACTGCTTAGCTTTACAAAACATTTTCATCTGGTTTTTAAATACTCCTGCATAGACAAAATAAATGTTTTACTTCTCAGTAATCATTGTCTAACGTGTGGTAAAACGTCGCATGGACACATAAAAAGCTCCCTTGTTATTTATGCGTGTAATGAATTAACATTTTCCTTTCTTGTTTGTTTCATTAGCTGCTCATGCATGTGACTTCCAGTCACCTGACTTGTGCCAGTACACCCAAGATGATACTGATGATTTTGATTGGCTGTGGGGTGACGGTAGCACGGATACCATCGGTACGGGCCCGGATGTAGATGCTACCTACGGTACAGTTTTTGGTAAGTTATTTTTCAATTTCCGTCTTATCGTTTAGATACTTATTATTAGAAAAATAAATAGTATCAACAAAGCTAAAATGATATCTAGCATTACAAAAGTAGTCATCAAACTTCGAATAAACATTGGATAGTCTCATTTAAATGATAACAACAAGTTTTCATAACCCGTTTTCGCCTTCTGCACACCCACTCGATGTTTACGAAAGTATATAATAGGTTTCTTGGAACTTCCAAAAGATGCTTTAAAAGCACTAATTCCTGCAGTTCTTGTACTTGTGTTCTTGTATTTTGTTTTGTCCTTACCACAACTAAATATAGCTAACATTCAATGTAATTATTATTGTTGTATATTGCGTGGAGATTTCCAAGTAATTTGTTATCTGTTTATTATGCAGGATATAATGAGGCTTTGTTATTAATCTGTAATTGTTTTAATTTCACTTGTATGTATAATTTGTTTTTATAAAGGAGCCGCATACAGTTAACAAGTAACTAAATTATACATACCGTTGTCAAATGTTGTATTCTTTTCTAATTATGGGAAAATTGATTTGTCCAAATTTAGATTTTCTCGAGAATATGACATATTAAACCTTACGTCTAAAAAGTATTTAAAATGCCCAATTCAATAAGTTCACGTTTTATTCTTAAGTTACGAAATACGCCAACAAACATCATATTTACAATGGGTATGAATAATGTAGTTGTTAACTGTATATTTAAGATAATTGTATGTGCTTCACCTACTCACACCTTCTCCTCCTCCAAGTTATACATAATACGGTATGTATAAAGGGCATAAATAAACAAAAGTTTCTCTATGCGCTGTCTCCATTTGCTGTATAGGAAAATGCACGTATATTGATGCAACCAACAGGTAGTTCTCACACTCTCGACATCAAATTATCTCCATATCTCTATTCCTTTCTCCCCATCTCCCTATCTTAGGAAAGTACATGTATGTTGATGCAACAAACAAGACACTCGGTGACATGGCCAGGCTGGTAGGACCTACCTTTACCCCCGAACCCTCCGGCGTGACTTGTTGGACATTTTACTACAACATGTACGGACCAGATGTCTATACACTAGCATTCAAGGTACATCATGTCTGTTTGTATTACTCATTGTTATATCTTTTAGTAAGCACAACTAAATTATTAGACAACGAAAAGGTTTAAACATATATCGGATCTGTTCACCACCTCTGAAACTCCTTAGGGTAGTTATGTTCGTTTATTACGTTGCATTGGATATTTGTGTTTTCCTGTAACACAAACTTTCGGGAACAATTAGTCCTAAATCGTAACGTTGGGGAAATGCAACCCTTTTATCGCCAAAAGTATCGGTTTCAGTTTACCCGACACTTTGTGGAAAACCTACTTCAAATCTTGACCAATTTGTATTAAATGCAAGACAAAATAATATTCACATGAGTTAAAAAAAAAGCCAGCGAACGACACTTCATCACTCTCCGATTGCACGTTCATGTTTACACAAAATGAATGTACATGTCAAATTGTGTGTGTGTGTAATTTATATCCGCGTATGCTCATGGCCGAAATATGATGACTGAAAGAGAATAAACTGAAATACTATTTTCTGAAGAAAAAAAAACAGTTCATACATTACCCCCGCACTTCGTTTACCAAGTTCTACCAAATCTCTGTCATTCAACAGTTGCAATCAGACCTCAACACACCTCTCTGGTCTACAGCCGGTAACCTAGGCAACGCGTGGTACGGTCAGCAGGTCACTGTTACGTCATCCATTCCATATCACCTGATATTTGAGGCGACCGTAGGGACCGGAGAGCTGGGCGATATCGCCATAGACGATGTCGATTACAGGGATGGCGTATGCGATAATTCAGGTATATGAAATGAAAAATAAAATTATCATATAATATTATGGAATCAATTCACTTTCACTCATACCTAAACATTTATCTGTAGCTTTTAAAAACGAGACTTTATCTTTTCCTAATCAACATGTTGTAACTTTAATGTAATGTTTACCCTTATTAATTTACGATACCTAAATAAATATTTCCTAGTAGATCAAATATTTATTCTACTAAAATCGGGTTTGTTCAATGAAGTCAGCCTGATATCCTTTTGTTTTTGTTCAACGTGATAACCATCTATTAATGTACTTCAAGTTATGTATTACTCACTTACCCATTGTTACTAATCATTTAATTCACTTGCGATGAATAATGGCATCTTTATGGATGGAGTTCACTATGCATACTTAAGCTGTTAATATGTCGGGCAAGCCTTTTCCAAGTGCTTTTAGTTTCAAAGAGAAACTTTTGTTCATGCATATAATTATTAAACGGGTCTGCTAGTAGAACATACCGATAAGTGTATTCCAAACGTGGGGTTTCTCTAAACTATGGACAGTTGTACTAACAGGCAGGGTGCCATGGTGTAATGGTTAGCACTCTGGACTTTGAATCCAGCGATCCGAGTTCAAGTCTCGGTGGGACCTCTTTTGTAAACTGTATCATGATTAACTTACCTGACTTATGCCGTCCATGAAATCGCCCTCATTCTACTTATCTAGAGCTCAAGCTTGATGTAGACGTTTGCTAAAAATCGGGTACGTTTAACGGAGTCAGTCTGAGATATACATTTTCTTTTTATTAATGTATTTCAACTTCAATAGGGATCATTTTGTTTTCAAAAATCTGTGTGTTTTACTTACCCCTTGTTACAAGTCATTTAATTCACTTGTGATTAATAATGGCATATTTATGAATGGAATTTACTCTGCATACCTAAACTGTTACTATGTCGGACAAGCCTCTCGCAAGTGTTTTTAGTTGTCTAGAGAAACTTTTGTTAAAAAAAGTATGCATAAAATTACTAAACAGTAATATCAGGACAAGTGTATGTTGAACGTGACGATTATTTAAGCTACGAACGATTGTATTAGCAAGCAAGGTGCCATGGTGTAATGGTTAGCACTCTGGACTTTGAATCCAGCGATCCGAGTTCAAGTCTCGGTGGGACCTCTTTCTTTTGTAAGCTTTATCATGATTGACTTACTAGACGTATGTCGTCCACACAGACAGGGGACCTCGTGATGGCCTCTGCATGGTGATGGTTCGTTTAATTTGTTTTCAATTTCTTCTTTATACGTCTGATTTGTATGCTAGGATTCCCCCTGTCTTTAATAACTGATTGCATTCTTATTTTATCATGATTTGGTGATCTTCTTAATAGATGCATGGCTTGACAGCACATGGGGAGTGTTTTACAAAGACTAAGATCAACTTTAAGTTACATTTAACTATGGCAGGCCGTTCATGCCACTTGTAGGTCTCACCATTATGATTATTAGAAATTATTTTTTCCTTCAATAAAGAATTATCAAAAAAATGTAAATTCTGTAAATGTTGTGACCATGATTTGTACGTACCTTGAGAGACCAATGGCAGTAAATGGGCTACTTTAATTTACTTACACTTAAGTGGCAGTAGCATGGACGACCTACTACAGTTAAGTTCTATTCAAAATATATTACAGTCTTCTTTTTTTTAAATAATGGCAGAAAAAACGCTTTTCAAGTGTATTTTGAACGTGCTGTCTTTGTAAGCTGTGGACGATTGTACTAGCAGGCGTGGTGCCATGGTGTAATGGTTAGCACTCTGGACTTTGAATCCAGCGATCCGAGTTCAAGTCTCGGTGGGACCTCTTTCTTTTGTAAGCATTATCATGAATACTTGAGTCTCCTTGAATTCTTGCAAACGCACGATTTTCGTTAAAGATGGAGGCAAAAAACACTTAAAAACGGCACGGCGGCTACACGGTCATCGCGCCTTCTCCGCGCAACATTTGCCCGGAAGCTGCACGGGCTCCGTACGAATTATAGGCGGAGGCTGCACGGCTACTGCATCGAAATTTCACGATCTCCGAGCAGCCTCTGTACGAATTTGCCCCGGTCTGCCAAATACAAGACATGGCACGATGCTCGTAGATAATGTAACAATCATCGTAGCCCGTAGCCTCCTACGATGCCCCCAAAATTGCACGGAAAATCGTAGACTAATTTATCATACGGCGCCCGGGGCAAATGTAATTCAGGCATTAGACTCTAACAATTTCTCTCTTGAATTGTTCAAACTTGTTCAATAGAATGTCTATATTTCCATCTTGATTTAGTGTCCTCACATTCCATATGCCAATACCTATCAGCTTTCTCGCAGTAGGTAGTGCCATTTTTGTCAGTGTGCAGGCCTAGCTGTTAAAATGGCCTGTAAAAGTTATCAGAGGCGTTAACCCTGGTGCTATTTATGCTTTACATCATTCATACAATTTCCTTCGTATTATTACACTAGGCGGATAAGACACTCCTCTCCTAGCCACCCTAGTCTGTCCGCCACGAACTGATGGCTCACAACCCTTTCCAGCTCCATAATAAATTGGGAGATTCAAATCTTCAAATGGCCTCCAAAAGAAAGAGGTCCCACCGAGACTTGAACTCGGATCGCTGGATTCAAAGTCCAGAGTGCTAACCATTACACCATGGCACCTTGCCTACTAGTACAATCGTCCATAGTTTTTAAAAACACAACGTTCGATGTGCATTTGAATATTAGAGAACACATCACAAATTTTTGTAATTCCCTTTATGGAACATTCACAGTGTTGCCACACTATGTCCACATAGTCAACTATGTGTAGACTGTGTGGGCGTTATGTGTTCATATTGTTGTCACAGTGTAAAGTTTCAGACTATGTGGTTTACCACATAATATCCACATAAACTGACATACTTGACACAGAGTACCACATATTTACCACAGTGGTATATGTATTGAACTATGTGTTAACTCTGTGTTAACAATATAGTCACAGTGAGGGGTTCATTTCATATGGTTTACTATATTGTCGTACATATTTCACACAGAGTGACGCATATTTACCACAGTGTGGTATGTATATAAGTATGTGAAAACTATGTGCTCACAGTATTTTCACAGTGTGGAGTTTGGTTTACCACATAATCGGTCATATTTAACACAGAGTGACACATATTTACAACAGTGTGGTATGTATTTAACTATGTGCAAACTCTGTAATCACAGTATTTTCACAATGTGGGGTTCCAGATCATGCATGTGGTCTACCACATAGTCGTACATATTTTACACAGTGTGCCACATATTTACCACAATGTGGTGTGAATCACTATGTGCAAACTCTGTGTTCACAGTATATTGTCAGTGTGAGATTTTGAGATCATGTGGTTCACCACAAAATTATATCAACATAGTCTGTGGGCTTATTTCCTGTTGAACCAGTCCGCGCTACCAAACTGGTGGCATATCTCCAGTCACACCAGTTGATATTAAACTGGTTTGTATGCAGTTTTCCAGTTGCACCAGTCGAAAACTTGACCGTGGGCATATTTCCAGTTGAACCAGTTGACACCAGTTAACACCAGTTAGCGCAGCAGTATATATATTTAAAACTGGATATGTTCTGCGCTCTATATATGTATTATTATTAATAATATTATCATAGCAATTACGTGCTTCTTCTACTTGGTGTTTCCCAAATCACAACCATATTGTTCTATCCGTATGGACGCCCTAACTTACAGGCAAGGTGCCATGGTGTAATGGTTAGCACTCTGGACTTTGAATCCAGCGATCCGAGTTCAAGTCTCGGTGGGACCTCTTTCTTTTGTAAGCTTTATATGATTACAATATGAGAATCCTACTCATAATGTCGGTTTATGTTGTCATTTCTCCATCTGCTTTGAACTCTTAAAACAGAATGCCTGTCACATACCTTGTGTGAAGATACATACACTATGAATATGGCGGACAAAGAAAGAGGACAAAATATACATTTCCTCTTTCTCCCCCTCAACAATTGCTGTCGTAGACAAAGGAACATCCCTTCACTGCTATTATGTAAACAGGTGTAGAACAGGTGTCACATGCATATTCACCTGTTCTAAACATGTTTACATAATAGTAGTGAAGGGATGTTCCTTTGTCTACCACAACATTATTGTTGAGGGGAGAATGAAGAACTGTAATTTTGTCCTCTTTCTTTGTCCGTCATGTTCATAGTGATACGAAATTAATCATGGAAACAGGCACTTCTGTTTCACCGGGCGTACATAGATTGTATTCACAAACTTTCACTTTCTGTTCAATCAATTTTTTGTTATATAAGTTGGTCGATTAACTTAATGACATTGTGTTATAATTGCACGTACACGACTCCGGGTGCATGGTGATCGTGCCTTCCACTCAGTTGCTCAACGACCACGCCTCTGAAAACTCCCTCCATCTTATCCTTCACGACACCGACAAGCTAGAAAGTTTTAAGTCAGGCGTCAAAATACATATTTTCAAGCAAATGAGTAGTACATGACTGTTGGAGGCGCAGGCGCCTTTGAATGATTAAAACAGGTACATGGCGCCATACAACTGATGTTGATTATCATCGTCATCATTATCTTAGTACCGCAATGTCTACTGGATGGTGGTTCCTTTAATAAAGCTAGAGGCAAGGGGGATTCAGAACTTATTGTGATTCCCCCCCAAAAATGGTTTCAATATATTGTGAGAAGTAGCTGCGTGGTTATTTTCATTGGATGAATTAAGTACAAGCATAATTTGTACTTAAAAACAAAATTATTGAAGATGAAGATTCATTAGAGAGTGGTTTTTCACTCTTTTAGATTTAGCGATTAATAAACATCTAAATGAAGTCGCCCGTATTATACTTATCTTAAGCTCAAGCTTGGTTTAGGCGTTTGCTAAATGTCGGGTTCGCTCAACGGAGTCAGTCTGTGATAAAAGTTTTTTTTTTTTTTTTGAACGTGATAAACCTATCTATTAAGGTATTTCAATTTCTGTATTTTTCACTTTCCTCTTGTTACCAGTCATTGAATTCACTTGAGAAAAATAATGGCTTGTTGTGCTATTATTTGTCAAGAGAAACTTTTTTCAAAAGGTATGCATACAATTACTAAACAAGAATATACGGACAAATGTATTTTGAACGTGGTGTTTCTCTAAACTATTGACGCTTGTTCTAGCAGGCAAGGTGCCATGGTGTAATGGTTAGCACTCTGGACTTTGAATCCAGCGATCCGAGTTCAAGTCTCGGTGGGACCTACTTCTTTTGTAAGCTTTATCATACAGTGTGAAAATGTGACTCACGGGATAATGTCAGTTTATGTTGTCACTTTCTCTATTAGCTGTAAACTCCTAAAACCGAATGACTGCCACATACCCTGTATGAAGGAACCGAAATATTAATCGTGGAAACAGGCACTTCTATATCACCATGCGTACAGAAATTGTATTCACAATTGTTTACTTTCTGTTGAATCAATTTTTGTTATATACGATGGTTGATTCACTTAATGACATTGTGGTATAATTGCATACATAGGCTATTATCTTCTTCTCCAAATTCCACGTACACGACTCCGGGTGTATGGTGATCGTGCCTTCTCCTCAGTTGCTCCATGCCTCTGGAACACCCTCTCTCCTAAAGCTGGAGGCAGGGGGGGGGGGGGATTCAGAACTAAAAATAGCCATATACCCAGACACTATTATGAACATGAATAAACAACGTTTAGCCAAAATTGAGTTTTGTTACAAATGGTGAAATGTCACGTGACTAGGAGTCTCCACGTGTTGATTTATTTTGCCTCACGAACCTTCCCACCAAACAGTTTTTATTTTTGCTTCATTGAAAATAAATCGACCTTTTCATTCCTTCATATCCTTTCAGTTTCGTGTGACTTTGAGACTGATCTGTGCCTATGGGGTAATACACAGGATGGAGACGACTTTGATTGGATCAGACAGAGTGGGGCTTCCCCTACTACAGGCACGGGTCCTCTAACGGATCATACATTGGGTGATGCACAAGGTGAGTGATATTACTATTGGTTTTAAGAGAAAGAGAGAGACAGAGAGTCCGAAATATTGACAGAGAGTAAGAGAGACAGAGAGGGGTGATGGTATGAGGGCATCCCAATCACGGGGAATTGACCACTATCACACGGTGCAATAGGTAATACATAAAAGGAGAGTAACCATTAAATTGGTGTGTAGAGAGAGAGAGAGAGAGAGTCCGAGATAGAGACAATGTGACAGATATAGAGAGAAAAAGACATAGAGAAAGAGAAAAAGAAAGAGACAGAGACAAAGGCAGAGACAAAGAGACAGAGAGGGCCATAGACAGAGACAGAGAAGAGAGAGACAAAGATACAGAGAGAGAGGGAGATTTTGATGTGGGGCTTCTCCTGTCATGAACACTGGGCAATTAAAAGATCAGACAGTGGGTAACATTCCGGATGAATAACAGAAGGGTATTCCTTCCAAACATTCGATATACAATACAATTGCAACTATTTTGTAATGGCCTTGTACGTTACCTATGGGCATCTGCAACGTGACGTAAAGCGAACGTTATTTCTGTGGGACATACAAAAGCGTATTTAATTTTCTATTGAGTTGGTCTGGTTGGGCTCTTTGCCGTTGTGTTGTAGGTGAATACTAGCACAACAGAACAAAAGGATTAACCCATGCAGGGATTCAAAGGATACCAATCACATTAATGCTCTAGTCTCTCGATTGAAAGTCATGTGACTGAGCCTCTAATTTAGCCTTATCCCTAGGGAGGCGTTTCACAAAACTTGTCATTAGTGTCAAATGACAGTTTTTGTTATAAGCTACCGAAATCCTTGCTTCGGATTGGTTATAAGCAGATTTGTCACTGATTTTTGTTATTTGACATTCAACAAATTCTTTGTGAAAACGCCCCCAGGTTTCTACATGTACATCGAAGCCAGCTCGGTGGGCGTCGGGGCCAACGCCCGTCTCCTCAGCTCCATCTTCCCCTCCGCCACGGGCTCCTGCGTCTCATTTTGGTACCATATGTATGGGTCCACCGTAGGCGAACTCAACGTCCGCGTCATCGACGCTCTCTCAGGGTCCGAGGATTACAAATGGCGCCTGTCCGGTCAGCAGACGGCGGACCCCAACGCCTGGTTGGAAGGCAGGTTTTCAGTCATGAACGGAGACGGCATGACAGTGAGTTTTAACGCATTTAACTTCATTATTTCATATACTTGTAATTTTGTGTTTACCCGTTGTATCCGATGCGTCATTGATTGACGGATGACTGCGTCAACCAATGACATGGTCTTTGATGTGCCATGCCAAACGTACATCGTAGAAAAGGGTGAGCTCAGTCATGAACGGAGACGGCATGACAGTGAGTTTTAACGCCCTTTACTGAATTGTTTCTGTTTAGATATTATTTGATGTACCCGTTGTATTCGATGCGTCATTTTTGACGTATGAATGCGTCAGCTACTGACATTGTCTTTGATGTGCCATGCCAAACGTACATCGTAGAAAAGGGTGAGCTCAGTCATTAACGGAGACGGAATGGCAGTGAGTTTTAATACCTTTAACTTCAATTCTCTTGTTATATACTACATTCAAACCTGTCTACAGCGACCGCCCAAGGGAAACACCAAAAGTGGTCATTGTAGACAGGTGGTCGTATAGACAGGTTCATTTAGTACATGTTTCAATGAGGAACTATTTTCAAGGGAAACACAAAATGTGCTTGTTGTAGACAGGTGGTCTTTGTAGACAGATGGGCACTAAAGCAGGTTTGACTGTATTTGTTTACACCCGTTGTATATGATGCGTCATTTATTGACCTAAGACTACGTCAGCCTCTGACATGGTCTTTGATGTGCAATGCGAAATGTACATCTCAGAAAATAGTGAGCGCTTAATTAGCACAGTAAGCATTACGTTCATACAAAGTTCAGCTTACTTTCAGTTTTTCGAGAAAACAACCTAATCAAAACGACGCCTGGTTAGCAAGAGGCTTAATGGATTTAATAAATGATAAGCCTATAGTGGTCGTATACTTTGTTTGTGACTTGTCAAATAAAACGTGCATAATATGAATATTATTGTAAACTGTGAAACTATTTGGAATAATGCCTAATTTATCAACTTAATGGTTCTTACTTTTCGAGCGTGTACCATATAAAATATCTACATCTGGTAATGAATATTTTTCATGCATGCAATTTTTGAGGATGATAACACAATTGTCTGTTGTCTATTTTTGCTGGAAGTATAAAACCTAAATATCTTAATATTCCTTTTTAAATTATTCATACTGTTTATTGTGATGTTTGTTTCATTTTTGTCATAATCATTCTTTTTTTCACAGCCAACTCCTACTTCTTATGATCCATTGGTGGTGGTAAGGGTGTCATTCATTTGGGATATACATTGTCATAAACAATATTTTCATTTCACCATTCCATTCAGACTTGCTAATACTCACCAATATTTTTGTAATGTAACCAAATTTATAATTAAGTAAAATAAAAATATACCTATCCTATCATTTACTGCAAATCATACCATAAGCAATTAAAGGGTTGTATCATGGCAAATACTGGTGAACGACATCTACGACTTCTTATGGACAAATGCACGTAATCGAATACGCCCAACGCGCGTTAGCGTTTGCAAAACAGACCGAAGTTCTCTTTACGCTTCAGTTTCGCGTATGTTGTATTCTACCCGAATGGCCCCGAGTCAGGCCACGGGAAAGACACGTAGTCTCGTCATGCTACAGTCCCTTTAAGTAGCTGTCCTTGGCAAAAACTCAACCACGCAGTTACTTCTCATAATTGTTTTTAAAGTGTATGGACATAATATCATTCGATGTAATATTTAATCTCCTATAACATAGCGTCATAACATTTGTTACGAAAATCAGTTTTTCTAAATAATTATGTACCTCATTAAACATATACATCAATATCTACCTCCATTTGTAGATAGTTCAAAGTTCATTACACCATGTACGCTATTGAAACAGAAAATTGATATGGTGTCATCATTACACTCAATATACCATTTTCGTAATGTTACCGAATGTAATGCAAAAACTTTATGTAACTTCCTCGATATGAAGTATTTAATTCATACAATACAATAAAATACAATAAAGTCATTTCTATAGCGCTCTTACAAACTAATTGTTGTTTCACAGCGCTTTACATAAAAAGTTTTCAAAGAATCTTTGTTGATCATGGTCAAAGAGGAGAGTTTTGAGACATTCATCTGTTACGAATAATCGTATTCCAATATTTAGAAGCTGAACTGCATAAATTAGTTGTTTCCAGGTGGGACAAACATTATGACTTGTCCTACAACACGATATATATATGCATTTTGCATTCTGACTATTCAAATACAATTATTTATCATATATGTGAATGAAATATTTCTTATGTTTATATTAACATTTGTTACATTACGAAAATGTTCCACTTCATATTCATCCATATAAAACCGTTACTCATTCATAAAATGAAATGTGTAGGCTATAAGGTGAGATGACTTATAACGTGACAGAAGAACTCATGCATACTTTTTTACATTTCGATGTCAAATTTACACTGCTTGGCCAAGACATTTTATCATAGGTCTTACGGTAGAGAAAGTCCATGGACACTCAAGTTTGCTTTATAATAAACTGTTGCAATTCTATATTCGACAGTGACTGGCATTCTATTCTGAACAGTATTTGTCTCAAAAAGGTAAAACCCACAGAGATGAATACTGTATATGCGCTCATGAAAGTTATGTAACATTATTCATTTATGCACCAACGGAACAATCTAAGATACGCAGGTGGAAGTATTCTTTTCAAGAGGCCAAACAAAAGGTATTCATGAATCACATCTAGGACTTTGGCAGTTATTATTCTAAGATGCTCAAAGTGGAACTTATCCATGTGTAAAAGATCTGTGGATATTTGGGGTCATTTGTACCATGTGATATCTACTCCCTTATTGTTTCATGAAACGTCCCCAGTTCCGCCCAAGAAGGACGTTGTTCTGTTTAATTCCTATGCATAAAAGGAGTTGATTGTAACGCCATTCTTTTTCAGAAGAGACGAACTGTGTTTATGTTGTCTTAAAGGGATTGGGTATCTTTGTCTCAGATTCTAAAACACAATCCTGGATTTAGCTCATGCTGCAATCTTAATTAAAAACCTGTAGCCCAGTCAGGAATTCCATAAATTTTACAAGCCGATCGCCTGTCTGATTATTAAGATATATTTATGATTGGAATTCGAAATTCCCAAAACTGTTATCCCAACGGTTTTATAACTCTACAGTCTATTTGGAAAAAAGAGTAATGATGAAGCCGGTCACCAAAGATGTTTACTTTGTTGAGGCACTCAATATTACATCATATCGCATACACTGATAACACGTAGTGCCATACCTCTGAGACTTGTAAAATTGGAAACATTGTTAACAATGTCAAAATAATGTCTGTCGCCAATTTCATCATTTTCAGATCATGATCGAGGCATCAACCGGCATCAGCTACTATGGGGACATAGCCATTGATGACATCACAGTTCTGGACCAAATTTGTCCAGGTTAGAATACTAGAATTTCATTTAAAACCGTTTATCTGGATATATAAATAACTTGTTTCCATATTTTAACGTATTTGTTTTAATCTGATCAAGTTTAATTTATTAGTTTGACGAGATACATTTCGTCGAACGATCTTTTTATTCATTTCTTCTTCATCCTTTTCTTTTTTTGCTTCCCTTTTTTTAAATCTCCTTCTCCTTTTCCTACTTCATTTTCTCAATCGTTTTTTTGTTGTCATTCTTCTTCTTCTTTTGTGCTTCTTGTTCTTCTCCCTCTTTCTGTTCTTCTTTTTCATATTTACGACAGGATAAAACTAATAAAGTATTCATCCAGTACTGTGTTTACTTTCAAGACAACATGGAAGGAAGTAAAATGCTTTTTTCTCCAATATTTTTCCAGTTTTCCCCAGCACAGCCGATCCTTCTATCTATGAGACGGTAAGCTGTGACTTTGAGACGTCCTTGTGCGGATGGAAACAGATGACCGACGACGACTACGACTGGACGAGATACGCAGGCACAACATCATCAGCTTCGACGGGTCCGACGAGTGACCATACGACTGGCACAGGTAACAAGTCTCCTGTCTCTTGCTTTTGCACGCACCATACCTTCCTCCGCCCCTCTCTCGCTCTCTCTCTCTCTCTGTCTCTCGCTCTCTCTCTCTGTCTCTCGCTTTCTCGCTTTCACCATACGACTGGCACTGCAAAGTTCTAAAGTAAATTCTAAGAAGATATCAATTTTAGGCCTAAACTAAAGAATGAAACAGAAGACAGCCCCAAAAAACAGTACCAATTAAAGGGTAACTTTGTAGTGTTGGACAAAGTATGGTATATGAGTAGAGCGCTATTGTGTTGCGGTACGGTGGATAAGTGTGGTCAGACGTTTGTCTTCGCCTGCCCAGTGTTTGAGGGCGACCCAGTTCAAAACTGAGTGCCCTGCCTGCAACATATCAAAATATATGAAATACATTAGTAATTATTATATTGGTGGTATTCTTTCGTATATGTTTCTTATTCCCTTTATTCTCTACTTGATTTATCTCCTCTATCAGGTACCCCCCCCCCCCCAACTCTATTAAAAAGGGTATTTTCTCAAAAGGTTTCTATCTCTCTCTTTTAGCGATTCACCTCCATTCTTTGATATCATACAAAAGCAGTGAAACAGTCCGTAAATAGCAAATTTTACCTGGGTCACTCAAAATATCAATTTAAAACGAAACGAATTGCTATTTTGCATAAGAATTTCCAAACAGTCTGTTCTCTTACAATATGGCATAAACAAGTACCATATTCTATTGACGTTTCACATCATATTAATAGTTTCTCACTCATTTCCATCATACAGGGTATTACATATACTTCGAGTCATCGAGCGGTGTTCTCGGCAGCACCGCCCGGGCGAAATCCCTGGAGATTCCCGCCACTCCAGCGAGGACATGTCTCCAATTCTGGATCCATATGTATGGTACAACGATGGGGGCGCTAAACCTCTATCTTTACAATACCTTTGACGGGACGACTACGTTGGTTTGGAACCAGTCAGGGACACTCAGGAATACGTGGATTTATCAACAGGTGGATCTGGTATCAAGCCAAAACTACGAGGTGAGTTGTCTTAATTCGATATTCAATAGACCTGTTTACTAAAATATTCAAATTGTGTGCATACTCTTAGAATAAAGGTTGCTCTTGAAAACCTGAAAGCTTGCCAGAGCTTTCCCGATAAAGCAACAAGTTATATATACAGACTGGATTCCAAATATTGTAGTCCATTCATTAATATCAGTTTAATGGAAAAACTTGTCACTAGGTCCTTAGGAAAGAAACATCTGTTAATTTGAATATGTTCATTACCGATCTGTTCAATAATGTTTTTTTATAGTTGTTTTGCAGTCAAAGGCTGAATTGTTCATGTTTACAACGATTTTTCAATATCATTTCACATTATGATTATTGTTATGATACACATCAGACATAAATGTTTTTAACTGAAATATCTATTTTATTGATAAGATTTACTTCAAAGATGTGGTAACGGATAGAAGGTTTAAACTTTTTAAAAACCAGGTACGATCTTGGTTATCTCATATTTTATTTTCTCTTCTGTACATAGAAAAGTTGATCTCTGGTAGTTGTAAAATACTAAGTGAGCTTTCCCGATGTTTTTTTTAATCTTTTATTTTGATTGAGAACATACCCAATGGAATGGAACGTTGTTGAAACTCATAGCACTAGATTACAAACATGACAAGAAATAGTTTACAGCAGCTAAATTGCATTAAGTTACCCATGAATTTCAATAATGCTGCTCGACCGCATTATTAATTGAAAACAGGTTAAAATTAATAAAATCAACATGATATTTTTTCAAGTGTTTTTTGGACATCGGATTAAACAAATATCATAACAAGTTTCGGTATTTGTTTTATCCCTCTTTTTTCGAAGCTAATCTTTGAGTCTGTTCGAGGGTCGGATTTCCTGAGTGACATAGCACTGGACGATATCCTATTTGATTCGTCTGCATCATGCCCGCAACAAAGTAAGTTATTTTAAATATTATTACTACATCAGTTTGATTCTCAAGAAACACAAACCCTTTATTTAAAAATACAATTTTCTCTTTTGGGGGTAGCAAGACTACATAAGTCATTATATTAATGATATTAGACCTACTTTTTCTTCAAGAAACTAAGCAGTGATGTTTACACTTTTACACCTTTTTCATGATTTCATATTTGTCTTGCATTCAGAATTCTATTCCTTCTGGTCCGAAATCATATTGATATAACAAATTCAAATAATGTATATGGACGAATTTGAAGGTATTATATCGTACTTATCAATCGGACTTATCAATCGGTGATATAGGAATAATACATTACTTTATAACGTTATGACTAAAACAAACAGTTTCCCAAAATATTTGCCTGTACGAATCATAAAATGTTTGCAAGCATCTATCTTGCCTAATAATAATAATAGATGTCACATTTCTTCAATGGTAGATAGCTTAAGGCTTATGTGATAAAATATTAACACACGCGAACTTACACACAAAATGGGGCGTTGCAAGAAAGTTGCAATCGATTGCAAATCCCCAAAATCAAGTTATATAATTAATCTTTATAATCATTTATAATCAAGCGTTAGCTGAAAATGGCGTTTCTTTCATGCATTTATAAATTATGAAATGATTTTTCAACTATGTGTTTTTTTAAAGCTATTAGTATTTAATTAGTTTGGATTATGATATGATCATATATTTATTTTAAATTGTGTTAATATATATGCCGTACCTAGTTTGTATATTACTTTATATTACGTTAACAAATGCAGAAATAAAATAAAACAATCGATATGTTGTTCCTACCTATACAGAGCAGTGTACCTTTGAGCAGGATACATGTGGCTGGCGGCAGGATACTACTGATGATGGTCTCGACTGGACCAGAGGCACAGGGGCATCCTACCCGACCGTTCCGGTGGATAAGAGTACTAGCACTTCGAACGGTAAGACCGATGCTGCGCTTCCTTACTCTCTATATGGTGTCCTTTGAAAACCCAGGACATGCATTATGTAATATGTACACACTAGATGATGTGAACGGTAAGACCGATGCTGCGCTTCCTTACTCTCTATATGGTGTCCTTTGAAAACCCAGGACATGCATTATGTAATATGTACACACTAGATGATGTGAACGGTAAGACCGATGCTGCGCTTCCTTACTCTCTATATGGTGTCCTTTGAAAACCCAGGACATGCATTATGTAATATGTACACACTAGATGATGTGAACGGTTAGATCGATGCTGCGCCTCCTTTCTCTAAAGAAGGCTTTTTTTCAGTAAACAAGTACATCGATTTCAAATTCGATGTCTGGAACTCATGTTGTTACAATTTCGGATGCAAACGCCATTGTGGTAATTGGATTAGCTTGTGGGCACCTGTAAAAAGGGTGACCAGATGGAATGCTCCCAAGGGAGTGGAGAATGAGTACTGATATGGGCAGAATAGTAGGCTAACTGAATCTCGTGAACGGGGTTATAATAATGCTGGAAGCACTTGGATCAGTTAATGGTAAAAGCGCTATAATTGTGTAAGCGGCATTACTACTAAATGATAATACTACTTTTACTACTACTATTTATGTTTTGTCTTCTTCTTCTATTTCGAATATTGCAGGTAATTTCATCTATGTGGATACCACGACACCACACAGTGATGGCGACGTGGCTAGGATAATCAGCCCCGTTTACAACCTCTCCTCTTCCGACTACTGCGTGCAGTTCTGGTATTATCACGACGGCTTTGGCTACATCCGGCTCCACTCACGGGAGAATGGGGTCTTTTCTGCACCCCTCTGGACCTCGCCCGTTAATACCATGCGAGGATGGGCATACGGAAGCGGTACCGTGTCTGGCAACGATGTGGAGGTAAGGGGTAAAGCTGTTGTGTTGTTTGGTTTGTTGGCGCTCTCCATCGATTTCGATGATTTCCGCCGGGTTTGGTGTGAGAAGGCATCTTGCTCTCTTCTCTGCAGCTCTACTAACGTTTCTCAAATTATGCCGTACAGTGATTTACAGCAGCGCATTTTTTTTAGGGAGACAGTGCGGGTTCGAGTCCCGCGCTGAGTAGATGAAAATGCAAAAATTAATGTCGCCACAATGTGCGCTGGCGCGACGCTCCCCTCTGTTTTTGATGGAGGCCTTGGGTTCACGGTAAAACACGCCTTGAATACACAACTGAAAATCAGCATACATGTCTTTGTGATAGATTGCATATCCCTTTGACTATTCACAGTAGGAGAAGAAGAAGAAGAAGAAGAAGAAGAAGAAGAAGAAGAAGAAGGGATGCCCTATTATGAAAGTAACGTTATTTTTGAATATATATCAAATTTTGAACAACAAGATGAAACCATTAAATATTATGTGTAAAAAAATGTATGATACCACTACCTATATTTATATTTCAATGTATATCTTGTCGTGTAATATGTAATTTAAAAAACAATCGTAGAAATTTTACTAATTGTTTTACCCTATGATCAGTGTATTTTCTGTTTATTTTGCTTCCATCCAAATAATTATGTGTATCCCGTTCTTTTTGTTTTCATTCTCCGACCGGCAATTTTTTTTTCTTCAAATAGTCTGACTACATCTTAAATTACAATATCACATTTAGTTGTGTTTTTTTTGGATTATGTCCCTTTCTGTGAATATAACTGGTAAATTAATATATTACCGTAATTGCAGATTCATCTTTAATGCTATACAAAGTTTATTAGATAGTAATTTCAATTGTGTGTATATTCTGTTTCAGGTTGTATTCGCAGGTTCTGTGAGCGCTGTTTACGGTTCAGCTATGGCTCTAGATGAGATCAACATTGAATTTGGGGCATGCCCACCGCCAGGTACAAGACAAAATATACTCAATTCTCTGACAAAAAATAACCTTCATACATCTCATTTTGCCCTTGTTAACCCGTTGATAACTGAATGCATTCATTGTCATAGGCTCCAGTAGACAATCGGTTTGATAGATTATTTTCTAGCAGGTCTGTTCGCTTCTTTTTGCTTCTTTATAAATAGCCGCATGAAAAGTATCAATCGTCCAAATCATCTTTTCCATGAACTTATGCCGTGGACAGTCACTGTATTTTGTTTTTCTGTTTCATTTTTACTTAACAATACAAACAGATTAATGTATTACCTGCTACAATAAGTTTCTGAATCCGTTAATTCGATTTGCTTGGAGCGAATGTGTTATAGATTTGTTTTGTGGAAGCTGTTATTGATAGAAAGTTTAATGAAATAAGGTCTTGATTAGTAGAATCGAATGTAAGAAAAAAAAATAACGTAAATTTATATTTTACATCATTGAAACACTTTTATGTTAATTATCCCATAAGTAATATTCTGGAGATAACTTATTTTAACGTAATCACATCAATCCACATCATTTCATATCGATGTAGCTTTTAAAAGCAGAGCATTATTAAACCAAGTGAAATACTGAAACTGCATTACCACCTTAAATTCGATTTCAAACTGTATTTATAGGGTACTGTACATTTGAGAGTCTGCATTGTGGGTGGACCAACGCTGTCAACGATGATTTTGATTGGCTGCTTCACTCTGGAGCCACGCCCAGTGATAGCACCGGACCTCCATTTGACCACACCCTCGGAACAATCCAAGGTAAAACCGTGTAATCACAAATACTATAAATATGACACATGCAAAAAAACATCGTTTTGTAATAATTTGAATTTGTTATATGTTTGATTCAAAATGGAGTGTCTATAAAATGTATTAAAAAATATACCATAAATCAAATTAGAATATAAGCTTTTGTAGAACATTGTCAAAAAGATTTTGCAATCAGTTTCAATATTTCATAATGAGATGAACTTAAGATAATTAAATTGAGAGGTTCTCTTTACTTACTAAGCCCGCATCGATGCACCCTTCTAGGGAGCTAATGCTGTTAAACGTTGAGTCGACTTCTGTATTCTTATGTTAGTGTAAAGATAGCGTAAGTATGGTAATTTATTAAACATTTAAACAACTCCATATGTCTCGTCTTTTGTCAAGATAGTAGTGGTAACAACATAACAAGAGTTACAGTTTAAACCCAGGCCCATGACACATAGTAAATAAAATACAAGTACATCATTATGCCATTGTGTAATATAATGTTTAAACTTAGGAGTATGATGGAAGATATATTCTCTCTTTGATTGACAGGTCACTATGTTTATATCGAGACCTCAAACACGGCAACCAATGAGACGGCCAGACTTGTTTCTGAAGTATTTTCGGCCACGCCCACTGGATGCTTCACGTTTTGGTATCACATGTTTGGTGCAGGTAACATCAGGGGGACGTTTCACAAAACTGTTCATTCGTGGCAAGTGACAGTTTTTGTTATAAGCTACTTAAATCCTTGCTTCTGATTGGTTATCAGTAGGTTTGTCACTGATTTGTGTCATTTGTCATTGAAAAAAAGACTTTGTGAAACGGGTCCCAAGATTTAGTGTTCGTTGTCCTCGTCCCCAAATCTGTTTAAGATGAGTAAAGAAAGAATGTCCACGATGAAAAATAGATATTACATCAATATAAGCTATTATCGCTAGATCTGTTGACATAATCACGCAGGCTTTATTTCATCGTATATACCTACATACAAACATATTTATATGTGTATAACGCCCTTAAATAAACATGCTCAAAGCGCTTTACATTAGTAAATAAAGCAGAATAATTATTTTGCTCTCCAAGTGCATACACTGTCAATTTGTCGTGTAAAGCTGTGTAAAGTTATTAAAAAAGTTGTGCACCACATGAACCAAGCCTGCTTTATACAGTATACAGTCATCGTAAAGGTGTTACTGTGTTAGGAAAAGAGCATCGTATTGTTGCCGATCGCCTTTTTGAATCATTGTATGTTATTTACATTATTGGTATACTTAATTTCAGGTTGTTTTTAACGTGCCTTTTTTTCATCAACATTTACACATGATATATGACTACTCTATTGCTCTTTCCCTATCAGATATGGGTACACTCAACATATTCCTGCAAGAGTTGCCCAGTGGCCCGGAATCGCTGGTCTGGACTCTGACCGGTGACCAGGGCGATCAGTGGCTTCTCGGACAAGTCGACGTAACAACGGGCTACGAACATATCATCACCTTTGAGGCCATTGATTCGTCCAGTTTCACCGGGGATATATCCCTGGACGACATCAACTACCTGCCGCGGTCGTGCAGTAGTAGCCGTGAGTAATTCTATCAAGCTCGTGAAAAATAGTTAACCTAAATTATTTATAACATGAATATTGGATCAAATTATTGATTGTCCTCCGATCGCTTCATGGTTAGCATACGCGAGCTTATTTCTTTAAAGGTAAAGACCAGTTATGGTCATGCGATTGCATTGTGAAAGAAACGTTGTGGAATCGATCAGAAAAGGTTGATCATCTAGCATCTAGCATCTGCAAGGTTCTGGAATCATCAAAATGATACGAAATTTGGCCCATTCTTCGTAAAGTTACAAGCACTATACACAGAAAGATGTATATGGGACTACCCTATATCTCCCACAGTCAAATAGATATAATAATTTACCAAATATATCAATTAGTAGGCGGTTTCCCGGCAAATTTTGTATCATCATGTATTAGTCAAAACATATTCTTTCACATGATTGGTAATGAGAGCTTCCATTTCATTTTTTGAAATTGGGGCGTTTCCAATACTGGTCTTTATCTTTAATAATAGTTTTACTAATGCATTTGTTACATTTCAAGGAGGTTGTAACGTTGTTCCATCGTAAATAACAGGGCCCTGTTTTGTAAAGATTTGCGATTGATCTGAATCAGTCGCAAGTTTGCAGTTCCCTATCTCTTATGAAAATAATTGCGATTAACATCAATCGCAAATAAGTTACAATTAATCGCAACTGTTAGACAGTGCCGACAACGTCAACTATAAAGGTTTAGCTCATTATTGTTTTTGTTGTTATAACGTTCTCCTTTATTCACTATCGTTTACGACCTTTGGTTTTAAACAATAAACAATTTGCCACGTCATTGATACAGGTTGCGATAGGAAAACAAAGGACACAAAAACATGGGACATTCACAAACTTCTAACATTCTTCTACATGACAACTTTGCGAAAAATTCAATGTGGTAAAATATAAACAAAGAGAAATACGCCAACATTTCAAATCTCGAGGGACTCAAGGATATAAGATTGTGACGGAATCAGTATTATTGATATTCATTTATGAACGGAGTTCTTGAGAGAGAACAAAAAATATTGTGACCTCTATCATGTTGTTGTTCATTCCTCAGCCCCAACCACCACATCTGTCACACCGGTTACAAGACAACCTAGCCAATGGGATTGCAGATTTGAAGGGGGTTCCCTGTGCAGCTGGGTGCAGGCTACCAACGACGATTTTGATTGGTCGTTGCAGCAGGGCAGCACAGCCAATGGCGGGACCGGACCATCTGCTGATCACACCTTGCAAAATAAGAACGGTAGGTAGCATTCGTGTGCGTGTATGGACGTGTGTTTGCGTGTTTGCTAACCGGGTGTTTAGATATTTTTGGTTTAATCAGATACGTTTATTAACGTCTGTGCAGGCGCGGATCCAGGATTTCTTAGGGGAGGGGGCCCAACTTTCTTCATTTTTGTTTGCTCCCGAAAATTTGAAGGGGGGGGGGGTAGTGAGTACATTTTTTTTTTTTTTTTTTGGTCCTCGAAAATTTTTCAATTTGCACCCCCCCCCCCCCCCCCTTGAGCGCCAGGGGGGGGGGGGGGGCCAACCCCCAAAAAAGGTAAAAATCACGTGATTTTACATGATTTTTTTCTCAAGGGGGGGGGGGGGGGGCCGTGCCCCCCGGGCCCCCCCCCCCCCCTGGATCCGCCACTGCGTCTGTGGACCTTAAAAGCCAAGTCCACTCGAAAAATAACTCACTATCAATAGAAGCAGAAAAATCAGACAAACCAATCAAAAAAAAGTTTGAGCAAAATCGGATATTCAATAAGAAAGTTATGAATTTTAAAAAAAACGTTAACTGTTTAAAGTGAGAGGGGTTATCGCTCAATATACGGTTTTGATTGGTGTAGCAGCTTAGCGAGGAGAGTGACACTACACAATTAATGTGCTGATCGCTGGATGCAGTACAAGAGAAAAAGCAAATGTATACAAAGTGGACGGGGTAGTCGTTACATTATGACTCCCGATGCCATTGATTTGACAGGTTCGTTGATCGATCATTTCTTGCAAAACAATAATAATTTGTTCACTTATCCTAGCATTTGCCGTTAGCCGAACAGGCTTTAAATTACATTTCTCAGCTATTTTGAGTATAATCACGGGTTACCGCAGGCAGTTAAGAAAGAGCTACAACATATATAGTGGGCCGGTGGTAAAGTTTGTAAAGTGGCTAGATCAGCCCTTTGAACGTTTGTTCCCAACGGCTTTGGATGGGTTTTAAATGGATTCAATTCCATTCAATTATATTCAATTCAATTGTTTTTATTCAACCAAATTCAGAAGATTATGTGGAAATTTGTTTTGGTCACACATTGTAAAAATACGTAATATAATTATATATGAAAAACTATATCGTTGTTTTTTTATAATCATAGAAGAATATTTGTATGGTGTATCCCCCAACCCCATCTCCGCTCTTCAAAATGTATTACATTTCATTTTCATAGTTTAAATTGAAGAATCACGATTTTTTTTCTCTTCAAAGCGAGTTAATCATTGATTAATTCTATCAATACAATTTTCCCTTCCATTTCTATTCAATTGTACAGGTTATTATGCTATGATTGACTCTAGCAGCCAGACTGGGAACCAAAAGGCTCGGGTATACAGTGATGTTATACCGCCCCCTGCCGTCTCATCTTGTGTGGAGTTTTGGTATTTCATGTACGGTTTCCATGTCGACACACTCAACATTGGTACCGGCATTGATGACGGTGTAACAGGTAATTTTCTTCTTTGTTTTGATTGATGTATTTTGTGTTTATTATCCAAGCGACTTTAATAGTTTCCGTATTAATAGTGTTGTATGTGTGTAGAACAAACTTGTAAAACTATTATGGAACAAAAACCACTGGGTTAAGATGTAGTTCGAAAATCTAGTGACTCTCTAAATGTTGATTGGTAATTAACTATACAGGTTTAAGGAGATACTCGACTTTTTGTACACATATTACAGGTATCATTTACAATAAACATAATCCTAAAAGAAATCAAAACCTAGTGATAACAAATTGCAGTTGTTTATAATTAAATATTTCATCACCCGTAAGCAGTGGGAAGTAATTTTGTTGACGTTCAATCTAATGTCTTGTTCAGCAATAAACCGCAGGGTTTCAAGATGAAAAAGATGAAATATTACTTCACTTTAAACTGTGTCTTAATTAATCTAATGTTGAGATTATGAAAAATAGGGGGTAACTTCTTAAGTGGATGGACTCATAAATCACAGTATATCAAAGAGACCAAGAGATTAGGGGAAATGAAATTGAGTAAGGTTACGTACAAAGTATTTCACAATATCATATTAACATGTTCCCATTGGCTACTTCATAATCTTTTCGTAGATGGTGGAATCTTATGGACCCGTTCAGGAGAGCAAGGCTACCAATGGGTGCATGGCCAGGTTCCATTTGCTACCAACGCTATCTACCAGAGGGTCTACATTGAGGGTGTGGCCGGAGACGGTTACCAAGGCGACATAGCCATTGATGACGTCATAATATCAGATGGGCCTTGCCCTGAGCTGTGTAAGTAAACCATTGCAGACAGAAAGTATGATGTGAAGAAATGAGATCGTACTATCTGAATTACAATGAAATACTATTGGTTACCATAATATATTTAACCTTGTGTCACATAAAGCTGGTTTAGTACTTCTAAACTTGTACCTGAGGGATAAAATGTCATGAGCATGGATGTCTTTAGATCTCTTGGCAGCTGCATACCTTCCCTTTTACACACGGGGGCGACCTAGAGGACAGACAACCCATGAGTACGAGAGTCCAAGACGCCGACGACACCAATCTCGTGAACCCATAGCAATACCATTTATCGGTCGTTTAAACTATATGGGTCTCATGCGGTCTAGGTATCGTGGATGGTTAGTCGCATTAGATGTTGGTCTAGTGGTTATTGCGTTATCAGAGTATAAGAAGCCTACGTTCTTGTAGTGATCCACTTTGAAAAGTTTATTTTTGTTTCAAAGAGAGGAAGCTTCTGGAAGTTGTTTTAATTTACTAATTGAAAGCACATTATATCTTAATGTTATAACTGAATATTTAAAAAAAAAACACTTGATGCGCTAAAGCCAGGGTAGTAATCGGGAACGCCAGGAGGGTCAAATCTGACTGACATGAGCGCTATACAAGAACCCATTATTATTATTATTATTATTATTAATGCTACCCTTTTTGGTTTTCCCTTCAGTGTTTTGTGATTTTGAGGATCTCGACATTTGCAACTACATCAACGACAACACGGATTCTGTGGACTGGACTAGAGAGAATGGAAGAGCGTCCATTGCGTTTGGGCCACCTATCGACCATTCACTTGGAACTAACGATGGTACGTTATTAAGGTCACCGTTGTTGATTGAATGGATGGTTTATGTTTACCTGACTGCTAAGAAAGCAAATATATGCTTGCAAGTAATTCGTTGATATCGTCACTCTTCCTTTCTTATCCTATGGTCAAAACTCTCAAAGATAGTATATTTGTATTTCATGATCAGGTTATTATGTTGTTGTTTTTTTCCCAATCCAGCATTGAACCTTTTATTATGAAATGTTGTGTTTGTTTTATTGAATTGGATCACACGTTTCGTAAAATATTCTTGACACCAACGGCAAAATAACAGCAAACTCAATCAACTAAAAGCACAAGATGAGTGTGCGAGCACTAGTAGAACCGTATTTTGGATCTTGCGCTCTGTTAAAGGTTCTTGCTAAGATACTCTCACATAACCTTACCCATGCAGGATTCTACATGCGAGTCAACACCGGACAGCGCCCTCAAGTAGGAGATAATGGTCGCCTTCTCTCACCTCCCTACCCTAAGCCATTGAGTGGGTATAGGTGTGTCGAGTTCTGGTATTCATTGAGTGGTAAGACGTCTCCACTGTTTGTACCTTTTAATTAACCGACACTCTTTTATTAACGTAAGTATACGGCCCATCGTTAAACAGGTTTCAGATAGTGATGTTTATTCTGGAGTATCGTGTAACCCGTGCCTGAAGGTTCATTGAAAATAAACATCTTGAAGAGCTTTGCACTATCTAGCCAAAAGGTCTAAGTAGCAGAGTTTCGTTATTAGGGACTTTTAGATTTGCACAACAACAGCGTGGATTGCTACGATTGACGTCTTTTTCATGCACTGCCTTGAATGGACGTCACTCGTATCAGTCCACACAAATCTAAAAGTCCCTACTAATGAAATTGGTAAGACTTACAAAAAATCAAATAAGGCACGAGGAATTATTGGCAAAAAAAAGTGTCAACCTAACTATGACCAAGCATTCAGATGAAAACCAAATGAGCTACTTTGAATTTTCTCATTGTTGACTGTTTCTTTTCTTTCTACTTACAGATATTTTCGGTATTTTCACCGTGCAAGCACTGTATTATGACAGTGCAGGCCAGCTCCTGCCCACTTCGACTATGCGGAGTTTTACCGTAAGTTATTATTTTCATTGATCTGGTTTCGTTTTGTATGTTTCTTTGTTTGTCGCTCTCCAGCAAAGTGTAAGGAAGTTAATACAATGCTGACTAAAAACAGATGGATACCTAGAAATCAAACAATGGTCGGAACTCAGAGAGAGAGGAATAATGTTAATCTAAATCGTAATAAACATGACAGAATGAAGAACAAATCTAAAAATCTAAATTATAATTGCTGTAAAGAAATGTTCGGCTTGCACCCAATACATACAAATCTCGTGCTAAATCTTGTAATTAAAAACAAGAAAGAAAGTTTGTTTTTCAACAACAGTTGAAATTTCCCCAGGAAGCCTAATTTTTGTATTACAAAAAAAAATCATAATTATTCCTTGATCAGGACCCCACCTCAGGATTCTGGCGGAAGGGATCCCTGGAGATACCTTCAACTTACCAGAACGTCTTCACTTTCAAGATTGATGTCCAGTCCGCCCTTCTTGATGAATACATCGCACTTGATGATGTAATGGTCAACGATGGACAATGCACTGGACAACCAGGTTTGACCAATGACTGAATCCTTTTCTCCTTACTTGATACATATGCTTATGATAATTGAATGCTTTGTTTGAATAAGAGGGGAAAAGTATATATCTTTATTGAGCCTGTATTATTTGTTATTAAACTCAATAAATATGAATGCATTTGGTTGCAATACAGATACTCCTGAATATCATGAATATTTAATTATGCCTATTCTTTCACTAAATGAAAATATTATTTGTTGCAATATGTATTGTTCTATGTAAGTCATATTTTTCACAGTATCATTCACATCCACAGTAATTACCTTCTTCAAAGCGGTCCCGATCTAGTGAGTCTAAAAGGGCATGCAGAAAACCTGGGTTATGTCTTATAAATCACAACTTATTCGGGCTTTATATTAAATCCAACGATGGTGTACCGTAAACCTCTTCCGCGAAAATCCAACTATGTTCATAAGAGAAAGGAAACTATAAACTTGAAATACATATTGATCTGAGGACTTGTGATTGATTCGGATGAATCACAACTCGTTATAGCACTGTCCTTGTAATTGTAAAGGTACAATTTCCAATATGTACGTGCTCTTGTATCCTTTTTAAATAGGAACCTGCAATTTCGAGGTCGACACCTGCGATTGGTCCAACGTCCAAACCGGCGACGAAATCGACTGGTTACGTCACAGCGGGTCGACCGGAAGTGCCAACACCGGCCCGACCTTTGACCACACTACTGGGACGCCCTCTGGATGGTATATGTACATCGATTCGGCCCGTGGCGGACAGGGAAGCCGTGCGCGGTTCGAGTCTTCGAGTATTGATTCGAGCAATGGTGTTGCCTGTTTCTCTATGTGGTACCATATGGTGGCTAGTGGCAATAACTTTGGCACGATGAATGTAAGTTTGTAAACTAAAAAAACATAATACAAATACAAAAACTTAAAAAGAAAAAAATGAAAGACGATACAAGAGAGATGAAAAGCGAACATACGACCGGAGACTCATAATCATTTGCAACCGTATATTGTTGCCGCTGTTCTTTCAAGGGGCCAGAAAAAGAAAGACACATAACATTCAAAAGAAAGCAAAATAGATAAAAAAAAAAGACACATTTACTCAAATATATGTATACAATAAATGTATTATTACCTGAACAGAAAAAATACAGGTTAAACATTTTTTTAAATTAAAAATACATTTTTGTTTTGGAGGGATTGGTTTGTGTGTTCAGATTTTGTGAACCGAGAAGAAAACTTTCATTTAATTTGGAAAAATGTTATAATTTAATTTCGCATAGCATATCTTTAATTCAAAATATATCTTAAAGAAAAAGCTCGATAGAATCAGAACATTTGCAATTAAATCATCACTTAATTTCGCGGAGTTCAAGTGGCACATTATGTCTAGGGAATACTTATTGTCAAAGTACAATGTTATGCTCTATTCACCATTTAAACAAGTTTAAATGATAAGTTTGAATGTCTATAGACATTTAGGCATATAGATTCGTTTATCCCAAGTTTGAGAAATTGATTAAAAATGTCGCCATAATATTTTTGTATCAAAAATCATCAATAATCTTGTTCTATTATAATATATAACATAATAGCAAATATAAAATGTCAAAAATCAACTAAATTTCAACAGCATTACTTTGCATACAGGTAATCTGTTCGGTTTAGAAGTGATGTTATAAGTCATAATGCCGGCAAATATGATAAGGGTGACGATCATGGCTACCAAAATGCTCTGGATTAATTTCTCGAAAAACTTTGCGATCGTATTATTTTCTGTTTTTAACAGGTTGCATGGGAGACTGCTGATAGAACGGAAGTCATATTGGCTTACACTGGCTCCCTCCCCGACCAATGGAACTATGCCGAATTCAACATCCAGACTTCAACTCAGTACAGGGTATGTCCAAAAAATCTCCATATTGCTTTGAAAAAAATACTTCACCCTCAAATTGCAGTGGGTTAAAGATGCGTGAATATGTTTTATAAATTGTGGTAACTAAAGTACATTCCGGTCTTTCAGTTTGGGCCCAACAAACTCATACACACGCTATCCCTTGTCGACAGGTATTGACCTAATGAAATAAGTCGGGTTTATTTTACCTATTACTTATGTCTCTTACACTAGCCTTATAAACAAAAGAGAACGTAGACCTGGCAGGAGTTTAATTTCAGGTTTGAATTTCAGATTTTAGTTAGATTAAACCATTTAAACACTATATTCGGAAATAGATTATATTTTCATTTTCCACTGTCAGCTGATTTATTTTAATGTTTTATATCAAATCAGAAAGAATTGTAAAAATCTTGGAAAATTTTCTGAAACGCATAATTGTTACACGATCCTATTCTTCTAGTTGTTCATATAGAGCGTCCTATCTGTTCAAGGTTGATTTAACATGGACGATCTGATTCTGGCTAATGGAGCTGCAGCGGAACGAGCTCCCCGCCACCTGCAGCGCTGACTCTCATTCTGCTCCAAGTGATATGATTATAATTAATTCCTGGTTGTCAGTTGTATCTTACAAAGCTAAAAACATCTTCTCTATTTCCTTTAGATCATGGTTCAGGATTAAGACCAGTGTTCTTGTGACCTGGCCGTAGATGACAATGATAAAAAGATTATCTTCCTTAAAAACAACATTGGTAAACGGAAGTTGTATTTTTCTTTGTAGATCCTCATAGAGGGCGTCCTATCTGACCAAGGTTCGTGTGACATCGCCATAGATGATCTGATACTGTTCAATGGAGCGTGTAGCGGTAGGACCTCTGAGCCTCCCTTCACCTGTAGCGATGGTGCTCAGTCTGTTCCCGGGAACCTGGTCTGTGATTGGTTCCCTGATTGCCAAGACAACTCGGATGAAGCAAACTGTGGTATGCAAGAATAATCAATGTCCATCATTATGTTTACACTCTTATAGAACTAGTGCTTAAGATTTGAAATAAAAAAACTAGCCAATGTACACTTTGAAACAATGAAATGAATTATTCCAAGTAACACAAGTAATGATATGATTTCAAAAGGATAATTATATATTACCGATGGAGGAAAAATAACACGTGTAGAATAGTTTTTCGAAAGACATTTACTTTTTTAATAATATTTGCAAGTCACATGTATGCTATAGGCGCGAGAAAATATACAGCAGATAAGGAAATACAAGTACTGCCACTTCCCGCTCATTTTGATCGTTTCGAAACGTTTTGTGTTTCTTTATTAAAAGCATTCTAATTACGTTCACATTTTTTTCTATGAATAGATTCATTTTGACTTTCAATTCGTCGCTGTTTTCACGAAGTGACGGTAGTGAAAAAAAACTGCATTCACTTTGCGTTACGATTTTCCTCACTACCGTCACTTCGTGAAAACAGGGACGAATTGAATTAAAGTATGTTTTTTTAGCCTTATGATAACAATGAGAATTTCCTGGATAAACGGGATTACTGAGCATAACAGATGTATATTTTTTTATCTTTGTCAATGTTATCAAAACACAGGACCCTGCACATTCGAAGTAGACCAGTGTAGTTATACGAACGACCCAGCCGGTCTGTTTCCATGGCTACTACAAGGTGGTTCAACCACGCCCCCTCCCAGCCTTCCTCTCCCGAGCTACGACCACACAACGGGGTCTGGTTACTATATGGTGGTAGACTACACAGCGCAGTCACAGTCCAGTGACTATGCCAGGCTGCAAGGGCCTCTAATACAGGAGATGAGTGCAAGATGTACTATGACTTTCTATTATGTCCTCAGTGGTCAAAGTAAGTTCCATGGACTAATCTTCCTTTACAAATTGAAATAAGGCAATGTTATCTGTTTGCCCATCTGTCACTTCATCATCATATTGTATACAAACATTTCATACATACATATGGTTTTGATGTGTTGCTCTCTGGCATGGGTATAATCGTTTGTGAAAATATTTCAAGTAAGAGGAACTTTAGCCTAAAACGCCTATCATCTACAAAGACCATTCAATAAGTATTTCGTACGGGGTCAACATTTTCAAGAAATATTTGGATTAGAATAATATATATTCTGGAGCTAGTATTGCCACTGATTACAGTATTGGTGGACTTTGTTTCATCTGCCGTGTTAACGGTCTGAATTTTCTTACGCAACATCGAATAAGTTGGGGGAAGGGGAAGCGGGAGTATAGCCCCTTTTTTCTTTTGATCTATCATTCTCATTAGGTGATCTCATGGCGACCTCAAAATAATGAGAGATACTTGAACTGAAATCTAAAATATCTTAAACTGAAAACTGCCAAAATATATAAAACACTTGCTTTTCCATTATGATCTATTATTGTCTTCAGTTGATCTATCACTGATCAGAGCCATTAAAAAATAAGGGAGGTTTTCTTTAAATTAATAAATAAATCAAACCATTTTACTAATATGGCAACCAAAAACACTAACACTAAAACTCATTTGTCAACGCGATAAGGGGAACTATTTGTATTTCAAACGTCATTACAAGCGAAGAAACCATCACCTGTCACCGATTAAAACCAATGAAACTGAGAACTAAAAAGGGAGACGAATACAAACCTTTACTTTTTATTTTCTCCTTTTTCTGTAATTAGGCGATCTAATGGTGTCTTTCAAGACATCACCTACTGAAGAAACCATTATCTATCGCCGATCAGAGGCCAGGGGAACCGCCTGGAAGCAGGCAGTGCTATACACTGGTCGCATCCAAAATCAGCACACGGTAATTGGGCCCTTTTTCTTGTTTCATTTTTTTTAAATTCTATTTCGCTCTAATTCATAGTAATTTTTGTTCCAGTAATTTGTCTAACGTTTTCCAAGTGATACAGGAATATAAACTTGACTCATGCGCAAAGTAATACACGGAGGATTGTCTATTAAAAGAGCTAATGTCGGAAACGCCTATTTAGGCCATTAAAGCCCCATGCACTACTAGTCTTTCTCATGAATTTATTAAAATCAAAATTTGCATAAAAGTGAGTTTGGACATTGAATATAATTGTGCACATACCATCAGTAGCAAATAAGCGCACTTCGTAAATGGATGGTTGCTGTTACAAAAAAACAGATAATTCTGAAAATATTCTTAACATAACTAGTGGGAAACATGCATTTCCGTTATAACAGATATTCGTCGCAACAACAAAACGATACCTTAAGTTAACATTGATGCTTGAATTGTGACATGATAGTATACTTTTGCATTCATTAACTTAGGTTATCCTTATTATCCTCATGTAGATCAACTTCCTAGCCCTACCCGACCTCAGCGACCCCGGCATCATCGCCATCGACGACGTCTTCTTCAGTAGCTGCTCGCTGCCTTTACCCGAGGCATCGTGCGATATCGATGAGTTCAGATGCTCCAACAGAGCATGCATCAAGCTCGAGTTCCTTTGCGATTACGATGACGACTGCGGAGATTATTCCGATGAGCTTCAATGCGGTTTGTACACAAATATCGCTGCTTTTAATAATGATAATGATATCAATTATAGTGATGGTATATTAATAATGGTAATAAAAGTAAAGTTTTTAATAAAAATAGGAACAATAATGATGATAATTATAAGAAGAAGAAGAAGAGAAGGAGGAAGAAGAAGAGGAGGAGGAGGAGGAGGAAGAGGAAAAAGAAGAGGAAGAAGTAGAGAAAGAACCATAATAATAATAATTATATTAATAACAACCATGATTAAAATAAAGATAATAATGGAAGGAAGGAAATAAAAGTGTAAATAAACTGATAAGACTATTACACTGCGTTATGGTCATATTATTGTTTCACTACTTTATACTAATGATGAATTGAGGCACATTTCATCTTAAAAATTGATATCCAACGGAACAGTAGTGGTAACATTCGTCAGTTATTTGTTTCCTCTTCAGACTCCACGTCCTTCACCAGCCGATGTGATTTCGAGACTGACCTCTGCTCCTTCTCAACTCTGGCTGGAGACTTCAGCTGGACACGTACAACGGCCGCGCTCGTTCCCGACCAGTCGTACGCCCCCACCCGAGATCATACTACGAATAACAAAGGCGGATATTACCTATTAGCCGATAGTATTGGTAGACAGAGGGGCGATGTTGCGAGGGTTGCGTCCCCGGTGTTTGAGGCGACGGGGTTGATCACTACCTGCACTGTGAGTTTATCTTGTTTGTCGTCACCCGTTTTATCTTGTTTTTCTGTTTCTTGCTCTTATTTTCCCTGTTCTTGTTCTTTTTTTCTTATTCCTCTTCTTCTTCTTCTTCTTCTCTTCCTTTTCTTCTCATTCTGCTCCTTCTTCTCTTTTCTTCTTTTTTTCTTCTTGTTCCTCCCCTTATTCTTATTCTTATTATTTTTCTTCTTTTCCTTTTCTTCTTTTTCTGCTCCTTCTTCTTTTTTCTTTACTTTTCTTTTTCTCGTTCCTCTTCTTCTTCTTCGTCTTCTTCTGTCTCGTTAACATCCTATCATTCCTTTTTTCTTCTTTATCTGCAAGATATTTTGTGTTTACCTTGCCAACATCATCAAATAACACTTATAATACGATAAAGTTGATGTTTATTGCATTTTAACCATTTTTACTGAAGTGAGTCCTTAGCCTCAAATCTGTTGATATACTTTCGAGACCAAAAACAAATATTCAACTGAATTAATTAATTTCAAATAAGAAAGAATAATCCCCCAACATAATACAAAATATTGTTATCCACCTCATTTTCCCACCAGATGCGGTTCTTCTTCTCAGCATTCGGGCCTGATGTGGGGGTGTTTAACATCTATACCCGCTACACCGTAGGGGGACCACTCACCCTGATCAGAAGCATCAGTAACTACGCCATTGATAGCTTCACATTCTTCACGGAGTCCATCATTACAACGTCTGATTATCAGGTATGTGTCTGAGTTTTCATTTGATTCATTTATTTCTGTTTGATTTTCTTTTTCTTTTGCATTTTGTACAAATATATAACAAACAAACATTGCAAATTTACACATGACAAAAGAATAAATGTAGAATAAAGTAAGGCTGGCTGTAACTAATCGAAAACACTCATTTGCTTTTGGTATATTGTACTGTTCTTTAATACAATTTGGCTCCATATATAGACAGACTTTGAAGAGAAGGCGAAACGTTTCAAGAGTACTGTTCCAATATTTAATTCATTGCAATATTTAGTAGAATGATTAGAATATTCATGTTTTCTTCAAATTGTACGTGTTTTATAATTACTTCACCAGATTCATAACGATCTACAATACATTCTGAATATATTCAGGATAGCTAAGACTTTCGAGAAAAAAAACATCTCAAGGACACTCTCAAATTTTCATTGTATATGCCAGAAAATGAATGTTCGGATTAGCCGTCAAATGTCACTGTAATGTCCACACATTTTATTTAGTGATGGACAAGGTTATCATCGATATGGGAATTGACTTGGATGAAAGAAATCCAAGGTCTTCGCACTCCTGTTTTATAAGAAAATACAATTAAGTTATGAATGTATTTCTAACTGAACAGTTGCTTGAAACCTTTTGAATTATTTGTCTAGCATCATGCAAAAGCTTATGCTATCTTAATGCTTGTACTATTTAGAGGTTGGTCCAATAATCCAAAATATGTACACAATACAACTAAGTTATTAATGTATTTATAACTGAACATTTGTTTGAAACCTTTTTAATTAGTTTTCTAGAAGTATGAAATAGATTATGATATCTTAATGTTCGTCTTATTTTGAGGCTTGCCCACTCATCCAAACTTAGGCTACACGCTATTTTAGGCTTGTATTTAGGAGGGAAATCCATTTTCATATTCGTTGCCAAGTGACACATCTACATGTTTTCTTATTCAAAAGGTTCATGCATTTGCATATTTTATGCCACATTTTAATTTTTCCATGTAGGTCGTCATCGAAGCCGTGGTCGGCGACGGACAGAGTGCAACCATCGCCATCGACGATATCAGCTTCTTGAACTGCGCTCTTTCGACTCAGACCTCCCTCCCCGGAGGTACGACACCCCCGATCCCCACGACCCCGCCCGCATGCCCCGCCCCGGGAGACTTCAGCTGCGGAGAAGGGACCTGTGTACAACAGAGTCAAGTCTGCGATTTTATCGAGCAGTGCCCGAACGGAGCTGATGAAACAATTTGTGGTTAGTTTTTGCTGTTTTTCTTTCAACTCGTTCTATATTTCAATGCAAATCAAACAAATTCTTGCTGAAATGTCAATTTTGAAATTAAATATTAATGAATAATCAATTCATTGATTATACTCTAAACATGTATTAAACATCATTTTTGTTTTCGTTTTGGCAATGGATAACACAAAAGATAACTTTGAAGTCATGTCGAAATAAATATCAATATTCTATCACTTATCATCTATGAGAACTACAACAAGCACATTGTTTGTACTTCTAATGATGTATTGTTTTGAAAGACAACAAATAATTGGTAGGCAAAGCTGAATATAAGGATATAATTGTTTTCTACCAGTAATGACATTAGATAAATACACATTAATGTTGTCTTTTTCAATTTGTTTCTTATTACCGTTTTATCCAGAAATATCTAACATGGCTTGCGTCTTCAATAATATGTAGTAGCATTTTCATACTACATATAAACTAATTTTTATTTGCAGGGAATTGTGAGTTTGATAATGATTTCTGCCGGGGAGATAACTTTGGATGGCAGCGCACCCAAGCAGGATCGGGAGGAGACTCGTTGGACCGTGATCACTTCAATGATCCTCTCGGTAAGAAATATTACATCTTGAGTTCTGGTAAAAATGCAACATTTCTCATTTTGTTTAGTCTGGACAAATGTCATAGTAGAAATGGCATCTATTTCTTCGAGAGATCTTAAATTTCTTGTCAGAACTACAACAGCGAAATAATGATACCACAGTTCGTTTAAGAACTAACACATCTCTCCAAGAACAAATACCCCAGTCCTTATAAGGACTATACACATAGAGTGCAAGTTTAAGTTTTCCTGACTCATTTGCCTCCCCATAAAAACCTATAAAGATCAATTTATTTTTATCTTGCACCTTGTTGAGTTGGTGCCTTGTGAAGCTGATGCGTTCTCTGGTGAGGCATATGTTGTTATATATAAACAAAAGACTACACACATGGTGTGCCCGTTTAAGTTTTCTTGACTCATCTACATCGAAAGAACATTTGAACTTAGTAGCTAATCACTAATGATCAAGAGTTGTGTGCTTTTTTGTTTATTTTAACTTTGCCTCTTCTCTTTGTTAATTTCCACTAATTTCAACTTATTTTCCGTTATCCGCAGAGACAGGCTGGTACCTACAGAACATCTTCGGTTACAACTCCTTCGTGACCCCTGACATAGGGCCGACCGGATCACGGTGTCAGGTCACCTTCTACTACTACATGAGCAGTGACCTGGAGCTACTGGAATTGAGGGCCTATCTGCTAGACGGGGACCAGATCTTCTTGAAGAGGGGGTCTGAGAACCCCAATACATGGATGCAAGGGACTGGATTTATTGGACAACATAATGGCAGGATACAGGTTAGGGTCATTCGAATTAATTGGAGGGCCCCGCAGACAGAGTTATTGAATTTTTCAATTGGTTGCTATTTTGCCATTTAACTTGGTGCATAATAAATACCAGTCGATCAATCCATATCCCAACCAATTGTTAAACTTAGGGAATACATTGTATTAAAAAGGAGAATATAAACGCATAGGGGAAAAGAAGGCGGACGTAATAATCGTAGTGGCTCAACATATGAAGTTGTGCTTACATTATCTGTTAACCATCAGTCTTGTCGCCTGGGTAACGATTACTATGTTATGCTGTATAGCTTCAATTCCCTTTGATAATCAGTCGTTTTTGTATCAATTCTTGTTTTTGTGTTTATTCTAATAGGTGAGCTTCGACCATATATACCTGAATCCTGTTCAGCCCACCACGTACACCGTAGCACTCGATGGAATATCTTTCTTGAACTGCGCTGCAAATCAAACTATATCATCAGGTAAATATTTTAAATGCAGAAGAGGATTATATGTGAAACAAACATTTCCAGCTTTTTGTTTGTATTTGTAATGATTTTGATCACAAATTTGTTAATTTGATTTGATATGAATACAAAATTGATCTGATGACCATAACGTTCCTTTTCATATAATGCAGTGTTAATACTGGTGTCTGTATTGGCATTTTGTGTTACTTTCAATCTCAATTGCGAATCAAACGAGACTGAGGTCGAAGGTCGAAGAGGTAGAGCTGATCCCCCGATCAAATTAAGGCAATGTCAATGGCGTTCACATTACCTAACCTGCGTCATATCTTTTTTTTTAATGACGGCGTATTCTATGGGAAATACAAGAACATTAAAATAACAAAACTAAGTGATATCTCAAAAGTCTTTGCTACAAATTTATGATATTATTTGTAATGTATACATTGTACGAATACAATTATAATAAAGAGGAAATTGCTATAGATATTGTAATCGTCAGCAGTTAGTGAGATACGCCTTTATGATAGTTGCCTTTTGCATAGGTTTAATTTGCTGTATTTCCCTTTAGTAAAGATTATGTAAAATTTGTATTTTTCTAGTCTTGATTTGAACTGTAACTTTGAACATGATATATATGGTCACTTTCAAATTATAAGTCCGCACAATGAGTTGGACTGGAGCAGAGACGATGCTCAGTTATTGTTTGCCGCTTGCACGTCATCTTATATTATCTTTATCTAGATTTGAACTGTACCTTTGAACAAGATCTGTGTGGATACTTCCAAACTCCAAGTCCAGAAGATGATTTTGATTGGACTAGGAATAGCGGATCCACAGGAACGAGCACTACAGGACCATCTTTTGATCACACTACAGGATCAGGTATGGACAATAGCTAACTGTTTCTTTATTTGTATTTATGTTAAACCTGACTGCAAAAAAACACATTTGAAATCATAGTGCTTGCATTTTCATAATGTTATTAAACAAATCCGTTCCACTGGCTGTTTGCTCTAACAACAAAGATGATGAAAGACTTCATGCATGGCAGATCGTCAATGAAACAGAGTTGGTTTTGTGTTGCTAAGACAGGCAGAAAGTGAAAACGAATTCGTTGAACAAAATTATGGAAATGCAAGTATTACTTTAAACAAACAGAACTTTGTTATTCATAACTCATTTTTCCTGATTGAGGCGTCATATGAAAGGTCAGGATGTGATCTTCATATAAATGTGATTTTTTTTTTTTTAAATTCAGATATCGTTCGCTAAATGACCTTTTGGTACCCTTTCCTCAAATAGTTGTTAATCACTCATGCGTGGTGAAATATGCATTATATGAGTAGCATTAAATCAAATAAGAGGATCTAAACTGTACAGATATGTGCCATTACTTAATTATAAATGTGATTAAGTTTTGATAAAACATCGATAATTCCCGGTTTCGTTTTTTCTGAGACGCACTGTATAGCAATCAATCAACATGTTTTCCCATATGTCAATAATAGGGTATTACATGTACACTGAGATGAACGGGAACTCTGACGGCGAGAAGGCCCGTCTTGAGTCACACCCGCAATCACCCCCGGACGATAATGGAATATGCCTGAGCTTTTATTACCATATGTACGGGCCTGACGTGGACTCGTTCAATGTGCTGCTCAAGGAGGGGAGTTTAGAGACGTTGATCTGGACGCGAAAGCAGACGCAAGGGAATCAATGGATGTTAGCCCAGAGGACAATTAAGACAATTTCGAGTTGGGCGGTGAGTATACGGGTTAACTTATTGACTACTAAATTATAATATTTTCTAGTTTTAATGCCATAAGCGTCTGCTCAAAATAAGGTGTGTGCTGAATAACAATAGATATGCGTTTTTGTTTTATTGTAAACATTTTGTTTCGGTATTTGTAATACAGATGTGGAAATAAATTAAATCCAATTAAATTCAATGAAGTATATATAATATGTGTATATGCAATACATTTATATTTATATTTAAATCTATCACTCTATAACTTTGTAGACATGTATATAGTGTTTTGAAAGACAAAACAAAATGAATAACAGAATGCATTGTGAATTTACCGTACGATTTAGAGGTTTATATAATTTTCGCAATTATATTATGGTTGAAAGGAGATAGAACTTGTTCTAAATTTAAAAACCAATTATCGGCCTGGATTGTGTTTAAAACTTAAACACCATCGCATGTTGTTTTTTAACCTCTGAGCTTCCCCTCGACGTTTTCTTGATATTTCTCAGGTTGTCTTCGAGGCATTCCGTAGAGAAAAGAAATACGGAGATATTGCAATAGATGACGTCATATTCTACCCAGGACCCTGCCCACTCTCAAGTAAGATACAATATCAATCACACATGTACTGTCTCTCTCTCTCTCTCTCTCTCTCTTTCTCTCTCTCTCTCCCTCTGTCTCTCTCTTTCTTTCTCTATATCTTTGCATAATTGCTTTGCTTAATTTTGTTATTACTCAATCTGATGCTTGCAACACGTAAACACACTTGAAATATAATCCAAAAATTTAACGTATGAAACCTCAAACTAAAATCTTCTCGATTCTATTAGAATGTCCAAAAAGGTGATTATTCGTTAAAAGGATACAGGCCTCGTTAAATCATTAAAACGTTATGACCCTGTTTTTATAACGAGAAGATTCATTATTGATTTCCCTAAGATACACTTAAGTCCACTACTTTCGTTTTCAAGAAATTAATGTTCACTTTCAAAGTTCGCTTTAGTGTTCTGGAATATCATTTATCATAAATCATATAATCATATTTTTCAAATTTCGACTTACATATTATTTTTTTTCTTCAGATGAGTGTGATTTTGAGGTTGGACTTTGCTCATGGACCCAGGGAAGAGACGACGATTTTGATTGGTCAATTGGCAGCAATGATTCTCCCTCTGCTGGAACGGGACCCCCTACTGATCACACGACGGGAACTGCTTCAGGTATAGTAGTTTACTTGTACGGTACAGTCAAACCTGTCTATAAAGACTACACAGGGGCATTACTAAAAGTGACCACTGTTGATCAGTGACATTTCTAGACAGGCACTTTAACATACCTTTCCGTCTAAAGGGTGACGAATCGGGTGACCACTATAGAGAGGTGGCCTTTATATAGAGGTGGCCACTAAGACAGGTTTGACTGCATTATATATAGATAGTTTAGATCCGTTTTAAGGTTCCTCCGCAAATGCACGTAAAAGTCATAAGTACTGACATTTCACACAAGTATTGCGATTAGAGAAGTGTTTAATTATTCAGAAAAGTAATCACAAATATGTGCAGATGCTTCATGTTTATTCATTTATTGACAGATGACCTCGCCATAGGTAAACATGTTAGGAATAGGCGGGGACCTTTTAAAGCTTCTAACCCAAAGGCTAGAATAAAAAGTTGCCAACGTTGCACAGTTAATTGGAGAAGAACTTTGATATCAAATAAAAAGCATTAGAGGTTTTTCGTTTATCTTCTTCATGTTTAATGTTGTGATGTTCATGTCAGAGTTAAAAACAAAAACATCCGAATTGATAGATCACGCAGCGGGCCTCTTCTAAATGTTCATGTTTATAATGGGATTTGTATTGTTCATAATGTTAAAACGTTTTAAAACTATAAGTATTAAATTCATTTATACGCACATGCAGCTATACTACTTTCTTATTTTCATTCGTAAATGAAGGTCTAAAAACTAAATTCCTGCGTGGAATTCGTATATTAAAGTACTGGGAGTTAAAAACTTTGATCAATCGTTTCTCATAGGTATGTTCGCGTATGTGAGCACGGCACCTCCACGCACTCAAGGCGAGTTCGCTCGCATTGTCAGCCCCGTTTACCAGCCCACATCCACGCAGTGCCTGAACTTCTGGTTTTATCTCGAAGGCGACGATGTCGGGGGGACGCTGAACGTCTGGGTGCATGATCTCATCAATGATGTGTACACGAATATATGGACACAACACGGTACGGAACTGTGTTAACATTCAAAGCCGCTGAAAAACATTTTTATATATTATTTACAGTTGTTGATGCCAAAGGGCTGAGAAAGATATTTTTCCGTAGCGTTCTTTGTATCCCTGATCACCATTAACTATTCGTAGGTTTATTTGATCTATAATAACCATCATTTATCGCTAACAGCGGGAATCATTTAGAGTGATCTCATACTTAAACACTAATTCCTATTTGTAGATCGGTGACCTTAGCATATTTTCACGATGAAATAGTTAGAACTTTAATCTTTTTTTTAACACAGATTCATTAAAAAAATTTATAAAGAACAGATTTACCTCAAGAAACAGGAATACTTTATCAAGTTTACCTTAAGTGTTTCAACTAAAATACGCAATTTATATCTGAACTTATATCCTCAATGCTAAGGAGAGCTAAACCATTCATTGTTTTCTATTCATCTGAAACTTGCTCCTCTCTTAATATTTATGTTTATTCTACTCAAAATCAAAACGCCTCTGTTATTTGTGTTCCTCTTTTGTAGGCCATGGCCATGGTATATGGCATTTCGGGCGTGGCACCTTATCAGCCTCTCATCCTTATGAGGTCATCATAGAGGGCGTCCTAGGTTCGAACCCAGTTGGTGACCTAGCCATCGATGACGTCAAGATCTCAGGTGGACCATGTGCCCGAGCTGGTAAAAAACTTGTTATATCAATTATCGCTGTAAATTTCGATTATATAATTATTATTCATGACATGTACCTATTAATTGTGTGCTTAACTACTAATAGTTTCTATTTTAGGATATCTTTATAATGATAACATGCTTTGAGTTTAAAAAATGCCGACATAAAAGAGTTAAACTTACCTTGATATCTAAACTACAACAGCTAATAGAAATAAATGTGACAGTATGTAAGAAAACCTTGCTGGTATTTCAAGGATAATCGCCATACGCCCTTGTGGTGACCATATGGTTGTAGGCCTAATACTCCCCAGGAGGTGGAGATGGTGCACATTATGGGTGAATGAATCCGATAATAATATAGGTAAAGCTCATACAGAATGTATTAAGTATCAAGAGCTATATCAATCTAGTTTATTATATGTAATATTTCTATGTTTTTTGAAGGTTTCTGTGATTTCGAGACCGACAAGTGTTCCTGGTCTAACGAAGCTAGCCTTGATACCAGGGACTGGCTCAGAAACAACGGGGCTACACCATCCAACTTCACTGGACCAAGTATCGACCATACCTATGGAACATCTTTTGGTAAGAGGTTTGCTTTTTTTGAAAACACACCCTAACTCTATTGTATTTTTTTAGGGGATTAATAGCCTATTTAAAGTCTGCTATTCTTACCTTAAAGCCCTGGCTATTCGCTCTATTCCAAAATCAGATTTGTCTATGCTCTTGCTCATTTTTGCGACTTAAGATTTTAGTTATGGAAGAAAAAAGAACAGTTCGAGTACCATAATATCTAGCAAACAAATTATACTTACAAATAAATGTGTACAGGTTATTTCATTTAGTCGTATTGATCACCGAAGTATTATTTAAAATGCAATAATAAACTCAGTTTTCCCCTCTCTCTCTCTCTCTATCCCTCTCTCTCTCTCTCTCTCTCTCTCACTCTACCATCTCTCTCTATTTATCTCTCTATCTCTCTCTCTCTCTCTCTCTCACACATTTATGCAGGCATGTACATGTACTTTGAGACGTCTGATCTGGGATCAGGTTCAGGAGACGGTGACTTTGCTTGGTTAGTCAGTGAGCATTTCTCAGCTTCGTCTGGTTCCTGTGTATACTTTTGGTATCATATGTTCGGAACAGGTTTGTTTATTCAATTTAATTTAATTCATTTTTTTTTCACAAAAATATTTAAAAAAGCAGTTAAATGTTTATAAAAATGCAAGAGAAAATCTAAATATTACATTACAAATATGCAGTAAAGACCGTGAAGAGTATAATGTGGAGGGACGAGCAAGTTGGAAGGCTTATCAAGGGCTAATCCCAGCAAGAGTATATATCTTCGGAAACTATTAATTTAACTAATTTTATTTTATTTTATTTTATTTTATTTTATTGTTTTCACATTCAATCGAAACCACTTTCTAGAATTCATTCTCGATTCGAATACATTTATTTTCAGTCCGAAGTTTGTTTTTTATTTTTGTTATATCTACTTGAAGCCCATTTTTGCAATTGGAATAAGTTAAATGAATTGAAACTCGCTAAGTTCTATATGAGATAAGTGTAATAAAGTTGAATCCACTAATACTAAATGACAATAATTACGAAGCTTTCTTTGGATCAATGTTGCAATGATAGAACTAAATGCACATTCCACATAGAATAATATCACTGTGTCGACATTGAGATTCAAGTGGTTTATGTATTCAAACACAAATTTTGTTCCTAAATAATGTGAAATTTTTAAAAACGAAATGACCAAATAATAATTTAAAAACTACTGTGTACAAACCCTGCTCTGTATTCAATGTCAATCAACGTTGCGCACAATATTAACAGCCCCATAGGTTGAGAAACTGCATTAATCAAGGCAACTCTTTCATGTCAACAGGTATAGGTGATCTGAACGTTTACGTATTAGATTCTGCTGGCACTGCAACTCTGGTTTGGCAGAGGACAGGGGACAAAGGAGATGTGTGGCTCAAAGGAGAAGCACAGGTCACCAGTAATGACGAATACCAGGTACCATAGCACCATTCGTGTAGCCATTTCTTAAACTCATAATGGGGTAACCTATAAATAGCACTTCGAAACATTATAAACATTTAGTACAAAGCGCTATATAAATATTAGCTTCGTTATGTTTAATATTAACAATGGTAGTAGTAGTATCATTATAATTATTGCTATGTTATTATTATCATCATCATTATTATTCAATAACCTTGCGGAACACTACAGAATTATGAGATACATGAACTACTCACACACACACGCGCATGCACGCACACCCGCAAACACACGCAAACACAGACACACCCTTGCACATAGGAATTAGCATTGATATGTTTGTAAAATAACCTTTATATTCCCTGCAGGAAGTCCACTGAACATCCGTTTGGTGATTTACCAATAAACAATTACATTTGAATATTAAGTTTTTTCCCATGAAATTGAACAAGACGGATCAATAAAGTCCTAGTTCTGTCGATGAGGAAGTATCATATCATGGAATCGATTATAAAGATGAATCTAGGAAAAATGTAATTATGTATATATATATATATATATATATATTTAGAAAATTAATGTTCATCTAAATTGCTACATATTTTCATTTGATTTATGTTCAGATTGCCTTTGAAGCGGTATCGACTGGAGCTGTGAAGGGCGATATAGCTATAGATGACGTAGATATAGATCCATACTCATGTGGGGCTAGTCCTTCTACCATCCCTGTAGTGTGTAAGTAGGAGTAATAATCATTGCTTTAGAATGTCCCGAGACGCTAATGATACGGCTAGGATGTAGTCAGGCGTCCTATATCGTTTTAAAAAGCTGTTTCATTTCCTGCATTGATAGGAGGATGAAGGCTTTCTTTAAAATGCTAAGAATTGAATTTTATTTCTGCTTTTGTTTTTCCATGAATGAAAAATAATTTGAATCTATTCTCTTCATTCATTGTCATTTTCTTTATTTCGGCACTCGAAAGTCTTCCTACGCGAACATTTTATTGTATTTCTCTTTATTTCGCCTTGATTATTTTTGTATTTATCTCTCTTTTCTCAAGTTTTGGGTTGTTACTGTGACTCGGGATATAAATCTTTGTTATTCAACTGTGTCACGCTTATAAAAAACTATTGTAGTCAAAACATCCAAGCAATGACAATGCAGATTAAACCTTAATACCTCTCAATCATCATCAGATATAAAAACATTACATTTCTCTTGGGCATAAGAGAACATTTATTTAGATATAGTTCGTGCTAAGTATCCACGTTTATCTAACGGCGTTCTTCTTTTAGCAATGGACTGTACTTTTGAGCTGGACACGTGCTCCTACACGCAGTTCTGCAGTGACGACGATTTTGATTGGGTGAGAAACCAGCAAGCCACGCCTAGTTTAGAAACAGGCCCCACCTACGACCACACCACCGGATCCGGCTGGTACATGTACATCGAAGCTTCCGGCTACGTCATTCCTGGTGACCGCGCCCACCTTCTAGGCCCCGCCCAGAACCCGACGGGAGACACGCCCAGATGTTTAGTGTTTTGGTTGCATATGTACGGACCGCACATCAACCGGTTTAACGCCTACCTAAAGAGGGAGGGGCAACAGGATGTCAGGATCTTTACCAAATATGGCTCGCAGGGGAGTGTCTGGTTTAAGGCACAGAAGGAAATTACGTCATCAGCAAACTGGAATGTAAGTTTTAAGTATAGCCTGTACGTTATTATGTTACTGCCAGTTAATAATGCTGAAAAGTGACAGTTTATATTTACATGACCATTTATTAAAATCTTGATTTTAGACCAGTTCTAGGATTTCACTGACTCTCTCTCTCATCATTGGATATATTTTTTTAATTCAATTTCAGGTTATTACAATTTCTTTTTATTTTGCAACATTAAAAAACATAACAAATCATAAATACAGAATTTAAAATAGGTCCGAACCCCTAAGAAGCAACATGTGCTTGAACATGAGGCCCTTATCAAAGTAAACACTATATTGCAGGCGCGGATCCAGGGGGGGGGGGGTCGAGCGGGCCTTGGCCCCCCCCCCCCGCAAAAAAAAAAAAAAAAAAAAAAGGGAGAGAAAAAAGGAAAAGAAGGGAAAGGGAAAGGGGAGAGAAAGGGAAAGAAAGAAGAGGAAGAAGAAAAGAAAAGGGGGAAGAAGGAGATCGGGGGGCCGAAAGGGCCTTGCCTCCAAAGCTGTTGACCCCCCCCCCCCCCAATCAAAAAAATAAGAGAGAAGGAAGGAAAGGGAAAGAAAAAAGGAAAAGAGGAGATACTGGCGTACTGATACTGATTGCTCATCTGACCGTGATTAATAAAACCCCAAAGCTTTCGGGGCTCTGCCCCCTGGATTCCGCCTTGGGCCCTACGCCGGGCCCTTAGATGCTCATCTGACGGTAATTTAATGCCTAAAACCCCTCTTTTGGAGGGCTCCGCCCCCTGGACCCTACGCCAAATAGTGACCTTCCAGTGTCACAAAATAATAGGTATTAAAACAAATGCTCATCTGACCATAATTAAACGCCTAAAACCCCTGAGTTTCCGGGGCCGGCTCCGCCGCCTCGAGCCAACCAGGGGCCCTAAGGCGGGCCCCTGAATGCTTATCTGACCGTAATTTATTGCCTTAAACCCCTGAACTTGCGGGGTCGGAAAAGGTATCAAAATGTGTTTATCTGTAGCCAGGGGGGCGGGGCGGTCCCCCCAAATCGGAAGAGGACGTAAGAAGCAAAAGAAGCTGACAAAGAACATCTTGAAATTCAGACAAGGATTAAGAGTATAGAGAACGGTACAGCGAATCGTCTTCTTTCTCTCACAATCTTATGAAACGTCAAAGCTTCCGCGCTTTGCGCGGGAGGGGGAACCTGAATTCAGAGGCGAGAACGGTAATACGAATCTTTAATGATTTAATGAAACGTAAAAGCTTCCGCGCTTCGCGCGGGATGGGGGGGAAACTAAATTCCGACGAGGATTATTTTCGAGAACGGTACAACGAATCGTCTTCTTTCTCTAATGATTTAATGAAAATTAAAAGCTTCCGCGCTTCGCGCGGGAGGGGGGAACCTGAATTCAGACGAGGATTTAGAGTCGAGAACTGTACAGCCAATCGTCTTCTTTCTCTCATAATCTTATGAAACTTAAAAGCTTCCGCGCTTCGCGTGGGAGGGGGGGGGGGGGACCTGAATTCAGACGAGGATTAAGAGTCGAGAACTGTACAGCCAATCGTCTTCTTTCTCTCACAATCTTATGAAACTTAAAAGCTTCCGCGCTTCGCACGGGAGGGGGGGGGACCTGAATTCAGACAAGGATTAAGAGTCGAGAACTCTACAACGAATCGTCTTCTTTCTTTAATAGTTTAATGAAACGTCAAAGCTTCCGCGCTTCGCGCAGGAGGGAGAGGGGGTGACTAAATTTAGACGAGGATTAAGAGTCGAGAACTGCACAGCCAATCGTCTTCTTTCTCTAATAATTTAATAAGTCGTAAAATTTTCCGCGCTTCGCGCGGGAGGGGAAAAACTAAATTCGGACGAAGATAAAGAGTCGAGAACGGTACAACGAGTCGTCTTCTTTCTCTAATAATTTAATGAAACGTCAAAGCTTCCGCGTTTCGCGTTTGCACCGACCCCCCCCCCCCCCTCCCCCCGCATTACGTCATTGTTGGTCAACATTACGTACCAATATTTGGCTCGCATAATTTGAAATTTGGGCCCCCCCCCCCTAAGAAATCCTGGATCCGCGCCTGCTATATTGAATTCAATAGCGAAATGAATAAAACTTACTTTGTTCTTTATTATTTGACAATAAATGTCAGGATAATATAGTTGAAATGAAAAATATTATATTAGAGGGTACATATTTTTTGTTCGTTTTCTGGTTTTTATTATGCATTTTTTCAATTCTTATATTTTGCCATAGATCATGTTTGAAGGTGTGGTTGGTGATAACTTCTTAGGAGATATAGCTCTTGACGATATTACGTTGTATGACGGAGCATGCCCTCAAGAAGGTAACATACACCAGTCTCAAACCGTCTATATCTCTCTACTTGTAATGATGTATTGGAGTTGAACGAAACACATGAGTCTACTTAGGAAGTTGGTCTTTGAATATATTTGCTTTCTAATTCACTAGTCATCTTAAGCTTCTCTCTATGTCTGTCCCTTTTTTGTACATGTTCTGTCTCTCACTTTATCTCTCTTTGTATATATAAATCGATCATCCTATATCTTTCTCTCCCTTTCTAATTCTTCCCCGCTACAAAATGTATACTAAACATTTATTTGACTGTGTTCTGTGTCTCGCTTTTCTTTCTCGTTTAAACATGCGAAACTATTCATCTCTGTTTTTATCTTAAAATATACATGTTCCTTTAAAGCCCCATCCCTATCTTTGTCTGTCTGTCACTCTCTCTTTATTTCTTTATTTCTCTTTTGTAATCTCTCTCCCTCTTTATCTATCTATCCAGATATTTATTTGACTAGCTTTATATCTATATATTCATATACCTAGCTATATGTCACTGTCTTTCATGAATTGCTCTATATTTATAGTTTTGAATGTGTTTATTTATTTACTCTTTATATATGTCTACCTGTTTAGAATTTGTAAAAAATTAACAAAAAAATTAAAGAAGCTTTAATCTATATCATCCATTATTTTCCAGTTACCTGTGATTTTGAGCTGGACTTCTGTGGTTGGACCCAGGACCAGACGGATGAATTCGATTGGACCAGGGATGCTGGAGGAACAGGATCTAGTAACACAGGACCGAGTTACGACCATTCAACTGGCACAACAGAAGGTTCGTTTGAAGTGTGATATAAATGAATTACCCTGGGAGCAAATACAACAAGTTATTTTGTCAAGTTTCAGTTTCAGTTTATGTTCCATATTTCCTATATATTTAACATATCGCAATGACTTCATCGATTAAATTGTAGAAATAAACGTGGATTGTTTTAACAGAGACGAAAACAGAAAGTGAGCACCTCATATCGACTGGTTCGAATGAACTAAAAATAAAAAGACTCAACTTAACAGAATAATACAAAATGGGAATGCCTATGTTGATAGCTATGCTAGTGTACTTTATGATAGGTTTTAAAGACAGAGGGAACAAGCATTTAATGTCAATCACAGACAAGTTTGTTGTGCCTACACATCGACCTCTCATCACCAATTTCCAACATTCCATCATTTCCAACAGCCATGTTATGCAAATTAACCTGTCTCATATCCTCCATTTCAGGATTCTATGCCTTCACCGAAGTATCCTCACCCAGAGTACAGGGTGACCGAGCAATCCTCATCAGTCCCACCTACCTTGATACGAGGAGTGAATGCTTCAGGTTCTGGTATCATATCCTGGGAAAGGCCATAGGTCAACTGACCGTCTACATCAAGGATGAGGTCACGGGGTCATTGAGTGCTCCGCTCTTTGATAAATCAGGTCAGTTCTTTGATAGTGAAAGTGCATAATCTTCTTGCTCAATACCTTTAAAATGACATGATATTCTCTCTTTCTTCTTACAACCGTCCCTACTTCTCCGTTCTTTATTTTGCATTTAACTTTCTTCCCCTTTCAATCTTTTTTAAATATTTTCTTTTGAAGTATTCAATTCAATTCAATTCAAATGAACATTTATTTTCTGCCATACAATTTGAAAACATATTTGACATTAGAAAGATAGTACGCCTCAAAAATATATTAACCTTTTTTGTGTGTGCGATACAGGTCCTCCGTCAGATGCTTGGCGCTTTGCTCAAGTTGACATCTCATCTCCTCATCGCTACCGGATCATCGTAGAGGGCGTCACAGGGAGCGGTGTTCAGGGTGATATAGCTATTGACGATACTGAGGTCATCCCGGGTGCCTGTCCAAAGCAAGGTATTACAAATAATTCTAGAAGTCATACTTTAATCAGTTTATTTGGGAAAAGTCATAAATCTTTCAACGAGAATGGTAAATCGTTGCAATAGATTGTGCCAAAGATGAAAATGTTCCATACAAACAAGTATGTCTACAATGAAGCATATTTATGGTGACCACCAAATTGGAGTCAGTTATGAGTTGCCGATAATTCAGAATGTAATGTACATGTATCTATTTTTGGCAAGTTAAGGAATCAAAGTAATAAAATTGAAGAGTACATTTGAAAAGTATTCAGAAATACAATACACCACCTTCTGTCATATTTGTGTGTAATCTGTAAACGAAATGTAAATGTTTCATGGAAAACCCTACAATAACAATGCAGTAAACAATGACCACTGAAGATGAGAAAATGTTGAAACAATCTTGTTATTCTTTTATGTAGAGGTGTTGTGGACTAGTGAATATGTCAACCAACTGCAGATCACAAGAAACGGGGTTCAAGTCCCGCCGCGGCACTAATGTCCTTTGGCAAGACATTAATCTACATTTGCCACTCTCCACCCAGGTGTAAATGTGGTACCTGATATGATTGAGCGCTAGTTACTTTGGCAGCTCGGCTACGACCAGGGTAATAATTATGTGTAAAGTCAGAGCCTGACGGATACCGGCGCTATATAAATAACCAGATTATTATTATGTGACTATCCAACAGGTTCCTGTGACTTTGAGACCGGACTGTGTGGCTGGTCACAAGAGATCCAGGACGATGACTGGGACTGGCTTAGGACCAGCGGGTCTACACCGAGTGGAGGAACAGGACCTAGTCAGGACCATACGACTGGCTCAGCTGCAGGTATATATATCAAAAGCGTGTATAATATTGTGTAGAAGGTTGTAAATCGCATTTTTTTTCACCTGTTGGTTTGTTTGTTTTACCTGACAGCTAAGAAAGAATGCCTTACCAAAAGGCACAATTAAGCGCATCGACTTTGTTTCGAACCGGGGACCTCCCGGTTAAGAGAGTACTGCAATATCACTGAGCCATCACGCCTCCTGTAATTTGATTTCTTATTGTTTTTGTTGCAGTTGTTGATCTTTTTGTTGTCCTTCATTGTACTACTCATGCCAATTAGAGTTTGGACCTGGACCTTCTGATGAAACATACTTTTTGTTTTCAATATCATTTTCAGTGTAATCTTGAAAGAACTTAAACCTCACTTTTCTCCTTTGCATTTGCCATGAAAAGGATAAATCTGCATTGTTTATCATCTGGTTGTTGTTGTTGTTATTGTTGGGTTTATCGGCGCTATCCATCGATTCCGATGATTTCCGCCAGGCTGTGTGTGAAATCACAGCCCTATTTTTATGAAAACTTGTTACCAATAAAACAATTAAAAATAATTACCGTTATTACTATTAGCTACTGAAACAGTGGTATTTGATTGGCTGAGAGCAAATTTGTCAAAGCAATTTATAATTTTGTATTGATAAAAAGTTGGATGAAACATGGCCTAGATTCTGACAAGCGACCTTAATTGAGATTTCATTTCTCTTCAACAGGCTATTACGTATACTTTGAGACCTCTCACCCATCCATCCAGCCCGGTGAAAATGCCATTCTAAACAGTGAGCATTTCGACCCTACCGATGAGGGCTGTCTCACTCTGTGGTATCACATGTATGGCGCAGGTAAGATAAATATCATCTCTGAAATTTCAAATTATTTTAATTTTTCATAATACAATGAATTAGTATATTACACAAAATATACAATTAAGCGACAAGTTATAGTAATAGCACGAGAAAACAGGAACTGACAAGAAACAGAGCTTGTTGAATTATTTTTTTCTCAGATGCTGTTTTACAATATATCTTGAAAACAAAGTACACTTAGAAAATCAGTAAATCAAAAAAATATGTAGCAAAGAAATTATGAGTTTTGGAGGAACAAATACATAATAAAACAGAGGGGAAACTGGAGGAAAATGGTAGAAGGCCAAAAAAAAAAAAAGCAATATGGGTTACTTCTCATAAACCTACGGACACCCCACCCCAGAGAAATTCAAAGACATCAGTTTTTGCTATGACGAACAATTAAGTATCTTTGTATTTACACATAATCTTTATGATAATCACTTTCAAAATATTTGATAGAAACATGCAAACAAGGAAAGCAGTACGTACATAGCGGGAATGGCTTAATTGCAATATTGTTTAATTTCGTGCCCGAATATCAACAATCGATTTAAGAAATTCGATGCAGGCTGCCCAAAGAGCTAGTTATATTCTTGATACCTCGGTTTGGAAAGTATTATTTGTGTCTCTATTCCATATCCTGTAATCGCAATTTGTCATGAAAAACGGAACAAAGATACAAAAGAACAACGCTGATGCCTGAATAAGAATTAGAATATTGGTAGTTTTCCACGTGTCGGGGGCATCTGGCTGTTGAATTGCACAAAAGTCATAGTATATCTATAATCATATCATAATATAAATCAAATTAAATAATATAACTTTCAAAGAAACCATAGTCTACAAAACATTTTAAAATCGAAAAATGCAGGAGGTCGTCATCTTGAGCAAAATGTTGATAATCAAGGTCTCTTCATTTTATTAGTAATCTTGCATCCTTATTTTGATGCATTCTAGGTTCTGTCGCATTAGGTTCTTTAAACTCTGTTGTACCTCTTTCAGGTGTTGGGGAGCTGAACGTGTATTCAGTGAACAACTCAGGATCACAGGCCCAACTTTGGTCTAAGAGCGGTGACCAAGGAAATATCTGGCTAAGGGGACTGGTTCCTTTCACGAGCGATGATGAATTCAGGGTAAAGATACAATTCTTTTTTGGATTGTGATGATGGTGGGTGTTGTGTTTGCCTTAATTGATTTGTTGATGGAATAGGTGGTGACGAAATTAATAAGGATCAGGAAATTACCAGTGGTAATGATGATGATGATGACGGTGATGATGATGATGATGGTGATAATGGTGATGATAATGATCAGGGTGTTGATGGCTATTATGATGATTGTGATCATGATGATGATAGTGGTTATCACAATCATCATTGGGAAATTACCAGTGGTAATGATGATGATGATACTGATGATAATAATGATGATGTCGATTGTTATAATGCTGATTATGATTAATTTGTTTACATTAATGATTTACGGTAATAATGATGGCAATTGTATAATGATGATACCTCTGATTGTGAAAGTGGAATTGTGTCTGGTACAAGACTCTTTTATGTAGATTCACCGTCTGATATTGATATTGTCTTTATATATGCATTACAGATCCAAATTGAAGCAGTTTTTTTGATCGACTTCACTGGTGACATCGCCATCGACGATCTCGATATTGAAATGGTTCCTTGTTCACAACTCACCACAGCAGCACCCATTCAAAGCACCACACCAACGCCAGGTATTGTGTTTGTTCACCAGTCTATTGTGATTTAGAAGTCTTCCACAGAGAAAACAAATCTATGAATTGAACATTTTCCCTTGGAAAAAGGGGGCAAATTTACATCTACTTGGGTTCTCAAGTTAGGTCTGTCGAATGTAGCAGTAATACCTTTAAGTATGAAATTAAGAAAAGGCTTATTCTCGTCATAGATTAAATCTCATTGTATTTGCCTGTCCGGTATACCTAATACAATCCTGCTTAATTGTGTGATTTCTTCCCTTTTCAAATGTTAATCCGTTCTGTCTGTTGTTTTCGTTTCATTATGCCTTATCCCTTTTGTAATTTTCAATCCCACAACTAATCTTTTTACTTAGATAAACCTCTCCCTCACTCGTCTACTCATTTGTTTTTTTCTCTTTAACTTTCTTAATATTTACCTGAGGCTTACTTTTGTTGGTAATATTTACTACTTCAACATTTAATTCTTACAAGCCGTCCTATTCACATCAAATAGATTGTCACTTCAATGTACTGTTTAACATAAGAAGTATTTGCATTATTCATGTTCATCTTTTAACTATTCAGTATAATAACTTAGTATGACTTGCCGTTTTATTGTGCGTTTGACAATAAATGAAAATATATTTAATTAATGCAACCTTTTTTTCATTTCTTTCTCTTTAACTCTCCCCACTAAGCTCCTGTCATATCTGTGTGCACGTTTGAGACGGACATGTGTGATTTCAGCCAGGATGATACAGATGATGATTTTGATTGGCTACGGGCCTCTGGGGCCACGCCCACTGCAGGAACTGGACCGCAAGTAGACCACACCCTAACTAACACAAACGGTAAGTTGAATTCCTTCTCGCAAAATAATCCATATTAATTTTAAGTTCAATTAATCTCTTCTCTGTTTTGACCTACAACATTGAAATGCAAGGCAATATCGATATGATAATGGCTATTCATAATTATGCATGTAACGCTTTACACTTAAATGTATCGTTGTCCTTAAAAACAAAGAACATAGGGAAATATTTAAACTAGATAAGTGGAAAACATAAATTTCCAGTCACCTGTTAAAGTAGATAGAGCATATCAAGTTTTGCATATAATTGTGTTCACTGTAACTGCACAACAAAATCTGGCTGATTCACAGTCTGCATGTGAAGACACTCATATCTGTTTCTCTGTTATTCGTGTAAAAGAACAAGTGTTATTTTTTTCTTCAAATAAAGTCTTTATTCAATTTGTATCAAAGTATAAACACGGAAATGAAGAACAAAAATGTTGGATACATACGTTTGACAAATGTGGGTAAAATTAAAAAAACAAAGTTATAATATTTATATTAATCGGACATGCATGCCTCCATTTATCAAGAAATTGAACAAACCTATTTTGTTGTGTATAGATTGTTTTTTACTTCAAAAGGATGTTTTAATTTCTTTTTGAAAACATAACAATTATAAACTTCTCTTCAATCATCTAGTTGAAAAAATATTATATTTTGCAATAAAAAAAAAACGAAATTAAAAGTGTCAACAAAATTTAATTTCCTTTTAAAATTTGTATTTAAAATAAGGATATTACGTCTACGTGAAGGCTGATGGCCAGCTCCTAGGTGAGCACGCATCACTGTTGTCCGTTCCCATGGCAACTGGCTCCAGCGGAATGTGTGTCACGTGGTGGTACCACATGAACGGCCCGGATGTGGATCGGTTGGAGGTCTACGCCCAGAGAAGCGGGGGCGGTGATGAGATGGTATGGAGGCGGGATGGAGACCAAGGCAGTGAGTGGATGATGGCACAGATCCACGTGACTGGTGACTTTACAGTAAGTGATTGCTTGCTATCAATGTTGTTATGTTATTCTTTATTGTTGTTGGTATTGTTTGAATTAGTCATCCGAACAGAATTCACGACAACTGATAATTATGGACAAATGTTATATGGATGTAAAGATTTTTTCTTGAAAAACACGAATATTTTGCGGAAAAATCATATAGATATCATGGAAAGGCATAAAATGCAATGTTGTGGCTAGCTGTGTCTTACATGTGACGTCACAAATCTTGACGCTCTACAGAGGACCACTGAAGGCAAACAATCTGGATCTCAAAATTAACATTTTTGAGAGTTGATTACTGGGGACCTCAATCGTATTTTGAAGAGGGAAGTTGTTATATTTGATTAGGAAGGGGTCCCATTGCAATAATATGAATTTTGCATCAATTAAAAACATTTTTGAGTTTTCGGACGACTACTTTAACACGCTTAAAAAGACTTTCGATTAATATACACATATTTATATCCCACAAAAACATCGTGTCCGAATTACGTAAGACATTATTGTAATGTTCGCACTTTTCAAAAGGTAACACACAATGGTATTCCAAACTGCCTAAGGGATACAAGGGTATATCCCACGACTCGTGCGGACTGGTAAACTATATCAAATATTCTCAAATGTTCTCAAACACGTAATAATTACTCCCTTATTAAACACTCAGTCTATTATAACTTGAATTTATATTATCAAGTTATCCCTGACTCATCAAAACAATTTATGAAATATATCAAATATTCTCAATTGTTCTCAACATGTTAAAACTAGTAATTTACTAGTATTAAACATTCAGTGTATTATAACTTGAATTCAGATTATCAAGTTATCCCCGACTCATTAGGTCAATTTGTGTTTATATATCCTTACAGGCAAAGTTTACAGGAGTGGTTGGGAACGGAGTAAGAGGAGACATCGCTCTCGATGACGTCACATTCAGCAGTGGCCAATGTCCACCGTCAAGTAAGTCCATTATTTTGCTCCACAAATTTAATTTCATTACCTCCCCCTTCCTTCTGTTAGCTGATTTTGAATACCTTATTATCTTTATTTGCAATCTACAATATATATTTATTGAAACATATATTTATTCAGTGAAATATCATTTCATATTCTTTCCCGAATAATTTGTTATTCAGAATATTCTTTTCGAGACCATGATATACTGTATTGATATTTCGTATGTCAGTAGCGTAGCTGTTTCACATACTAACTGTGTTTTTTGAATGGGTAACATAATATACTCAGTATATGTCAGCATTAATCATTCGAAGATATGCTTAGGCTTGGTCTTCTTTCTGCCACCCTAATTAGTTATATTTCCTATACGTTAACAGTTTATAGGAATAATATGGTTAACGAAATTGAACTATGTTCAAATGGTTATCATAAAAATGAATTTGATTAAAGAAATTACTAAGAAACTTACTACTCTTTCAAATGCTAAATGTTTGATATTGCATATTCCTATTAGCTTAAAAGTTTTGAATGTATTTTTAATATAATTTTGATGTGTAGCATCGTGTGATTTCGAGCACGGAGACCTTTGTGGATTCCAGCAGGATGTAACGGATGACGGAGACTGGACGCTTGCTACCGGTGCTTCGACCACCCTGGTCTACGGCCCCGACGTGGACAATACGTACCAAAGTGCACAGGGTGAGAGTTGATGATGTTGATATTGATGATAGTGATGAGGATGATGATGATCGTGACAAGGAGAAATAATAATAATAATAATAATAATAATAATAATAATAGTAAAAAATATGTTTTGATTACCCAGAGTAGCCTCATCAGTATTCACACTGTTCTCCCTGAGGGCCCTGCATCTCTACCAAGATCGGCAAAACTAGAGAAATATAACGATCATCAGTGAAATTATATAAAAAGATGATAGTAATGATAATGATAATTAATTGGGTCTTTTTCACCCAATGTAGCCTGCATTTCCTGTATGTCCTGCAAATATTGTTACCCCAGCAATTACCAGGTAGCCATTTACACCTGGGTAGAGAGTGGCAAATGTGGATTATTGTCTTGGAATAAGACATGTGTGCCGGACTGGGATTGGAACCCTCAACCCTTGGATTTAGGGTCGAGTGAATGAACCACTATACCACGACATATGATGAGGCTGGTTATAGGGATTGTTTGTTTGTTTTATTTCCGAAAATCATCATTAAAAAAACAATAACACAATATAACAAAATCAAAGACTTATATGACAATAATAGAATGATAAAACGGTTGGAAAGTCCATTTCAGAGCCATTAACCTAATGGCTCTGTTCCTCCATGGAGTCCAATAGATGAACTGATGCTGATGATGATTACGATCATCATGATTCACAGCATTTATATTTCTTACAACATTTATATTTCTTTTTAAAACATTCTAAATCAATTTCAAAGGTTGTACGATACTTGGTGCTATGACTTTTGCTCCCCAGCAGTTTTCTCCTCAAACTGAAATACCTAATTTCAACTCTTGACTATTTATTTACTTACCCCTTACCCTCGTCCTAAACCTAAGCTAGAAAACCATTGTACCACTATAACCCTATGATTTAACTTCTTGTACGTCGACAACATTCACATGCTCAAAACGATAAGGTCCAAAAGTCAGAGCACCTGGTTATCATAATGAAGATAATGTTTACAATGATGAGTATAATAAAGATGATGATGTCAGTAGTGGTTACGATGATAAGGATAATGATATTGATGGTTATCACCCTACTTCGGGGTAAACAAATAACCGTTCTACCTTTACTTTCTTCCCGACAGGAAATTTCTTGTTCGTCGACAACATCCAGAATACTCCAAGCGATAAGGTTCGTCTAATTTCCCCCGTATACCCTTCAACCTATCAACGGTGCATCCGCTTCTGGTTCTACCATGCTGGTACTGTCACATCAGATCTACGGGTCTCTCTCAACGTTGGTGGCGTTTCAGTACAGTATCTGTTGGATGGCGGTGTGCCTCTGATGGGCAACCTGTGGACAGTGCTGGAGGCATCGTTCTCAAGCGCGCTAGACTATACGGTAAAAACGAATTTATGTCATCCTTTCAGAGTATTGCCGTATCAATATTAGTATTAACATCACCTACTCAATCACAAATCAATGATTAACTTGCAAGTCAAGGTAATCATAAGTAGGCCTATTTGTTATCGAATAAAAGGGGAACAAAATTAGAATGAAAATGTTACTCAACATTATATTGATGTCATTAATGATGTCATTATATTTGTAAAGGTTAAAATAATCGATTTGAGGAATTTATGTCATGCCGGTGTACAGTTTACTATCGCAGAATCGAAATATTATTTAATGTTTTAATGGTTCCGTTAGTTTTTGCAAATAAAAAACGAGTAAATTAAAAAAAAACGTATCATACATTGTTACATCACATTAACAGTAACTACGTTAGACGTTTCGCTTCTATTTACTTTTACACCATTTTCCATTCTTGATTTGTTTGAAGATCTGAGCCCTGTCTTAAAAAGAGTTGCGATTGGTCCGAATCAATCGCAGGTCCTCTTATCAATCGCAAGTTTACATATTCCTATCTCTTATGTACGTAGTTGCGATTGATAACAATCTCAAATAGGTTGCAATTAATCGCAACTGTTTATAAGACCATGGACCTACTGATAAGACTAGGACCCGGTCAATTTCTTTCATAGGACTACCATATATATATAAATGTGTTTAACAATCCAAACTCTCTCTCTCTCTCTCTCTCTCTCCCAAGATCGTCTTTGAAGCCACCGTGAGCCAAGATGGTATCCTAGCCATTGATGACCTTGACCTCACCAAGGACACATGCTCTCCTTCCGGGTCATGCGATTTCGAATCAGACACGTGCACATACGTCAATATACCGTCTAACTGGCTTGGCCTCCAAGGGACAAACATAGACCAGTTTGATTGGTTACGTCACAGTGGATCAACACTTTCGTCAGGGACGGGTCCTTCGAAGGATCATACATTGGGAACTCCCCTAGGTAACCCTAACACGATAGCAAATACCTTCTAAGAAATCAACTTGACCGCTTGACTTTTGAATTTGCATAAAATCATGGCATATGTCATTGTGATTTTCACACATGGCTATTGGAATTGCCTTTGGTTGATTTGTTGAGAGTCTTTGCGGTCGTGTTAATAAGGCATACAGAGTTTTCACCTACTGTATTCAATTCTAAATTTATTTTGGTTAATTTAATGTCGCTACTAGCAGTATTCTAATATTGATTTTTGAAAAGTGTTTGCCAATTGAATGTGCTTTTGTTACTACTATATAATGCTTATAATCTGCATCTAAACTATATGTTATTTAAGCTAGCTGCATATGAAAGCAATATTTATTTCATATAGATAATAAAATAATAATGATTATTTCATTATTATATTATATTTTCCTTTGATATTGATCAACCTCGCCATGCCTTGCAGACAGCACCGCACTGTCCATGTCAAAGATCATCTTCATTGTTAACCGAGAGATTTAGTACTGAAAGTCGATACTGAAGGGCACTAGCGAAACAACAATACGTTTATTTTATCAATAGTTATCTTGATATATGAATAACTGCTGAAACAATGTTTACTTTTACCACTATGCCATTTCTTTGAAATAATTGAGTATTTTTGTCATGTTTGATTAAATAAACAAAGTCTTAGATGCCGCTGATAAGTATCGGCTTGCATGATGATGTAAATATACAGTAGGCTTACGTTTGAACCATGTGAGAGAGGGAGAGGATTGGGGAGTCCTGAAAAGGACTGTTGGTAATCCTCCCCCTCTCACATGGTGCAACCGTAAGCCTACTGTATAAACAAAGTCTTTCAATGAAAGAAGAAAAATCTCGAAACCGGAACAGCGATTACGAATCTACTGCTCTATACTGCTAAACTGACATATCTCCTTTGCATTTATCTTCCAATTCTATTTCCTCACAACAGGATACTACATGTACGTCGATTCCTCCCAACCACGCCTGGCAGACGACAGCGCCCTCTTCATGTCCGAGACCATCTTCACCCAAGGTGACATGTGCCTATCCTTCTGGTATCATCTCTATGGGACCGGGGCCCTGACGGCCTGGGTGCGGGCCGGGTACGACCTGAGTGACTGGATCAGTGTCTGGACTCTTTCGTTAGACCAGGGGGACAAGTGGAACCACGCCCTTGTGACCTTGGTAGACCAAGGTGGTAGTTATGAGGTACTTATCAATCCAACAATTTATCCCTATTCTAATCAGAGACTTTGAAATGTTTGGGTTTAACCGTTTATTCCAAAACAAATATTGTTTTAGGTTCCCGGATCAAATCCTTGCCGCAGTATTTAAAATTAGTTGGCAAAACATTAATTTACATTTGCCACACTCGACCCAGATGTAGTTAGCACATGCTTGCATGGTAGGAAGTAGTTCTTGGACAGCATGACTGCCGAAATCTAATACGTGATAATAATATCCAAAGCATTTGGAAGCACTACGAAAAATTATAACATAATGTGATATTTGCCAATCAAGAAGAGTATACAACTATTGATAAATCTTTAAATGTTATTCACATAAACTTTCTCTTTTTTTCTGACTAGATCATCTTTGAAGGAAAGGTTAAAGCGGCCACTACCAGTGACATTGGATTGGATGATATTAGTCTCTACCAGGGGGCGTGTTCAGCCCCAACACCGACCCCGCCCTGTCAGTTCTACTGCTCCAATGGGGGCTGTCTGGCCGATGCAGCACAGGTCTGCAACTTTCAGGACGATTGCGGGGATGGCAGTGATGAGATGAATTGCGGTAGGTTTGAGAGGTGGCGGTTGTGGTGGTGATTGTGGTGATAATTGTGAAGGTGGTACTGGTGGGGTTAATGGTATAAATCTCTACTGGGGTTTATCTAAATGAATTGTAAACCAGTGCATTTTAATAGGCAATCAAATATGGATGCTCTACAACTTATCACACCATCATTATTATACGTAATTGCCCTCTCCTTCCCAACAAAAAGCATTTATCTTTCTCCCTCAGTCGCTATCTCCCTCTCTTTTACTCCCTCTCCCCTCTCTCCCTCTCTCCCCCTCTCTCTCTGCATCTCTCTGTCTGTCTTTATTTTTAATTCTCCCTATCCCCTCTCTCTTTCCAGGGAGGCACCTACCTGATCTCTCTCTCTCTCTCTCTCTATCTCTCTCTCTCTCTCTCTCTCGTTATGGTTGGTATGACATTTAATCTGTTTCGTTTTACAGGACCATGTGACTTTGAGTCTGGACTATGTAACTATACGGACGTTAGTGATGGTAGCTTCAAATGGAAGATCGGCTCTGATGCCACACCGACCGATAACACCGGTCCTTCCAACGATCACACCCTTGGAACCTCACTCGGTAGGGGAAAAAAGTTATAACATTCTTATTAAATTTCTAGTGGAACTTTGTATCCATTTCCAATAAGAATGTTATAGTAATTTAAATAACATTTCACACTGTCATTTGGGAGTCACTATGATAATCGTCTACCTCATCATCTTTAATACAGTATTTTGCGGGTAATAATGATGTAATATTTGAATATATAATATGCCGATACATTATTAAAACAGAGAACACATTCGAATGAGTTGATAAGTAATTTATAGCCAAGGGCAATATTGGATGACACAGAGAACCAAATAAATTTGTTTCATAGACTTTGTTGTAATCGAGATACCATTGTTCAGCTCAACTGTTTTTCCCCATTCTAACCCTTTTTTAAAACTTTTGTATTATTATTATTTGTTTATTGGGGGGGGGGGGGGGGGCTTCTGTTTTATTTTTATTTTTGTGTAGTTTTTGCTGTAAGTATATAGAAAGAGTATACATCTTGTTTTTGTTTTGTTAATTATAATATTGGTTAAACATTTTAAAGTAATGATTCCGCATGGCACAATAATAAATAGGTCAGATACTTTTCTATAATACCTCATTGTCTTCGGTTTTCATATATTCTGTGCAGGTCATTATTTATACGTGGACTCCAGCCAGGGATCTGGATACAGTAGAGCAACCCTGATGTCCCCTGCGCTACATGATGCGAGCCCTTCCTGTCTGATGGAGATATGGGTCCATCTGTATGGAACGGGTAAGATGGAGAAATGATGAGGATGAGGAGAAGGAAAAGGGAGGTGCTGGTGATGATGATGATGATAGTGATACAATTATATTAATAACTTTGATAATAGAGATATAATGATATGAGAATGATTTTCTTGAAAATGGCGATGTTCACGAGAATGACTATAGTAGTGAAGATTATAGTTGCATATCTTGTTCAATTTATGTGCTCATTATAACTTATGTATGTTTATATGTTTTGTAAATATTTTCTTGATGATGTTGATACAGGGCCCCTTGGTCAAACAGTTTTGTATAGGCCTAACTGAAACGGCTATCCTGTAAAAAAAAAAACGACTAATGAAAAATAAATAAATAGTGACGACGATGATGATAATGATTTTTAATATACATATATTTATAATGTAGCTATAATTATGATAATAAGTTTACTGAGTAGAAAATAAACATGACAGAAGGCCGCTCGAAAATTAACGGAAGAACATAACGTTTGTTCTTGTTTTGTTTTTGGAGAGAGGAACAGAATAATAAAGGATATATTTTTGCTATTAAAACAATAATCATCAAATTGATCATTTACAGAGAATAAAAATGTAAATATCGTAACTGAAAATATAATGCTTACCAGGAGAAAATGTGAAACTGCAATGACGTTAATAAAAAGGCGATAAAACTGATCAAATTTCCTCACAACATTCATAACCTTGATATAACACAACAGGAAAATGATTATATTTCACTGTCTCATACTCCAAAGAAATATTCCTTAAAAAATTATGTTCTCTTGAATTCTGCAGATGTTGGGAGCCTTGGGGTGTTCTTGAAGTCGGGTCTCTCGAAAACTCTCCTCATATATTTATCGGAGGATCTTGGGAACCAATGGACTAAAATCGAACTCGGAATAGGAAGAGTGCGTGGTGCATTCCAGGTTGGTACTAAACAAACTAGAAAAGGTCACTCGTGAAGGTCATAACATTTAAAGGTTGTGATCTTCATTTCAAGCCAGTATTAAAAGTCATGTAAAGAACAATATAAATATAAATAAACAAATGGCCCCATTGCCCCCATGGACCCAGAACAGATCTTTGACAATATGACCATTGTCAAGGCTACACTTTTTGTCTTTCTTTTTTTGCAGTTAGGGCTACATATTGGCTGGTTAATGGCAGACAGTAAAATCCTAATATAAGCATGGTAATTGGTGTAAATAGTCGGATAAACATTTAACACTTTCTTAAGCTTCCGGTTGATATAAATCTTTAAACATATACCCGGGGCAATTAATGTTATACATCCACTGATTAATTGCGGTCTTTTGTTACTTTTGTCCTCATTTTTATCCATAAACATGTATACTAATCCGGTTAAAACCATTTCATTTAAATCACCTTGTACACTGTATTATATGTAAGATGACTTACTTTGTATAAAGTTCTTTTTATTCGTGTTTGATTACAAAAATGAATTCTTTCATTAAAAAAATATATATATTATCTCGATTTAAAAAAGGAAGGCTTACATTTTGAACGATTTGATATTACATGAAATGCCTATTTATTCAAAGACGTCTAATTATAATCTTTCTTTTTTTGCTTCTGTAGATCCAGTACGATGCAACCCGTTCATTCGATGTTTATGGAGATATTGCACTCGATGATATCACATTCATAGGATGTGGATTCCCAGGTTAGTAGAACAAATATGTTCCTTTTTCTCTGCCCCACTTTTTCGTCCTTGTTATTTCTCCTCCCCCTCCTCATTGTCCTCATCCTCCTACTTTCCTCCTCCTCTTTCCCCTCCTCCTGTTCCTCCTCTTCTCTCCTCTTTGTCCTCTTTTTCTCCTCGTCCGTTATGATTCCTTTTTTAATTCTTGTCCTCGTTATCCTTATTATTATTCCTCATCTTCTTCTCAATATTTCTCTCTTTTTTCAATCTCCTCCTACTTTTTGGATGTGTCATCTCATTCTCAGCTTGGATTGATGCGGATTTCTTTTTAGCGTTTCACTCTTCTTGAATAAATTACTGCTAGTTCGCTTCTGAATCGCGGTTGTCAATAGGAAGATAGAAATGACAATCGTAACTTTGCATTTATTTCTGTAGGCCTACTGTAATTGTTGAGCGTCTATGCTACAACCATATTTGTAGTATTCTCACATTTGCATTACATTCCCCTTTTGTTCATATTACACAGCTGCTTCAGCACCTTGTAGCAGCTCAGACTTTGAGTGTGCCAATCAGATTTGCATCGATTCCTCAAGGGTATGTGACCTCACGGATGACTGTGGCGACCTTTCCGATGAATCTCAATGTGGTAAGATATCAGAATATCCAATCATTTACCATGCAAACGACAAATATCTTAAAAGTCTTAAAGCCACACTGTACTATTTGTAGCTACTTAATCCCTCTATATAGATCACTTCCCCAATCGGTATTGTTGGGTCCCCATTACCCTCTTTTTTTATGTTATTTGAGAGCTGAGTTAATGAGATAGCAACCTATCAGTGATCTCGCTGTGTGGTCTAATCACTTATGGTTGAACTAGTACAGCCAGCCTTGAAAGGGAAGACAATTGCTTTATCTACAACTTAATTAATACATGAACTGCATTATCTATTAGTACATGGTGCACATTTCATTTAGAATTCAATTATTTATTTATTTAATTCCATATCAAAAGTGAACAACTCCATCGATAACTTATCTTTTTATTTACTTAAATGAGCGACATTTATTTTCTATTAAACTGACATTTCATTTTATTAATGCCATTCATTATTTCATATAAAAAGGATCAGTCGTAAGCTGTTTTATAATGTTGTTTTTTTCAAGAGTTATATAGCATGAACTACAACATAATATGGTAATCCATTTGCTTAGATGAGTAAAGTAGGCTGTATTTTTACATTGTTATTTAAAATCTGAGTAGGTAAATTACATTTTTATTGACAAAGAATGACCAGCTGCATGACAATATACTTTAACAAGGTTTGGCTTCATTATTGATTAAACTTTCCTGTGATTCGCCCCATAGAGTCTTACGAACAGTGTGATTTTGAGACTGGTATCTGTAGCTGGGAGCAATTACGTAATGATGAGCTTGATTGGTTCCGGTTTGCTGGGATCACGCCCAGTTCCTGGACTGGACCAACTAGAGACCACACTACAGGACTAGAAACAGGTTAGTAGGGTGGACAAAAGTGGTAGTGATTCTGGTAATGGTAATGATATTGATGATGGTGATAATAATGATGATGTTTAGGAAAATGATGGTGGTGGTGGAGGTGATGTTGGTGTTGATGATGATGATGCTGATGATTTTAATAGTTGTGTTGATGATGATGGTGATAATGATGAATAATTATGATCTTGCAGATCATGATGATCATGATGATGGTGGTGATATTAGTGTTGATAGTTTTGATCGAGAATGATGATCATGATGGGTGTTATAATGGTGGCAATTATGATGGTGATGATTATAATGATAATGATGTTGATGATTATAATGATGGTGGTGGTGATGATTTCGTTGATGATTATGGTGATAATGACTGTAAAATGATACAGATATTTATGCAGAAAATACAATGATATCATTCTCAAGAAAGTGACCGACGAAGGGAGCTATTCACATACCATCTATGATTTGTATTTAGGCTCCCCACATTTGAAATTGTATTTACCTGAAATATCTATATATTTTGAAATTTCGTACTCATTTTCCGTACATTATACTTCATTTGAAATCTTTGAATTATTTTGTAATCTACGCTTATACACTTAAATAAAATAAAGGAATTCGAATTGTTTTTGTTTGTAAATGTGGAACAAATAAATGTCAACAATAATGACAATCATGATCACAAAACCCTCACTTCAGGAACCTACCTGTATCTCGAAACCTCCAACGGCGAGCTGGGCGACAGAGCCCGCCTGGGCAGCCCCGTGCTTCTACCCATCCCGCAAGGGTCTGCCACACGATGCGAGCTACGACTTTATTACCATATGTTTGGCGAAGACATCAACGCGTTGGCTGTGTATACGAGAGAGGTTGTTAACGGGCCGCTGACGGTGCTCTGGCAGAGGAGCGGGGAGATCGGGGACTACTACGAGAGAGCAGATATCGTGCTGGCAAATCGGAACCCCTTCCAGGTAAAATTGAGATTTAGCGGAATTCCTGTTTTTCGAGGTGGGATAGAGGGGGTATTGATATAAACGGTATAATATGTATATCATATGTTAGCAAACATATTTTCATCAGTTAACTCATTCTATGACATATATAATATTTACCAAGAAAACGGTCCATAAACTATTGTAAGAAAGAGCAAGTGGACAATTTACATTTGATATCAGAATATATACGTAACATCTGCTTAACATTGATGTTGGAAACATATGCGAATTGTTTGTAATATTCTTTTTCAGGCCACTATTAATCCTAACCTTTTCGACATAATTTGTTTTTTGTCTCTTGCGATAGTGCACATGTGTCTTCTATGCAAGAGGAAGGCCTAAGCCTCACCACATTTTTCTCCTTATAATTTCTTAGAAGAAATCACGTTATTTTAATTGTTTTCTGTGTAACCTTTTGAAACGCACACACATTACAATCAATTATACCATACTAAACGTGAACTTGATTTATGTAATACGGTATTGCAAACATATCCTGGTCATGTTAATTCTAACATATATTTCACTCACTTGTCTTTGGTACTTCATGTTTTTGTTTTTCTCGCAGGTCATCATCGAAGCTACACGAGGTGACGATGTCCGTGGCGACATCGCCATCGACGACACAAGCTTCAGCTCCGCCTGTCAATTCAGCTCTAACCCCCTTCCCGACATCACTACCCCCGCTCCTACTGTCCCACTGACAACCCTGCCTGCATGTGACCCCAACTCGTACCAGTGTAGGAATGGTAGCTGTATTGATATAAACCTGAGATGTGATGGGACACCAGACTGCCCGGAGAATGAGGATGAAATTAATTGCGGTGAGAATTTCCCAAATTTTGATTGAAGTAAACGTCATGCTCTAGTATTTTCTCTGGCGCCATTTCCTGCGGGAATAATTTTGTAAAAGTTTGTCCTGTATAGTTCAGGCTTTTGTTGTGATTTGATTCACGACTGGTTTATGGACCCAGATTGAGGTGAGATATATTGTTGGGTTCGTGGCTGTCGTTATGAATCATATATTTTAGATGGGAGAGCGATTGCTATAGGAACACGTAAGAATCGTCAAATCGTAAAAGCTTGCATGGAGATGCGTTGGTATTGTATTCCTCATCTGTTTATATCATAATGTACTTCCATAAATCCCCCATAAAGGATTCGAACATTTATTCTGTATGAGATACCTCGCATGTGTCTCAAGAAAATTAAAGGCGACATGTGTTCATGAAACATGCATTCATTTTTAACAAATCGAGAACAACAATACTTTTGCTTCAATATTCGCCATCATTACTTCACGGCGTTCACATTATTATACATTATCTCCAATATTTCACTATAACAGGAGACTGTGATTTTGAAAGTGGAGCATGTGATTGGAGTAGTTTCGACAACGGACTTTACGTCTGGCATCGCACCGCTGCTCAGGACGCGCCGTCTGGTAGAGCGCCCTCTGTTGACCATACCCTAGGTACTGCCGCTGGTTCGTATGTCTTTGTGGACAGTTCATCAGGGACGTTTGGCGTGACGGCATTACTGGTTAGCCCTCCGCAGCTTGGCAGAACAGGCCAAAGGTGAGTGTTTACGTAATCACATTGTGTCACTGTGTTCATATCTACTTAAGATAAGCTCGACGGTTGTATTTGACTTTAAAGGGGTTGTAGCATGACGAGACTACGCGTCTTTCCCGTGGCTTGACTTGGGGCCAATCGGGTATAATACGACTACGGACGACGCGTCCGCAGCATTCACGTGCGTGCAATATCCGCAAAACCGAAGCGTGGGGAAAACTTCGGTCTGTTTCGCGAACGCTAGCGCGCGCTCCCCCAGTTAATCAAGTCCTTTTGTTGACGTGCAATTGTCCAGAAGAAGACGTAAATGGCGTTAACCAGTATTTGCCATGATACACCCCCTTTAAGATATGCTCCACGGGTGATTTTAACCTAAAGGCGTATGTAAACAAACTTGAACATCAAACAAACTTGCGACATCGACAATATCAAAATTTCGATAGATCTAAAGTGAACGTCATCCCTTTTGTTCAATCCTTTATACGAGAGGCCAAAATATTATGCTTTATAGAACATTTCGCCATGTCTTATCATCCAATTACGGCTTGTTATTATATGGAGTTCCTTTTAATCATAAAGACATCTTTAGAAATGTACTAAGCCATTTTTTAGGCGAACTTTCATGAAATGTATCGATTTTGATGATTTGCCCTCCTACGGGGTAACCAATGTGTCCACATCTCCTCAAGATGCAACAGGTCTGATATAAATATGCAAGTGTTGCATTAGACACTTTTGAGTAGACTATTCAGTAAAAAGAGAGATATCAAACAATCTTTTAGGATCCCATGATTACTATATCCAATTATATCATGTATGTATGGGCCTACTGTGCGTCTGTTCATATGTGTATTCTACAATGCGTTAGACCAAACGCTAGTTGCCTACATGCTCGTAATGCAGAACTTGTTTTATCAAAAAAGTATTATAGAGGAAGATCTTTGAGGGTTTATTCCTCCATTTTGTCTGTAAAAAACACAAAGATGCTCCATGTCAGTATGTATACATTTGCATTAGATGTGCACAGACAATAACTAAAACTCCTCACCACCCATCAAATAAAAAGATAACATAGTCATGTTTAGAGTAATAGTTCAATATTTTCTGCTTATCTAAGAAAAACACAAGAAAATGATAAATTACCGTTAATCCTCATTTTATCGAGATAAAGCGTTCACATCTACCACAGTGGCAATAACAAAACATCCTTTTTCGTTTAAAAAAAGTAATCATACAATATATAATGAATTGATGAATATAATGATGTTTAGGGGATGTCAAATCTCGCATAAATAGAATCTCTCGGACTAACTGACAACATATTTTCTCCCAACGAATACACCTCGTAATCTGTAATGATGTTCGTTTAACGAGGCCTGACAAAGTTTGCAAGTGAAAGCCTCATTTGCTACTAAATTTACTGGATTTCTCTCCACAACTGCCAAGTTTTTAACGTAATATAACGCCAAAACAAAAGAATCGACTATAACGCCAAAACAAAGAATCGCCTATACTACAACATAATCGATCGTGCATACAACACACTCAGAACACCATAGTAAGTGAGTCCATAGCTTTACTTACCAGGGAAAACGTAAATCATTTCGACTGTGAATCAACAAAAACAAAAAAATCTATAATCCTTTCATAGATGCGAGATGCAGTTTTACTACCACATGCTCGGTGGTGATGCAGGGACTATATTGGTTGCTCTCTATGATAGCAACATCCTCGACCCATCCTACGTCTCCATCGTGGGTAGCCATGGCAACCAATGGAATATGGGAAGTTTGTCAGTAGGACCGCGGAATGCTGGGCAGTATTATGTAAGTTTTCAATCATCTGGTGTTTTCTTAAATGTTAGTCCTATGATGGGACTTCATGGGACAGCTGTACTATCCCAAGATATTTATCTCTTTCTCTCCCACTCTCTCTCTCTCTCTCTCTCTCTCGCTCTCCTTATCTCTCACCCCCCCCCCCCTCCTCTCATGCTTTATCTCCTTTTTTACAAGTATACCCCCTCTCTCTATCTCTCTCTACATATATTTCTCCCTTATTGATTTTTCAAAGGATAGCTATTTCCTTCCATCTTTAGAAACCTGTAAATTTATAAAATGATTGATAAGAAATAGCTACAATGTTAATATTTTCATATTCTTCTTAAACAATCTTCCCTCTTTTTTGTTCTCTTCACCTAAGTATATATAATAATTGATTGTCAGAAGTAAAAGTCAAAAGTCGCTCGAGTCCATGAGCGGTTTAGTAGCACATTGCATAACTACTGCAAAATGTCTGAAAATGAGGCGTGCTATTTCCGTAATGTCTCTTTTCATTTTGTTGCATTATCCAAATGACGTTTTTCCTGCACCTTCTTTTACTCCCTTTTCTCTTACCAGATCCGATTTGAAGCCTCTCCTGGTATTGGTTTTAACGATGCCTCACAGACAACCGACATAGCTATTGACGATATATCATTCGTCAATTGTGCATATACAGACGGTATGCTTATGATCAATAACTGATGAATTCTTTTTATCGTACATAATAGAATTAACATTGACACATCGTTAAAAGTAATATATTCATTGTTACCCATACAGTTAGAATAATTTATATTGTCTTCTTTTCATTAAACGTGTGTGAAAATATGTTTTATTCTTTATAAATTAAATGTATATACTCTTAAAAATATGTTAATCAATCTCTTTGAATCTTCAGTTTGATCAATAAAATTCAAAAAAGATAAACTATATCTGTAAAGAATGAATCAAATTATCACAATAATTTCATAAACAGATTTAGACAAAAATGATTGCAACTTTATGGGCAACCGTGTAAGTGGCTTGCAATATACACATTCATATTGTGTTCTTGAATCAGAGCATTTAATATCTTTTTCTGGATAATTATTAAGAAACTTAGTGTTTGTCTATGAATGACAATAAAATTATTTACTATATACAGATAAATATATTGAAGAAAATGGGCGAGTATCTATAATCACAAATGCAGAGAAGTAGAAGAAATTCATGATGGATTTTCAAGTATTCATCAGGTCGCGATCAATTTTTACTTTAATATGACACTATTGTTTTATATTGAAAATTTAGTTCTTCATGTCTTAAAAAAACTCGACTGGTCAATTTTAACTTGAGATATATTTAATTATAAATTCGAGAGACAGTCAAATTAACTTAAGAATATGATCCTACATTTACATCTGTATGTTTCCAGATGTGTCATGTGACTTTGGAGCTGGTGATACGTCAGGCACGACATGTGGATGGACACAGGACACTAGCGATATATTTGATTGGGTTGTGAGAAAAGGAACTACGCCCTCAGCGTACACCGGTCCAGCAACCGATCACACAACTGGGGATGGTAACAAAATTACTTAAACATTTCAAATATTGTTTTCAATATTTGTATTATTTTTTCTCTTCCCTTTGTTGCCGATTCCTGTTTTAATTTGTTTGGTCTGTGGTGATCTTTTCTTTATTAGACTTCAATTCCAAAATGTCTGATTGTAATCATTTGGATAACTCATAACCTCTATATTATCGGTAATAATGCCCGGATTTTGGAGGGTCAGAAGTATTTGTATAAGTTGCCTTAATAAGGCTTTCTCGTTTAATATGTGAATTAAACTTTTCATATTTTTGCTGGTTATTGCCTTTATTTTCACATGATACATAAATTCAAGATTGCCAACATAGAATTGTAATGATCATTATCTGTTGCAAGGGTCATTGAGGTCAACAAGAGGTCAACAAGAGGTCAACAGAGATTATTTGATTTGATTTCATGAGACCATTTTAAGAGGTACACGAGAAACTCATTTTATGTTTTTCTTCTTCTTTCTATTTTTCAGGATATTATGCTTACATAGAATCGTCATCACCTCGACTGATCGGAGAAAATGCCCGGCTGTTGTCAGGGTCACTGAGGTCAACCCGAGGTCAACCATATTGTCTTTCTCTATGGTTTCACATGTTTGGTAGTGATATAGGAAGCTTAGCTATTTATATCAGAGACACAGATGGATCGAATGAGAACCTTGTAAGTGACATAGTCAATTTATTTTATTTCTTGTTATAGCAAACATAAATTATTTGTTTTCATTATGAGTAGAAAGCGCATTAACCATTAAATCGCTTTGGTCGACTAATGAAATAAATAAAAAAACTACCTTTAGACTTCTATCATAATTATCTATTTACCAAACAATATGGCAGTCTTGGCTTTCGATTCAAAGCGAGTAAATATTTAAAGGGAATCTTTTGAATCTACGGGGGGGGGGGGGTGTTTCCCTTATTTACAGTTGCGTCATCAAACTATAATGCTAAGGCTGTTTTTTAATACTATTCTCTACGCCTTCCGTATATATATATCTCTCTCTCTCTCTCTCTCTCCCTCTCTCTTAGTTTCTGTTGGTCTCTTTCTCTTTCTTTTGACCTCTCTTGATCTTCTTAACCGGAGTGTTGGCTCAGTCAACAGAGCGTCCGCCTCACAACCGGGAGGTCGTGGATTCGAACCCCGGCCGCGTCATACCAAAAGACGTTAAAAGATAGGAGTTGTTGCTACCTTGTTTGGCGTTCAGCAATAAGGGATAGAGCAACGTCGATCTGGCGCTGCTCAGTGGCTGCCGGGCTCGCGATCAATTGGGCAAAAAGAATTTCCGTCTCGGTTTAATAAACTTTGGAGTGGACTATTAGGCTATTATTATTATTATTATTATTATTATCTTAATTCTCGTTCTCTTTCTATCTCAACCTTTTCTTTTCTTTTTCGAGCCTGACTTTCTCTATATCTTTGTCCTATTCTTGTGAGTATATTCTTTTAATCAAACATGTCATGCCCCTTGCCAATAGCTAATCACTATCACTTAAGTTGAGCTACCATGTTTGATGCCAAGAGAATGCACGTGAAAAACTTTCTGAGAGTAAAATATATTTTTCATCATCTTTAGATTTGGACAAAATCACGAACACAAGAGAACGAGTGGCGGAACGGACACTACACGTTTTCTTCAACTGCTAACTACGAGCTGGTGATAGAGGGCGTTGTAGGACAGAGCTGGTATGGAGATATTTCCATTGATGACGTCAGTCTCAGTGAAGGGGAGTGTCCACCAACAGGTAACCTTATGATGGGAAAATGAAAGTATTTTTCATGGAAGTTTCCATTGCAAATCATTTGAACCGTAATTACATTGTAGGTTTGCTAAGAGAACATTTGATGTTGATACCATCATTAAGATGATTCGGGAACAACAATACATTTATAGCCAATTAATTGTAGGTCTAATTGTCAGGTTCCTTCCCCTCCCCTCCTATTTTTTTGTTAAATATGTTGTTGACTGATACACAACTTATTATTTCTCTGCAGGCCTAATTATATACCTAATGTTAAGGTCTTCCCCCCCCCCTTATTTTCTTTTGAATATATTTTTCTTGTCTGATTTACTTCTTTTTTTCTGCAGCCGAGTGTGACTTTGAGATCGACCTCTGTGACTGGACAAATGTTTACAGCAATGATTTTGATTGGTCATGGGGGTCTGGGTCCGGTGGTATGGGCCCAGGAGTGGATCATACTACTAATACTGCTACAGGTAGGTCAATCCCTCTCTCTCTCTCTCTCTCTCTCTCTCTCTCTCTCTTTCTTTTCACACACTCTATCCCCCCCCCTCTTTCTCTCTCTCACTCTCTTTCTCTTTCACTCTCCCCTTTTTAGTTTACTCTCTCCCTCTCCGTTTCTCTTTCTCTCTCTGTTTCACTATCTTTCTCTCTCTCTCTCTTTCACTCTTCCACTTTCTTTCAATCTCCCCTTTTTATTTCACTCTCTCCCTCTCTCTCTCTTTCTCTTTTGTTGTCTCTTTTTCACTAATCCCCTCACTTTCTTATCTAATGAATTGATATCTCTCTATATCTCTCTCCCTTTAACTCTCTATCTCACTCCATTTTCTCTACATTTTGCTCTCCCTCTCAATTGCTTCCCTCCCTGTCAATGTTCCTCTCTCTCTCTCTCTCTCATCTATTGAATAGTATTTCTACTTCAGTGTTATTAATCATCCTTTTGTCTTACATTTATCTTCTCTCTCCATGGCTTTCTTTTTTTAATAGCATTAGCCACGTTTCATTCTCTAAATTAATGTAAGATTTGAGCAACTCAAGTGTACAAAAAACACTTAAATTTGTATTATAGTCAAAGAGCGTATTGTTCTTTTAGATTTTTCTTATCAGATAAGAAAAATATCTATATGTATTTTGCTTAATGTTTTTAACGTTTATGGGATAAATATATACTAATAGTATATTGTTGATAGGCTTGAATTATGTTTGGACTTTTTAACATCGTTCAAATTTGAATTATTTCCTATACTTTTGCTATAGGCCACTACGCATACGCCCCTATCTTGGGCCAAACGTCCGGATTTACCGCCCTCCTTGCTAGCAAGGAGTACAGTCCATCCGGGTCCCAATGCCTAGGGTTCTTCTATCACGTGAGCGGTCAGAATGCGGGAAGCTTGACCGTGTATAAGCAGGATGATGGTGATATGTTTGTTACACCGAGCTGGACGATTTCAGGTGACCAAGGCGACGTCTGGAGGTCGGCTACAGTCGATATCTCCCCGACCGCGGATAACAACTACAAGGTGCGCAAACAAAATTGCATTTAAGACCTACATTATAATTATGTAGTACATTATGTATATCCCCCCCCCCCCGAAAAAAAATTAATAAAAGAAGTAACATTTGGTTGTCAGGTCATTCAGCTTCTCTAACCCTTGTTGAGTAAACTGTGCAATTGAGCCGTAGTGCTCGAGTAGGTAAGGGACATGGCAAACAAATAAGTGAATATATGGGGTGCAGTGCTTCTTCATATATACTTCATTAAATGTTGAAAGCCTATGGTTCACCCTGCCACGAAAGGAATCCACCTGTGCATCAGAAAGCTTGCCTTCCTTAGCCTGTAGTTGACAAGAAAGTGAATAAAACTCATCCCAAATGAACTGATTCTTATTAACCTTTGCATCACCCAGCTCTGGTACTATTTTTGCAATGTTGATTTTTGCAAAAAGCTTGTGTTTTTGAGGTCCACTCAGTGTTGGCCACTTCAAAGCTTTGGACTCACGGCAAATAAAGAACGAAAAGCCAGATATACCTGCATCTGAGGGAATTTATTTATTTGTCGTTTTATTTTGACAGGGTAGCCCTTTCAGTTATAAAAAAACTGTTCGATCAAGGGGCCCTGTATGAACAACATTTTTACAAAACGTATAAACATACATATTTAATGAACACAACAGTTAAACAAGATAAAATTCTTGACAACCATATGGAAACCTTTCCATACGGTACAAATGAGTCAGCTTCTCTCGATCAAACTCAGTAAACTTCTTCATTTGTTCTATATACCGCATCAAGCCTACGTGCATCTAAAATGAGTAGGTTGATAAGAACATCGGCAATGCGGAGAAACATGTGTGAGCTGGATATTTGTGGAAACAGGGGTTCTTGAACAATTGTACTTGGACTTGGATCTCTTGGCCATCTTCGCACACTCTTCAATTTCGGTGATGGTTCTAGAGGGAATACCTTTGTTAGACATCTCAGAAAGTATGTTTGATAGGTGGAAGGATTTAGATGGACACTTGCAATATATGCAGGAGTAAGTACATGAGGCACAGTCTATTTCAAGAACACACCATAAGAATTTATAGTCTCCTCCAAGGAAATATGCCACTTTGAAGGAATTACCACCAACCTCTATAGATGAGGTGCTGGCAACAGCCTGTCTTAAGTCGGCGAGATGCTCTTTGAGAGCATCATATCCTTCTTTATCTTCAAAAATGGCGATGAGATAATCACCTCTGCTAGGTACTGCATCTTCCTCTTGAAAATGGTAAATGTATCGTTCACAACATGCAGATCTTTGACGATCGACGTACCATCCCCAGATAATTTCCCTCTTATCTCATCGTCTTCTTGAACGATGTGTTTGTCATGTAAAATCTTTACTCGACTTCGTAGTAATTGCACGAAATCCCTTTGAAAACCAGTCGCATTTGAAGGAGTTGGTGTCACTGTACTAGATTGCTCGAGGTGGGCTTTGGCTTTTCTGATTTTATATATGCTGGGCAAATTGCTCGTAGAACATAACACCATATACGCCTTATCAGATATGCCAAACTTATCTTTAACATAAAGTAAAATATTGACTTTATCTGATGATGTTTTAGCGTTGTCTTCTTCAGATTTTTATTTTCTTCTGTTAGTAAGATTTATTTGTTCTTGTGTTCTTGTATGAACATTTTGTACACTCAGGGATGATACCTCGATACCTTGTGAGGAATCTTAATGCAGCTTTGCAGTCTTGTTTTAAAGTTTTCTTCCTACGAAAAGATTGGGCCCTGCTGTATGGTTGGAATCTTTGCTTTGGTGATGTACCTCGGTACTTCCTAACAATCCTTTGAGCAAGCTTGTTAACAGACCTCTGAAGATTCATGATTTCGTTTTATTTTGTAGATAGAGAGCTAATTAGCTTCGTATTATGTTCTGTAAGCTCCTCGAGCTTTTGTTTTAGATTAATGTTTGAAAACTCTTCATTCAAAACTTTGAAGTCTAACAGTTCGTTTTTAGGTAACCATTCACCAAATGCTCGTTGTTGATGTCCCCCTTTCCAGGACCGTTTTAGTTGAGCTTTCACCCTGTTTACCTTAGTAATCATGCACTTCTCAATCCGTCTAGGAAATTGGATTTTCACAGATGCACTTTCACAGAGCCTACCAAACTCAACCCTCGCGATGTCTTTCACTGGCACTTGACCTTCTTTCAGAGCATCAACAATCCATTTTGTCTGTACTTTAAAAGAAGTATGAACTTGAGAATGATCCATGCATAAATCCATAAAGTACACGTATACCTCATACAAGCAAAGAAGATAGCTTATAACTATTACACAAATCTTAATATCAGGTTCATGCAAAGCTTGTACAAAAACATATCATGAACAAATTCCTCCATGGGTAGTTAGATGTATATGAAGCAACCTCGGTCTCTGTGGCATCTCCACAAACAAATTTGAACACTATAAAATGACCCATGTTACTTATAATTTCCTTTCCATAGCTATCAAATTCTGACAGAGACCGATGCTTCCTAAGAGAAATAATAACAGTTTCATGCAAAACATAGCAACATTCACGGTCCTTCGTGAATCTTTCCATCCATTTTTTGTCCAAGGGCGCCTGTTAGTTCACTGTTCTTGTGAAAGTGTTTTACATGCACACCTCCAAATAAATGCTCAAACACATCCTTTTCAACATCTCTTGTGATTACAATTTTGGGGTCATCTTTTCTCTTGGCAACAAGACAACGTTTTATATGTATTTGTAACCTACTACAAAATAAATTGCTTCGCTCTGCCAGGGATGATGAAGTTGCCTTACTTTCAATGTCCTTCACATCAGCAACCTTACATTTATTGATCCATTCATCATATTCATCCCCCCATCCAGGGTAGGTTACCAGAACTTGCTCATCAGTTTCCTCCAAAATCTGTATTCGAAAAAGGGGATATTCTTGGTTTAATATTTTGTTTGTACATATGTCCATATTATGAATGATAATCATGCCAACATAACATAAAGTGTTTAGATCTTTTATAAAAAGTATTACACATGTAGCGCGTCTGTCATGATGACTGCATAGGCTTAATGTTCTCAATTAATCAGGCCTTATTGGATCATTCTATCGGTGGATAATTTTTGTTGTATATAAAGGCGTTTGTCGTCATGCAAACATTATGAGGGTGTCTGTATACGATGTCTTGTTTTGCTTAGTTTGTTATGACCTCTTAGCTGGTATATAGACATTCCTTTCGAATGACATCCACATTGAAAGTTTATCTCTGGACTGTAACTATGGTAACCTCACCGTGACATGAAACAGTTCTCCTTCGAGACTTGCTAATGTCTACATCATTGAGTCTTCTGTAGAATCCAGGCTCTTTGGTGGTGCATTGTCTCTTTTCCCGTTCATTCATCGCTTCTGCAAATAAATTTGACAAATAAGAGCGTCAAATTTTCTATCATAAAGATCATTTTTTCAATGTGACAACAAAATATGAAATATGTGGGACTGTACCTCCAAAATGGAACTCACTACCGCAGGCCGCCGTCACCTGTACCTCTCTACTAAGCTTTAACAGAGAGGTACTCAAGATCCAGCTCCGTTAAGCCAGGAACTTGATAGAGAAGGACTGGAATCAAGCCGCTCTCCTTTGACCCCATGCTCCAAGCCGCCGAAAAGTTATGCGCTAATCTGCAACTGTTGACCAGGTGGTGAGATAAAAGAGCGCATGAAATTTCATGATTTAGAATTCCTACATCAGAAATGGTATCACAGCAACTGTTCTTTGTCCCCTTCAATGATTTATCATTAGTTGTTAAATGTGTAATGAGTAGAACAAGCGAACACAAACTTTTTCCAACTGCAAAAATACAGAAAACACGCGAAAACACGCATTAGCCGACTTATAATAATCGAAGATTGTATATCATGGATTAAATAACGGGGCATTAAAACACGCACACATTAGCGCATTATCCTAAAATATTGTTTTTTGTCAGAATATAATTTGTCTTTTACCAACTCTGGCACACAAATTATAGGAAGGGCGGAGTACTAAATTGGAAAAATTGTTTGATGCACTATTCCCATTACATTCCCCATATAAACTTTATAACTTACACTGAAATTTTGCCGGTAATTTGATATTTTGTAATAAATGTGAAACTGGTGCATGGCCTCCGAAATTCGCCGCAGTGGAAGCGTGGTTCGGAGCATGGAACTTCAAAGCCAATTGGAATGTTACACATCCATTGTTACGCTTTAGAACTCAAGAATGCGTTTGAATAAATTACAAGAGTTACCACTCCTTTCTTTCACCTCCCTGGTTAAGCTACGGATGTCTTTTTAACTGCACATAGTTCATTGTAGACCTTGTATTGATACACTAAACGTATTATACACCTGCACAGCACCCAACGGTGGCCTGTACTTATAGCGAAGAAGAAGAAGAAGAATGTATAATTCGTGCCATTGCGCGCGAACACATCACACCCAATGGAATACACCCGGTACCCTGCAACACAGTGGAACATTTATCTACAAAATAGACCTCTTGAATCATCTGAGACGTAACTTACCCTATTCTGATGACTTGAATGAATGTCAAGATAACAATGGCTGCGTTATTTTCCATCCAAAAATAAAACTAGTTTGCAATTAGAAAGTACATAATACATGGTTAGTGTTGATTTATTATCGTAATATCTGAACGGAACTTACCAATAACTAATATGCTGTTCATATTTGTTTATCCTTTCCTGAAGATCTACTTTGAAGCCATTTCTGGCGGAGCAACTTCCAATGCAGATATCGCCATTGACGATATCCGTTTCCGTGGCCAACCTTGCCCTGCAGAGGGCGCTTGTGATTTTGAGCGAGGGTATTGCGGCTGGACAAACGACTACCTCGGTGACGATTTTGATTGGCTGAGAGGGAACGCCGAGACGCTGTCTGGTTATACTGGTCCAACTTTCGACCACACGTTTCAGAATGCGTTTGGTGAGTACATTTCATGCAAGAAAGTGGTTTATTAAAGGGCAAACGAATGATAAATAAATATAATTGTAGTAATTTTCATCATAATTAGGTCAAGTTCATATTGCTGCTGTAAATCAGAAAGGTGTTAACACCTTTCTGGCTCTCAAAACGACAAGTGATATACATGTCTGATGCCATTGCTATTATTTTGTCGTAGAGTGAATGCCATCAAATTGTTTTTGTTCAAAAATTGCCAAAAGAGTGTGACAATCTATTATTTTCTCTCCCAATTTTGACATGTTTGAATCATTTCTGAATTCTAAATTTACATTTGCTGTCAACCAAAGTAATAAGTACCTTTTATTCATCGAATATTTTCTGCTGTCTATTTGTCAATGTATTCTCTATTTTATTTGAATTTCACGTTCTGTTTGTTCTTTACCACAGGTCACTTTGCCTTCATTGAAAGCTCCTCCCCTCGTGTCTATGGCAACAAAGCTTGGCTCGTCAGTGAGCATTTCGAAAGCACAAGTGGTAAATATTTTCTTATTTCACCGTCATAATGGTATCTGTATATAGAACAGGTGTTAGAATATAAGAAAAATATATTAAAATGAATATCAGTTATGTGATTTAAACAAATATGCCAAGTGACATGTTTAATTTGTTTAAACAATGTCAAATGTAGGAGGATATAAGTGAACTGTGTTTTGTATTGCTTTACCTTGTACACGGAACTTGAATGATGTTGATAATATAATCATACAATGTAGTCATTCGCATTGGCTGGGCGTTTAATGTTAGTTTTCAGAATATGCACCGACGTTTCCATTCTTCGCTTTTAAGCATTTTGGATATGCATTTTTTAAATTAAAATTGTTTCTTCTTAACAACTCTTTTTTTCTTCTCCTCCTTCACGTTCTATTCTTCTTATTTTCATTTTTTTTTTCGTTTTCTTTTTCTTTTTCTTCTTCTTTTTCTTCTTCTTTTTCTTGTTCTTCCTTTTCTTTTTCTTGTTCTTCCTTTTCTTTTTCTTGTTTTTCTTATTCTTCTTCTTCTAATTTGTATTGTTTGCATTTTCTTTTTCTGTTACTTCTTTAACTTTTTCCTCGTCTTCTTCTACTTTTCCTCCTTTTTGTTTTATTCTTCTTATTTTCATTTTTTTCTTTTTCTTCTTCTTCTCCTTCTCCTTCTCCTTCTTCCTCTTCTCCCTCTTCTTCTTCTCCCTCATCTTCTTGGTTAGGGCGTTGCTTTGAGATGTGGTATCACATGTACGGGGAGGGGACCGGATCTCTGAGGATACACACCCAAACCGCGGACACACAACCTCAGCTCCTGTGGACAGAGACTGGTAACCAAGGCAACGTGTGGAAACACACTATGATGACAGTAGCATCCTCCGATCAGTTCTGGGTTAGTTGCTATTTTGATGCTGATGATGAGGAGGAGAAGGAGGAGGAGGGTGATGGTCATGGTCATGGTAATGGTGGTGATGATGGTAATGGTGGTGATAATGATGACGATGATGATGGTAATGGTGGTGATAGCAGTGGTGATGATGATGGTGTTGATGGTGGTGGCGGTAGCGATGACAATAATCATGATGATGAAGGTTTTGTGGATGATGAAGCTGATTATGACAATGATTATGCTGATTGATGATGATAATGACGATGATGGTGATGGTGATGAAGATGATGACAGTAAAGGGTGGTGGCAATAAGGATTTGTACTCATAATGTCGATTTAGCTTTACAAAAAAGTGATGGGCGAAATGAGAATTACCAACTACCTCTAAAATGTTAAAGGTAGAAAGTTAAATCCCACATGGAACCCTAGAAGAACGAAACTGCATTGTTTTGGAAAAACGAACCATGGTAAAAAACATAAACAACATAACAATTAGTGCAATGTTGTGTAGAAAACTATAAAAATATTGAAAAATGTATGTTCCCAGTGCTGCCATGAATTGTATGAGCAACATCCTTCAACTCTTGCCTATGCTTCGTCTACTTTTCCAGATTATTGTAGAGGGCATTATTGGCTATAACTTCACCAGCGACACGGCTATCGATGACGTCATGCTGTATGATGCTCCGTGTGGGTCCACTCCGGCCCCACCTACCACAATACCTACATTCTGTAAGAAAGTACACATTGTCACAATCTAAATTCCATTCTATTTAATGCTAGATATAGTAAGCATAACAAAACTTTCGGAAACGAAATTTGCACGAACAATCACCAAATTTATTTCCCAAATAGGTTTACAGGTGACGATTTTTTTTCTTCGAAGAAGGTGATAGGCCTAAGTACCCTTCCAATATTGTATCTAATATATCTTTGTAAAGATCTATTCTTTCAATAACATCTTTCCCTTAAGATGTAGAAGTATGATGGTACACCTTTGGCAAGGTCCATCATCTGTTTGCAGAGCAGCTTTATAAGTTCCAAAATGAATGAAAAGGAACGTATGAAAATATGGCAGTCGTTTCTTTGCCAAACCGATTGTTACCTAGTTATCACCTTAAATCTTTCATGACTTGTATGATTTAATACGATTTGAATTAAATAATTCACTTAAGCTTCCACTACTGTGGACGAAATAAACATGTTTACAGGATAACATAATTATGATAGAGGATAGTACTTAATTTATACAAATTAGTTTAATTCCGCCTTACTTTATCCGACTCCCTTCCATTTATTATAAATCCAATTTTTGTCGTTGCATGATCAGCTCCAGATTCACATAACTGTGACTTTGAGACCGGTCTCTGTTCCTGGACGCAGGACCCAGGCAATGACTTTGACTGGACCAGGGTCTCAGGGACCACTGGGAGCGCAGGAACAGGACCTGCTGGAGACCACACAACAGGAGATGCAACAGGTAAGGTTCAAGCCAAGGGATGTCATGTGTCGAAGTGAAGGGGCTCTAGACCCCTCCCCCCCCCCCCCCCCCACCCCTTACTCTCCCTCAATAAAAGGATTTGCGTTTATGATTTGATTTTTGCATTTCTCTTCATGGTCTTTTTCCCAAGTTACTGTTTGAAACAAAATCTGTCGAATAATTTGTTCAGACTTTGACTTTTGTTTTAAATTGCAGGCAGACATTGGAAATAAATATATGTACAATTGCTGTTTTGTTTGATCTTTTGTGAGAAAGGAATAGGAGGGGGGAATTGCGGACTTTAGTACAAATGTCTTTTTTTTCACATAACCTCTTAATTAACTTTTTCTCAGAGCATAAAACAGTTAAGGCAAGTGTACAAAATGATGGATACATGCGTTTGACAAACAAAGGTTCAATTAAAACCAAGATTCAAGCAATAAAATAAAATTCTTTACCTAAAAGCTGTTCCAGATGTGGGATCAGTAGGGGTCCGTACCAGCAGAGAGGGAAATCCTGTTGCGTATAGATTGTTTTTCAAATTTAGCTCATGTAGCACTAATTAATTAATCTTACGACTTATTCTTTATTATTAGTAGTAGTAGTGGTGGTTATTTTACCTGACTGCTAAGAAAGCATACATGCTTGTAAGCAACCAGAAGACTAAGGCTTAAGGTCCTCTCCGAGAGACCTGGTAATGAGGATTAATGCTTTACCAAAGGGTACTAGCGCATCGCCTTGGTTTCGAACCCGGGTCGCCGGATTACGAGACCACTGCTTTACCAACTGAGCTATCGCGCCTCTCATAGTTGTTTTTTCCTAATTGCAGGTTACTACATTTACATCGAGACAAGTGATGGAAACCCCGGGGACACTGCCAGGGTGAATTCCAACGCCCTGCGGAGCTCCGATGACAGTGGCTACTGTATGGGGTTCTGGTTCCAGATGTATGGAATACATCTCGGGAGTCTGTCCATATACTCGTCCAGTGGAGGGGCCGAGACTCTGGTCTGGACCGAGTCGGAACCAAGGGGTCCGCTCTGGCAACAGGGACAGATCCATTTCACGGGCACAGACTCATATACAGTAAGTTCGTAGATAAAAGACAGTATACATCGTATGATAGAAAAGTGGTTATAACAGAAATTACATATATAGTTTACTTTATATGTGACTGTAACAATAGTTTTAGAATGTTTTATTTCGAAAGGACTATACAATCATCTTGAAATAAATGCATTTAACTGAATATGCGTACTACCTTGCCTTTGTAGTTTTTAATTTTGAATATACATTAAGCCCGTCTGTACTAGTTTGGCCAGGGGAATAGACCTCCCTGCAAGGTCACTGACAGGTGGTTATCTCACCAAATCAGCTCTCAACTAATATAAGAAAAAGAGGATCATGAGGGACCAACAGGCACCGATTAGGCATTGTTTGATACTAGGGCGCAAGTAGCTATATAAGTAGTGCAGTGGGGCTTTAACACAACACAAACACGATTAAGGTTAGCGTTCATTTTCATCCACTGCACTCTTTAAGTCTGTTTTTGTTGGTAGGATCAGATGTTAAACATAAGAAGCAATTAAGAGAAATAAGATAAGTAGAGAAGGCAAGAGTTGTTAATACAAAGGCAGAGGGGAAAAAAGAACTCAACATGAGGGCGAGAGGAAAAGAAGAAATATTTACAAATATTCTTTAAAGAGCAGATTTGAATACTTCGGTTGCTAGGAAGTCATCATAACTCGGTATATATGCACTGTGGGAAACTTGACAGACGACATGTTGAATACTTGTGATTGTTTTATTGTAGGTGATATTTGAAGGAGTGCGTGGAGCTGATTTCATGGGGGATATAGCCCTAGATGATATCGTCTTCCACCCAGGGGCATGCCCAACACCAGGTAAAGTATTTATGTTTTTCCTATTTCTTTAATTCTTCTGATAACAATTATCAATTTTCAGTTGTTAATTTGCACTTATTTTGCTTATCTATCTTGTAGATGGTAACCACTTGTTTTCCATCTGGTCTCTTTTTACCATCCTGTTTTGTTTTTCAAATTATCTGCCGACTGGGGCCCTTTTTTCACTTCATTTTGTTGCTATTCCTATTAGGTTATTTGTTTTTCTTTGGAAATTCTCTCTAGATAAACAATTGATCTTCCCCTCCCTCTGCCATCCGCTGTCAAACCCTTACGTCTTTCCTTGTATATCTCTCCATTCTTATCTTTCCCTTTTTATTTGTTTATCTATATATATATATATATATCTCTTTCTCTCAAAAGAAAATCACACACACACACACTCTCTCCCTCTCTCTTTCTCTTTCTCTCTCTCTCTATGTCTTTCTTTCTCTCACTTACTCTTTCTTTCTCTCTCACTCTCTTTTTCTCTCTCTTGTCTCACCATTGCTTATCTTTCTCAGCCTCTCTCACTTATTACTTTCTGTTTATTTTATCTTTCAAATATCTCTTCTTTGTAAATATATTTTCTTCCTTCATTTGATAAAAATGTTTCCGAATATACCATTTTTTTTGTTTTTTTTTTTGTTTCAGACATTTGTGATTTTGAGAATGGCGCCTGTGGTTTCACTCAGTTGAACTCTGACACGTTCGATTGGGAACTGATCCAGGCCAACACAAGAGGAACAGGACCAACTATAGACCACACCTACAAGACCAGTTCCGGTAAGAACCCAGTGACACATATTCTGTGAAGGTTGCCCAAAGATTGAAACTTTAGAAATCCTTGAAGTACATATATTATGTGAACATAAATGTAGATATCTTTAAATCGGTTTAGAACCTGTGCATGTTGACTACAAGACTGAAGACTTTGTCTTTAAAAACAAACTCTAGGCAATCTACATAATATTGCACGACAACTTGCTTACACCGAACTTGGCGGTATTGTGATATATTCAATGAATCTCAACATCTTTTTTGAAGAAAAAAAACGTTCCTAACTCGATAACTATTTTCGAAAAATCAACCTCATGCGTCGCCTATTGATACATTTGTAAATGTGACTATGAAATATTATGTTATCGGAAAATGATTTCTTTGAGACGTACAATAGAGTATTGAAATGATCCCCGAGTTAATGTTTTTTTATAAATAGTGCAATCGTTTTTCCTGCTTGTTTTTCCTGCTTTTTAAAAGACACTTGATGTTTGCCAATATGGCAAGTCTCTCCTTTACCATTAACAATGCTACTATCCAAAATGTAATGTATTGGACCTCACCTATCGTGAACACAAATGAGATAATTAGTCCATGTTCCATCGAAAGTGCTTTGATATAAATGTCTTATGAAAAGCGCTATATAGTATAAGTAAAAGTTATTATTATTATATGTCCGCTAGACAACAACACCTCTTTTAGTTTATAATGCATTCTGTATGTTTTTTTCATTTAAGGGCATGTCATGTTTGCCGATATGACAAGTCTCTCCTCTAGCAATGACTATGCTACCATTCAGACAGGCTACTATGATCCTACTCCTACCCCACAATGCATGAAGTTTTCTTATTACATGGGAACATCACAAGCGTCTGTTTTACAGGTGAGTGTATGTAAATAATAGGTGGATGCAGAGGAGCCACGGGGGTCCGGACCCCCCTTCTCCTTTTTCTTCTTCTTCATCTTCTTCTTTTTCTTCTTCTTCTTCTTCTTCTTCTTCTTCTTCTTCTTCTTCTTCTTCTTCTTCTTATTCTTCTATTTCTTCTTCTTCTTCTTCTTCTTCTTCTTCTTCTTCTTCTTCTTCTTCTTTGTTTCCTTGTTCTTGTTCTTCATCTTCGTCTTCCTCTTCTTTTTCCTTTGGTTTCAGATATTTTAGATTTGCATGCCTATATAACTCACAACTGATTTTTGTTTTTCTTGGTCATCTTTTTTTTTTTTAGCAAAGCAGCCTGCCCCTTTTGCAACATTCTAAATCCACTACTGTTATATCGAGAATTATTGTCCATAAATCATACATTAAAATGTTGATGCCTAATATTCACTATATTCCTATTCCAACTCCTCGATGCATGAAGATTTCATACAAAGCACATCACAGGTTTCTTTTAAAAACAATGGTAATCTTTAAAGAACTCTACAGCCTATCGTGTTATACGAAGATCTGTATGTATAGATTGCCAGTATTTATGGGTACAGGCACACTTAACACCGGGTTGGCACTCTACTCTTAACGTGCATATCGTGTGACTCTCCCACTTTACCAGAGATTCTGAAAGAATGGTATGTTCCACTTTTCAGCAGTCAGGCTTCCAGTTCAAGTTCGTGTTTGTTCCTTCTTATAGTTGGGTGTATCGGCAATTAATCTGGCTCCGTTCGGTGTCGGGTATTCTCATATTAGGAGCAAAACCTCTTGTCTGCCCGTACCCTGTCTGATTGTGTTAATTCTTTGTAATACCATTACAGGTTTCCCTGCATGGAAGAAGTGGAGGATCCACCAGGCTATGGGCGATGAATACAGTCACAGGTCCAGACGAGTGGCACGTAGCAGAGATTAATTACACCAGCTCAGAATCATATAAGGTGAGTTCGACTGGACGTGGTGGTGATAATGATAATGATGATTGTGGTAATCATGATAGTTTTCTAGTAGAATATCCATTCGACTTTAAGAAATTAATACAATCACAGGTCCGGATGAGCGGAACGTAACAGAGATTAATTACACCAACTCAGATTCATATAGGGTAAGCAATGTTTGTGATGATGGTATAATGACGGTGTGACAGTGATGATGATGATAAAGAGGAGAATAACGATGAGTTATGATGATGATGGTGATAATGATGATAATTAGGATGATCATGATCAAAAATGTTGGTGATGATGATGATGTAAATGATAATAATAATATTGATGGTGATGATGATAATATTAATGGCTTAGTTAGTGATACACAAAACAAGCACATCTTCAGGGTCTTTTTGATAATACTGGGGATTATTAGGGGGAAATGAGTTTATCTGCCAAAGAAATTGTTCATGTTTGTTTTCCTTATAATAATGGTGACAATCCAGGGAACGTTTTTAATGGCATTTTCATTATAAAAATACTGATTTTAGAAATAAGATAAGGCATTTTTCCCCTCAAGGCAACTCTAGGTATTGAAATAACATCATTCCTCATATCTTTTCTTCCTTTTTTAATTTTTCGTTCTTAGTTCCAATTTCAAGCCTCTAGCAATCTCTACCAAGTCAGCTCTGGCGTTGCCATCGATGACGTCATAATCTCGTTCGAGCCCTGCACACCGTTTGGTGCGTGTTCCTTCGAGAATGGGCTGTGCACGTGGAAGAACGAACAGAACGATGATGACTTTGATTGGTTGCTCATTCAGGGTAGGACGCCCTCTGACGACACTGGTCCGGGCGTCGATCACACACTCGGAACACTATACGGTTAGAATTATCTCAATTATTTTAATGATACATGCCTCCTTGAATATTTGTTTTTTCGTTCATTACTTCTACTTTTATTAATATGAACCTTTTCATTTATTTCATTCAATGCCATAACGTCCCCCCCTCCTAAACAAAAAAATTAAATATAATTAAATAAAAGGAAATCAGAATAATTCAAATAAATATTTTGTTATGCATTTTTAACCAGTGATTGAATGTAAGGTATTACATTGTTTGTGATTTGAACGAAACTGGAAAACAAATTCTTTGGTTCAAGTTTTTCTCAGCAGGGATTTATTTATTTCTCAAAACTACTAGTATAGGACTGTGACGGTACAATACCCAATTAAAGTGATTTCCTAACAATGTCCGCACTTTTTTAGAGGTACCGTTTTACACTCACATGGGCGGGGCAGATGGGATAGTTCCAACTATTTTTCTTACAGTCAAAATCTAGTGTATTACTAAGTTCACCTTTTAATGTCATTCATGATGGAAATTTGGAGCTATTCCAAAAAATAATCCGATTTATCCTCTTTCCCAATTGGAATTTTTTGTTTAAATATCATTTACCATTCCTTCATTATTAGGGACTTACGTGTACGTCGAAGCCACCGGGCGCGCAGAGGGTGACGTCACAATGCTCAAGTCAAGTGACTTCCTCGCGGTATCTACACGTTGTATGGAGTTTTACTATCATATGGGCGGGGCTGACGTGGGTACCCTAGAGGTCCAGGTATGGCCAGACAGCTCCTCCTCTCCGAGTACCAAGTGGTCTCAGAATCAGGATACCGGTGAATTTTGGCGACAGGTCCAGGTATGGTTCTCTTTCATTTGAAAAAAACAAGTTAGAGGGGAAGTCCACACTGAAAAGAGAGGAACAGGTCAATGAAAGTTTGAGCAAACTTGGATTGAAAATAAGAAAGTAATGAGTTTTTGAAGTTGTGATCATTCAAACACAGATTAGCAACATTTTGACGTAGTTTGAACTCCCCTTCCATTTGCCCTGTAATGAAAAACAAAATCATTGTTAAAACACTGTTGTACTTTTATATTTTAAGATCTCCAAACCAATTAATTTTAGTATTATTAATATCATTAGTATCAATATCAATCAATGACCATATAGTTTATTCTTGATAAAGTAAGTAAAGTTTATGTTTTCTCAGAACTTTATATTGATCAATCTGAAGAGTCACAGAGATCGATCAATACAGTTTTTAGAATTAAAAAACTTTATCTATCAAGAATAAACCAACTTTATCCATCAATAATAAACCAAATTTATCTATCAAGAATAAACCATATTGACACAATCACTCCATAAAAAGATAGGGGTATTTTCCAACTTTATGGTTGACAGTGTATGATATTGTGTGTGGATAAATATTGACACTCAGTCTATCGATTTTATCACCATTAGCATCACAATCAATATTTTCAATTATTTGCATAGATCACTCTGGATCCCATCCCTTCGGCCTATTCTTATGAAGTTCTATTCAAGGGTACGGTAGGAGCTTCATATTTAGGTGATATATCATTGGATGACGTCATGTTCTACGATGGCGTATGTTCGGGTGAGTGAAAAAGTTTTTGAATGACTTTATACTCAAGTTTACAACTGTTTTACTAACTATTTTACTAGTGATTTAGAACTTAAAAATACCCGAGAATATTCACGCCCTTACTTCTGTTACAGTTCAATTGTATCTATAATATTCAGAAAGTTTAACGATCTTGTTTTTACACTTTTTAAAAGCAGGATATAACCTTAAAAATTACTTTTTTAGTGAATATGGTTTTCATCTGCATTTGTCAGGTTCGTCTAATAAGATGCTTTCAGGTATCACTATTTCTATAATTCTGTGTTTCAAGACCTGATTTCCTTGAACTGTCTTGTTTTTACTACAAGCATTGACATTATCCCCCAAAAATTGTTTGGAGGGAGGGGGGGGGGGTGCATTACTGTTATTGATCATGTTTTATCTCCAATGTGAGATTTTGTGTTTTGGGGTAGGTGCTAATGTAACTCAAATATTGATCTGTGCAATTTGTGGACCTCTCTAACGTTATTATTTGTATTCACTTCATTTAACATCTCATGGGCAATAATAATATTCGCCTTCTGATGTGGATTTGTGTTTAATGCTAGGCCAGACAAGTGTTTACCGACAAAGTAGATTTGCGACTTTGTATCTCAATGTCGGATTGGGTGTAGACTGATTTTCATGTAATTTCCGATTTTGTTTTTCTTCCTCATGTTGTCATTTCAGATCCACCCACCGATTGTGATTTTGTGTGCAATGATGGAACGGACAAGTGTCTGCCGACTAATCAGATATGTGACTTTGTGTCGCAGTGCGGGAACAGTGCTGATGAACTCGACTGCGGTAAGGGCTGGAGCACATACCACACTTTCCTTCTCTGACACTTTTTCTTCCACCTTACCATAACTAGCTTTATCATGTCCATCTTTTCAAAAGAAATTCAACTATCATTATGAAGATTCAACAAACAAAATTATATGCAACGAGACAGGTTTATTTTATTTCTTGGTAGATGGAAGTACGTCCAACTTATCTTAATACTAGAGGTGTTTTTTTATTGTATCTTTCTTGGTCAAGCGTCTGAATCCATCTGGTGTTTAATTGCTTATACAGGTTTCGTTTTATGCTCTGAGAAAAATTTAATATAGACTGTATTTGAAGGAAAAATTGTCATATATTTACTGGACATAGACTATCATGTGTGTACCTAGATTGCTTTTTAAATGTTAAAATTAAATTCAATACGTTTATTGAAAATCCTATGTATTTTTTGTATCAATACTATTTCTTGTAAACAAAACTGGCAATGTCTAAAGTGAAATATGAAATATGAAGAAAAATTAACCTTAAAAATAAACCGTATTTTAACGTAACTTTTTCACATTAATTACAATTTTTGTAAATGATTTGTTCGTATTAGGTACGACTTGTACGTTTGAGGTAGATACTTGTCGATGGTGGAACGCAGGTCATGGTACACACAAGTTCATACGCAACCAAGGATCTACACCGGATAGCAACACAGGCCCGGCGTATGATCACACGACACTCACAGCAGCTGGTAACTATTTACTATTCATTCCATATATCTTTCTTATTTTGCAGTTGAATCGTTTTGGGCGATGTGGGGATACTTTAATTGATCTTTTTGTGGTGTAAACAAGTTGTTTGGTTTTGCTCTTCCATCTTTTATTGGGTTATTTGTTTTTAATTGCTCGACATTCGTATTGATTTTCTATGCAATTACAAATTAATGTTTCAGAAAAAGTGAAGTTACATTCGATAAAACAATAATGTACCAATAAAAATATAAATGAAGGCAGGTGCTATATTTTGAAGCACATCTATTGAGACTCGATAGCATCCTTTTCAGTATAATAATACAAAATACACATTCCTTTTTTCTCGCAATATGGTCAATTTACACGATCCATGGATATTAACTTGGTTTTGTATTACATTTTTATTAAACAAATTGGGTTTATCATTACTTTCTCCATCGGTTTGTTTTCGCTTAATACATCCTTTTTTTTCCTTTTTTTTCCCCTTTTCCCTACTGATATAAAAATAAGTTTTTATAAAACACCATAGATATCCAAAGTGTCAACACTAATCAATCCCCTCTATCTTCCCTTTTTCCCTAGGTTGGTACATGTATGTTGGGACCACGCCCGACAGCGGCGCCGCCTATGCCGTACTCTCATCGCGCATGCACCGGAACGCTGCGGCGACCTGCGAGGTCCGGTTTTGGTACCATATGCTAGGGGATGAGATCGGGAACCTGCAGGTCTGGATCCAGGAGCAGTACTTCCTCATGCTGCCCTGGTTCAAGTCCGGTAACCAAGGAGACCGATGGCAGGAGGGTATCGCTGGACTGGGTCGCATCCCCGGTGGTTTTAACGTAAGACATTATATATTTGTTTCCTTGATGATGATTGTTTCTTTACCTGGCTGCATATGCTTGTACGTATTATTTTGTATTTTGTATTTATTAACATATATTTTCTTCTCAACAGTACAATATGAAACACAATGTATATAAATTATATATGTAATAATTATTTTAAAATAGAGTATACAGTAAATAATTCAGATACGGAAGGAGGCGAAAACCCGGAAAGCATAGCTTGAGTTGGGAACGCCCATAATAAGTTAACACAGTTACCGAGAGAACATTATAGATATTATTATGAAAATTACATATTATATAACAGAAGCAAACAACCGATCAGAAAAATAGCACGCACCTGGTTAATGTGAACTGTTGCAACAAGTCTTCTGCTTCATGAGATCCGCCACTGAAATAGTTTAAATTTCCATGCCCCAAAATTCGAATAATAGTCGTCTTTCCATTTGTATTCACTTTTTATAAATGTCACCAATGAAAAATATTGAAGCACTCCAACACTCGATCCGTCGCCTGTACATTCACGCTCAATCTTTGCACCGGCATAGCATTCAACACTCTCTGATATATAGGACGAGTAATGATTTAATTTCACTCCAACAGTGTCTGTTATATAAAATCGTTATAAATCGTCAACACATCAATCATACTTGAAAAACACGAATCATGAATCAAATTCTAATTACAGATTAAGCTGGATTATCAATCGTATTTTTTGAGCCTCTTGGAATCATGTCCTCACTCGAATTTCCCCCGAATTCTTGCCCCGATTTACGCCCTCTATGGCCAAAATGGTGAGGCTGTCAATTATTATTGGTAAGAAAGTTGCATGATATCTATTATATATGCGCATGTTTAATTCCGTTTCGTTTTCATTCACAGGTGAAGTTCCAGTCGGTCCGTAACTTTGATGTTCTCGGTGATGTCGCCATAGATGACGTCAGAATGGAAGGATGTGCTCTGCCAGGTAGCCTATAAACAATCAAAGATTATTTTCTACTCTCTTTAGTCACACTGCTTCAAGGAAAATTAAAGCATATTGTGTTAATTTTGCAATACATGGTTAGGATACTGCTTGATCCGAGTGGTGCGTTTCCTTTAGTGACAATGTTTCGGTATAAGGTTTGATGGTGCTATAAAGGTTAAAAGTATTTTTTTGATGATTGGGATTGTATTTGTTTTGATGTTTGGGTTCTGACTGATGACAGTCTCTCAAGTTGAGTTGTTAATTTGTGAACATTTCATGGACTTTCCTTTCCTTTTTTTTTTTTTTTTTTGGGGGGGGGGGAGCTTTCCTGGGTCATCTCCAGTTATAATGTTTCGAAATTAATTTGTATTCATATAATGTCACTTGTTAGTTGACATTTGCGATTTTATGTGCAATTGTGTAAAATAATCGTTTAGGAACAAGTTTTTTTCTCAAGCAATCTTTTAGTGCATTACGTTGTTCTGCCTGGCTTTCCGCGTAATGGTAGGCCTAATAATGCTTGGAAAATAGTTATTCATGTTCTTATATATTCCTTTAATCTCTTTCTTGTTTTTCTCTCTTCTTAACTACTATAGCTGAGCAGTCGTCGCCGTGTGCTAGTGATGAGTTCCGTTGTACCCGCAATGCATGTATTGACTCGAGTCGTCTCTGTGACTTTACTGATGATTGCGGGGATGGTTCGGATGAGGAGCCTGCCCTCTGCGGTAATAAAACAAAACAATGCTTTTCTCTTTACTTGACGACAGATCAAGATTGCATACTTCAAAATTAAACGATGGATTCTTTATGATATCCCTATCATCCCCTCTAACTCTCTCTCTCTCTTTCTCTCTCAATCTCTCTCTTTTTGTCAACACTACTTTTCATATACTGACTTCTAATATATGAAATGCAGGCATCCTAAATACATATAAAATCATCTACAGGTTTGCTTTACTATGAAGCAATAATTTACAAGTGAATGGCTCTTTTATAGACTAATGTGATTTAGCTTGGCAACAAAGGATGAATGTATGTGCTTCACCTAGTTATACCACTAGTTTTATATACATCAACATTAAGTATCATATGTTATACTACACAACATGCCAAGTTCCTTGATTGAAAGGATCTGGATTCTCATAGGCTATCATAAACATTATAGTTTTTAATAACCTTTTGATTTTAATATTAGATTCCGATGTATTTTTTGGATAACAGAGGCAATTCATGGTCAATCAACTTATTTGTTACTTGAACATACACTATTTATGTAGGAGGGTATGATCAGTGCAGTTTTGAGGATGACTTCTGTGATTGGACCCAAGATATCTATGATGATACTGATTTCATCAGAAAGACCGGGCCATCGGATACAGAGAACTATGCTACCGGGCCATACAGAGACCATACAACGCAATATACAGGTAACTTGGTTAAATTTCTGTAAAGACACCATTCTTTATACGATGCGATGTGGTAAGTCTGAAATAAGTGTCTAAGATTAAAGTGCTTGTGAATATATACATGCATTGTTATCATCAGTTTATAGTGGAAGTGCCATATTCATGCTAGTCGAATGCAATATGTCTGAAATACCATAAAAGACTATATTCATAATGGGTAACACTAAGTAGGCCTTATGTTATGTTTGTAGTGTGAATCGTCACTCACATCATTTTAAGAGCCGCGTAGGGCCTAGCATTTGGCATATGTGGTTTCAGCTGAGTTTTAATCAATTCGAATGTAAGCAGAGCATCGAGAAGCATAATTGTTATCAATTGATAAGAGGGTGAAAAAATACAGTTTACATACAACAAAAAAGCTAGGCCTGTGCGTAAAAAAACAAAAACTTCAGTGCGGATTTATTGATTTTTGTTTTCATGTTTATTTCTAGGATTCTACCTTGTGATGGATTCGAGCCAGCAGGGATTATTAGAAGGAGACAAAGCAAGACTGTTCAGTCCTGCATATCAACAGGTCAATCAGAACACACACTGCAGGGTAAGATGCACACCATATCACATTATTTCAGACCTCGTTCACACATAAAGCTAGGGTAATACATTTTAAAGCTCTTTGGAAGCGCATATAGAGATGTTATTTCATAACGTATGCGCTATACCTGAACTGAACTATTATTATTATTATTATAATCCACCAGAAATCAAGATTGGTGCGTCCAAGATGCACTTTAATACTCATTAGAAACAGAAATGTAATGTTCGCTGTCCAATGTCCACCCCCTTTCCTTTTTTCCCCTCTCTCTTTCTCTCAATTTCTCTCTTTCTACCTCTCTCATTCTACCTCTCTCATTCATTCTCTTTCTCTGCTTCTATCTCTCTTTCTCTGTGTATTTCCCTCTCTCTCTCTTAGACGTCATATGTGTTAACATCCATCCTTATGGAATACACATTACAATGGTTCATATCCCACCGCTGCCACCGAAAAGATATTTCCATAATCAGCAGCTACTCTCTATTGCGTATTGGTATAACATTAAACCCCTGTTTGTTTGTTTGTTTGTTGTTTATCTTTAAGTTATTTTACATCATGTTCTATATTCCCTCAATTTGATTTTGGTGAATGATTTGAAGAATATTGAAAATACATACATCTGCTGTTTAATTCGGATCTCAGCAATATAGATTAAAGTAACTCTTTCGTATTTATCAGAATATATGAAAATAACATGCTTACCCTTTGGCACCTTAAATGAGGATGCTGTACAAACGAATAATTAATTTGTTTTTCAAATTAATGAATTCAACATTTCTTTCTCATCAGTTCCGAGTGTGGTACCACATGTTCGGTGATGACATCGGAACCTTTAACATTTACTACCGGGTCGGCGTCGGAGCCTACCTCACATCCCTGTTCAGCAAGACCGGGCACTCCAATGACTACTGGGAGCTTGCGGATGTTGAAGTCACATCAGATTTCAACTTCCAGGTAACAATGATATTGTCTTGTTCGTGACAAAATATATGCCCAAATTCGTTAATACTTGATTAATTGTTTTTTGTTCAATGTTTATTCGGAACTTGAGGATGTTCAGTCATGTCAAATATTTTCTTTAGGGTAACATATGCATTCTTCTGCAAACCAGGTGACAGAAAGACGATATGAATTATGTCAAAGTCCTTTTTATTAAAATATATTTTGTTGTGTTCAATGAATAGTCGGAAGTTGCTCATGTTCAAGTCACATAAAATCCTAATTCCAGGTATGATTAGTTTTTCTTCGGCGTCTTAGACGTCTGAAATTAGGCGCTATATGGTTATGTAAAAGTCATGAAAGCGCAATCTCCAAAAGTTGCTTTTTTGTGTGTGAGGTAGCGTTAGAAGCAGCTTGTACTGTGTACTTCGCAAAGTTAGATGCATAAAGATGTAATTTGAAAGATAATGATAATTTTTATGAAACATACCTTCTGGTTGTTTTTTATTAGATCGTAATCGAAGCTCTTCGAGGCAACGGCCCTGCTGGTGATATAGCCATTGATGATACATCCATTACACCTGATTGTATCAGATCTCCAAGTAAGTCAATATACCATTTACGTAATGTAATCAAATTTAATACACAAATCGTTGTTAAGTTAAGGGCCTGGTTACAAATGATTTAATTTACCCCATACAAATAATTGTATTTCAATAGTCAGAATGCGAATTATATACATTACATGTTGTAAGGTAGAAAAGGCTATAATGTTTGTCCTACCTCGCAACAATTGTATATGATTTAACAGGTGAATTAAATAATTTGTAACGAGGAACTTAACAAAGATTTGTGCATTAATTATATCATTACAGAAATTGTAAATTCTTATTCATACAAACTTTCAACTTCTTTATAACTACTTTCATTTGATATATTTGTTGTATTTGAAAAAATAATATTTGTTTCCAAAGTTTCTACAGAAAACTTTGACATATAACTTTTATACATCACAGTTGTATGTCCATCTCACGATGGTGGGTCACAAATTAAAGATCAAAAGATTCAATTCACACACTGTTCAAAGTCTCATTCTCTGTTTTCAAAACATACATTGTGTATGAGCTACTGTGAAAAACAGTTTACAATCAATGTTTATATATTGTCCATTCATTCATTTTTGTTCCAATGACACGTATATTACTTTTCATTTTTGAGCTTATAACGCTGAAAACTTAATTCATTAATTGCTGGATTTGTTTTTATCTCGAAAAGCTGAATTGCAACCAGGTGCAACATCGCCCCCTATCGTTACGTACGGTCCATGTGGACCCGGAAAGTGGACGTGCTCTGATCTGACCTGTATTGACCTGGAGCTATACTGTAATTATGAGAACGATTGCCCTGGAGGAGAGGATGAGGCTGCTTGCGGTAAGGAGTTTATTGAAATGGACTTTTATGGTGATGATGGTGATGATGACGGTGATGATGATCTTAAGGAGGAGGAGGATGGTGATGATGATGATTAGGAGGAAATTTATCTGCATGTACCATAATAATGTTGATAGTGATGACTGTAATTATGAGAACGATTGTTCTGGAGGCGAGGATGAGGCTGCATGTGGTAAGGAGTTTATTGACATGGACTTTTTTGGTGATGATGGTGATGATGGCGTTGATGATTATCTTAAGGAGGAGGAGGAAGAGGAGGAGGAGGAAGAAGAGGAAGAGGAGGAGGAGGAGGAGGATGATGGTGATGATGATGATTAGGAGGAGGAAGATATGCATGTACCATAATGATGATAATAGTAGTGAAGATCATAGGTTGGTTATGCCACTGCCATGATGATGATGATGAAAATGGCGAAGATGATTTGTGTGGGTAATTTTGATGATGATCTGATGATTATGATGGTGGTAATGATGACTCATGGAACTTATCCTGGTGGTGGTTAATGTGGTGGTAGTTGGGGTGGTGGTGAAGTTAATTGACTATTTATAATTATGGTGATGGTTGTGGTAGTAGTAGTGTTCATTCTGATGGTGGCAGTAGTAGTGTTCATTCTGGTGATGGTAGTGGTTATTGTCATGATTATTTTTTAAATCACGATGCTGCATTTTGTAATATTTCTAGTGTTGGCTACATGGTAATTAATAATGACAATAATATTTGATGATGACATTGGACATAATGATAGTGATGGTCATTGACCCTTTAAGTTATAATAAAATTGGTCACAACTTAGCAAAAGTTGATAATTTAAGGAAGGAGATTCGGAATTTCCGGGTGGTGATTTAGTAATGAAGGGAGACAGCTTGTACGGGTCACCTTCATCACTCTAATGAATTTGTAGTCACTACAAATACCTTTCTTGTGAGAGAATATTGCAATTATTAATTTGTTTTGCAATATATATTCCAGGATCCTGTGACTTTGAGAGTGGTCTTTGTGGTTACCAGGATGATAGCTATGGTAGCTTTGCCTGGATGAGGGACCAGAGTGAACTTCTCCAAGATGCTGGTGGTAAGATTATAATATATTAATGATAATAATAATATGAAGCATGAGAGGAAGAAAAAGGAGGAGAAGGAGGGCAAGAAGAAGAATAAGGAGGAGGAGAAGGAGGAAAAGACAAAGGAGAAGAAAGAGAAGGAGGAGAAGAAGAAGAAGAAGAATAGCTATAATTATATTGCGCCGGTATCCATCCCAGGGGATTCTCAAGGCGGGTACACATTATTATTATTACCCTGGCTTTAATCAGGATTTAAGGTACAAGGTCCTACCAGGTCGCCATTTACTACTACACCTGATTGGAGAGAGGCAAATGTATATTAATGACTTGCCAAAGAATAATTCTGATTTAATTTGCCTCATACCTTTCATGGAAAATGTTCATGCTAAGCTTTGTGTAAGATGTGATGTCAATATTATTTTATTAAAGTATTGAATGTTTTAATATTGACATAGGCTAGTGCCAGTCAGATTTTACTGTTGAATCTTGACGTACAGTTTCATATTGATAGATTACCACAGTAGTGTACTCATCAAAGAAATATCGGAACATGTCTATCCACATTTATTGAAAATGAAATATGACTCTTTCTGGTTACCAGATATATTTCAGAGTATTTCTAATTTTTATTATATAGATAAGACTAGGATTCATATTGTTATATTCGCTATTGTAGGCATCTAAATGAAATAATTGTGCGTGTTATTTGTTTAACAAGGTTTCTACATGACGGTTGGCAGTGGCAATGGGCAGTTCAATGAACCAGCTAGGCTCGTGAGTACAGTCCTTCCTGACACCTCACCGGACTGCACCATGACATTCTGGTATCTTTATCAGGTGAGAGACTGTACAGTAAGGCTATACAAAACTATTTTTTTCACTGAGGTAGCGGTTTCACTTCAAAGTAAATTTCGTTTCTTAATTCTACTATGAAACCAGGAGGCAAAGAAGTTTTGGTTTCTGGTTTTCTAGAAATAATGTATGACGCAATACTATACTTTAGGTTCAATCAGGCGCGGATCTACGGGGGGGGGTTTAGGGGGTTTAAACCCCCCCCCCCCCCTTGGGCGGCCCAAAAAAAAAAAAAAAAAAAAAAAAAAAGGAAAAAAAAAGAAGAAAAAAGAAAAAAAAGAAAGAAAAAAGAACGCACGCTGGAGAGAAACCCTTTCAAGTGCAAATATTGTGAGAAGAAATTCAACTCATCTGGTAACTTAACCAAACACATGATAACTCTGGATATAACTGTGTATTTAACTGTTACTTGATTTAAAAAGACGTTATCATGCACTGCTTTTTATGGTCTCCATTGTGTTAATAGATGCCAGGAAAACATCACTTACGGGGTTCAAATAAACACCCCAAAAAAAATCGGCTCGCCGCTTCGCGGCTCGTGGACGATGCTCCGCATCGTCATTATTTTGGTCAAACCCCCCCCCCCTTAGCAAAAAGCTAGATCCGCCCCTGTCAATGGACATTATATAAGTACAAATCTTCCTTCAAGCATATTTACTCATCCTATGTCTCATATTGCAATAATAATTATCAATTGCAATAACAAAAAATATCTCTTTGTATATTTTAGTTTCACTGGCAATGAGCGATGGAGACAGAGAGTCAGATATAACGTTCGAAATGTATATTGATCAATCGAATTCTAATAATCAAGTTTTTCATTACCATAAAATGTATCCTTGCGATTGCAATGATTAGCCGTTATGTTCTTTTCCTGAGAGGTCAAAGACAATACACACACAAATTCTCGAAAGAGACAAACAAACATGACCATTTTTGACAGGTCTAATGTATAATGTCTTGCTTCCCAATAATTTTACCCTTCATTCTCCTCACTTTAAAAACATTTTCTGATAAATTAAATCTGTATTCTTTGATCTAGGTGTCAACCAGTGCTCCACTGACCGAGTTCTACATGCAAGTAGTCAATGCAAGCGACCCCGCTGACTTGGCAGATGTTTGGATGGCGCCCTCAACGTCGGTTGCAACGTGGACCCAAGCCACGGTTGGATTAGGAAGGCAAATAACAAGCTACCAGGTATAGAGAAATACACTGTTCTCCAATAAGTTGACACAAGTTTGTTCTTGCCTCTCTTCATGACATGATTTTGGAAAAAATGGTTCAATGTGGTTTATCTTTGATAGGTAAAGTCTATATCCTCTCAGAGCGTGATTAATCAATGTATATGTCTCTATTTAGATTGATAAATAAATTGATAAATAAAGCTGCGAGAAGATATAAACTTTACATGTTAGGAATTTTTCATATTCTCATAATAATGGGGTCATGAAAAGAGATTTGAAAATATGAATGGTATTTATACAACAATCTACATATTGCTTAAAAATCATGACCAATATTTGATATTTTTTCTAAATACTCGATTTTCTATTTTTTTTTTTAAATCCCACAGATATTAAATGTATGTTAACAAGTATGTTCATGTTATGGAATCGTGTTCTTTCTTCTCACAGATCAATTTTGTCGTCGTCATGTCGGATGACAATGACATGATCGCCGTTGACGACATCAAACTTGATGGATGCAAGGTGGAGTCGTATGTCCCTTGCGAGGTCCAATGCGATAATCTCCTATGTGTGCCCTTCTCCAAGAAATGCGATTATTCGGACGACTGTACCGATGGGACAGACGAAAGAACTTGTGGTGAGTAAAACATGCTTTGCTCCAGAAATAATTCGAAGTGTCGTGGTCTACCGGATATGATTGTGTATTTTTGTTAATGTCTTAGGTAGATATGAATTTGTTTATTTTAAAATCTCAGTACATATGTCAATGAAAACTGATATAAGTATGTACCAAACAATCTTTGTATGTGTATGTTTTTAGATGCATATCAGCGATGTGACTTTGAGATGAATCTCTGTGACTGGGGTCAGAACAGAGATGATGACCTTGATTGGTTATGGATGACGGGTAATCAAGGGGCGCAGGGCGGTGCCCCAGGAGTCGACCACACCCTAAATAACCCATCAGGTGAGAAATTCGGGGAGATTGTTATTTGATTTGAATTGACTTGGTTTTGGCATTTATCCAAATACACTAACTGAATATGTAAACATAAGGTATAATACAAATATGCAAACATTAATAACTTCATGTCAAAATATGATTCACATAATACATATAATAAAAAAAAACTTAATATTTTTATAGTCGAGCATATTGAATGTTGTTTGGAGAGGTTAAAGAAGAGGGGTGGTGTTTGGTAGTAGTTGTGTTGGTGATGGTGGTATAAAGGGCGATGGTGGTGATATTGGTTGTGGTTTGCTAGGGCAGTGCTCCCTAGATGGACCACACCCATAATAACCCATCAGGTGATAGGTTAATCAACATTATCTGAAAATGCCCAAGGGGTGTATTGTTGTGCTCTTTAGGTGTACCACACCCTAAATAATCCTTCAGGGGATAGCTTATAATCACGATTACCCGAAAATGTCCTAAATGTACCCATTTTTCTAAGCAAAAAGTGTACATAATCCGAATTCAAGCCCATTTTCATCTGATACTTTTCATGCAGGACATTATCTCTACCTGTATACCTATGACAAGGATGCTAACAAGAGAGCAAGACTGGATGGTCTCATCTATTCTAGACCCAATGCTGGTGACTGCCAGGTGAGATATATATTTCATTTCGTATTTATATGTATCAAGATAGTCCTGTTTCTCCTGATACATATCATATTTATTATATCGAATATAGGGAAATAGATAGTTCTAGTTTTAGGCCTTAATCGCTACATTCTATTTAATAGAAAAATCTTTTTTATTACAAATACTCATAGAATGCAGCATCAAAGAGGTGATTTAAAAATGCATTGTGATTAAATATCTTTTTATGTAGGACTTGTGCGTTGTTTTACATTTTACACTTGATATCTGCCTTCAATTATCAAACCTTATCTTTAATAATCATCACTGGGTATTTTTTTTCCAGAACTATTCCACATTTGGTAGGCTTTGTAAGTGCCTCATCAAACTACCTAGCAGGTGTTCATTTGCACATACTTTATCTATCCTTAACTAACCAAGTATAATTTCTAGAATTTCTTGATAGATAAAGGCATGTCCAACGTATTTAAAGATAAAGTTGAGTTCTGGTCATGCGATTGCATTTTGAAAGAAACGGTGTGGAATCGATCAGAAAAGGTTAATCATCTAGCATATAAGTATTTGTGTGTATTGCAAGGTTCTGGAATCATCAAAATGATAAGGAATTTGGCCAAGTCTTGGTAAAGTTACAAGCACTGTACACAGAAGGATGTATATGGGGCTACACGAACACGTGGCGTAAAAATCCGTCCCCATTTTTACGATGTTACATGCCATATTTAGAATATGAAGGCATTTGAAAAGCCATGCTTTTCAGGGAACATGTTTTATCTGATGTTCTTCCACCCTTGCATAAAAGCAATGATAACGCTCACAAATTGTTTTTGTCACCTCTTCCCAGAACTTAACCTTCTCTTTAAGTATTAGAATCTTATATTTCATTTCACCTCTGTTAGTCCAAGGTATGTATCCGCCATTTTGTACATTTGCTCATACAGTTTTATACTTTTAGAAAAATTAAAAACTTTGTTTTGGTTAAAGAAAAATAATTGAATTTCTTTATTTCTTCCTTGCAGATGAGATTCTGGTACCACATAAACGGAGCTAACGTCAGGACACTCAGGGTCATGACCTTGATATCACTCTCTGATAACCCACAATCCATCTGGTCTAAATCCGGTCCGCAAGGAGATGCATGGCTGAGAGGTATCGCGGATCTCGACCCAGGAAGCAAATTCCAGGTAAAGATGCTGATTCTTGACAAATGTGTCTTTTGTCTTTAGGTTGTATTCATTTCAATTCAATTCAATTTAGTTCAATGTGGTTTATTGCAAATACAGAGTAGTAGTTCCGTGAGTAATTGCACAATGTTAACATAGATTAATTGATTGAAACAAAATATAAAATCAATAAAAATTTAATTGACGTAATCCTTTAATATCAAAATCACACATTCATACAAAAAAACAAAACGTTCATCATAATGCTAAATAGAAACAACAAATTTGGTGGCTGAAATCTCTCTTTACTTTAGTATACTCAGCTAAACTCAACTATACTCTCTTTTGTATAATTACCTTGGATCTACCTCAAATTTAGATTAAATCATAACAGCATGTGCCTATATATATTTCGTTGTTATTACTTACAGGAAATGAATTTGAAAAGGAAACAGATACTACTAAAGTTTTAAAAAGAAAATTGTATCTTGTTAGACTAGCATGTATATATTCTAATACACATGGTTTAAGAAATATAAAAAAAAATACTATTACAATATTGGTATTTTTACATGTATAACATTCAACAAATTTAAGTGGTTTATTGTGAGGGTGTTTGTGTGCGTGCGTGTGGGGTGTGGTTTTTTCATATTGAGGTTTCGGTTTTCCCTTTGCATGAAGAATAATTTGCACAAAACAATACAATTTTATGCTGGTTTTAATTGGATACTCAAATAATTATTCTATATGTCGATTTGTTTTTAGATTCTGATAGAGGGAGTGGCAGGCGGGTTAGACGATCATATGAGCGTTGATGATATCTCATTCACACCCGGATGTGTAGTCTCACCAGATCAGACCCTACCTATCAAGGTTACTCCTTCAAGTAAGCACTTCTCTTTAGTTTTACTCCGTAATGTGAGACGAAAAATCAATATGATTTGCCATGAAAAGAATTCTCGTTTGTTATGAGGTGCATAATATGTTGCTTGATGTGTTTCCTAAATTGCATGATATACTCATTATAATATTTTACTTTAAATTTGTATCTATTATTATTATTTGTAAGATATGGAAATTATTACAACATAACTAATGATATAATAAAGCTTACCACTAATGGTAACTTTGCCATCAATAGTATCGCGGAAACATCAGTAAGCAGCCAAGCATCATTTTTTTTTTTTTTATAACGGAAAATAATCTTTAATATCCTTTAAATTGGAAACACATTGAGGGATTAAAAAATCATTGTTTCTCTATCAAAATTTTACATTTTTTAACTTCCAACAATATTCTTGCCTATGTTTATTGTTTTGAAAGACATTAAATTAATTTAAAAAATATTATTGTTAGCAATTGGAAGAACAGTAATATATTACGCTTTGAAAATGAAACTTGTCCTGATCGAAAGGGTTCGAATGAATAATTATTCTCTATACATCAAGGTGGCCCGAACTGTAACACAGGAGAGAGAGCTTGTGACGATGGATCTTGTTTGACTATCACTAAATTCTGCGACTTCAGGTTCGATTGTGACGATGGCAGTGATGAAAAGGAGTGCCGTAAGTCATTCAATACTACGATATTGTTATTGTATAATATCCTCTTAGTGATTTTAATTCCTATCAATGCAGTGTATATATTGAGACAAAAAACATAATTTCGTAAATATGTTGTTTCTTCAAGAATGCTATTTTGTTTAAAATTAGCAGAATGACTTCATTAATTTCATATTTTTTGAAAATATTGTGTGGTGTTTCATCTAAAAGTAAAATTAGGGGATGGATTTCTAAGCGTGTAAAGGTTCGTCAAGTTGTTTTCTCACAAATCCCTTTTATGGTAGTTAAGAGTGTATTCAAACTCGAAAAATCTCTATTCAGACAGACTATTTCAAGTTCATATTCAAATACATCTTTACCACATGTAACTAATAACAAACAGAATTATATATTTGTTGGTGAATGAAACACTTTAAATACACTATTCTTGTTCATTCTATAGTAAAATATCTCTCTTTGTTCATCTTTTACAGCTACTGTGTGTTCATTTGAGAATGACATGTGTTCGTGGGAGCAATCTCTCAATGATGATTTTGATTGGCTGAAGCACAACGATTCTGATTCTTTCGAATACCTGGGACCTGATACCGATCATACCATGAATAGCCCTGATGGTAAGATTTATGAGACAGTTTATGTCTTTCCCGGATGTCTCCCTCTTGCTCCCTGTATCTCTTTTTCTTTTTCTCTATAACTCTTTCTTTTTCTCTATAACTCTTTTTCTCATTTTTTCCTAATTAATTTCTTATCATCCTGGTATTAACTTTCTTAACTCTTTATTTCTCATCTAATATAATGATATTTAAGTATTTGAATCTAACTAAACATTTGTTTTCTTTGTTTTGCATTCCTTTCTCCAATATTCTATTTTGTCTACTAGTGTTTCTTTATAGGCCTAGCTAAAGTATTAATTCCAATAGTAATTCCATGTTATTTATTTTTATCTTCTGCCAGCGAAGGCCACATTTTTTGTGTTTTTTGGACGTAATAAATTATGTTTGAATCTGAATCTGAATTTCAGAATTGTTATTTTGGTGATATTGCTTTTTCGTTTTCTCTATACATATATTTCTTTAAACCAATGTCAGGACAATTCCTTTTAATATATTTTTTAAAGGTGAATGAAAAAACGCCATCTCCATTTTGGTATACCCTTACAAAATGTAACTGTAAAAGTAAGTAAATATCTCATATATATTTGTGTTTTAAAGGAATATACCTCTTCGTTGACGGCTCTCAGCAGTCCACCACCAAATCCACCAACCAGTTCGCCACCTTGGTGAGCCCACGGTTCAGCCAGGCTGGCCGGGCTTGCACCGCCTCGCTCTGGTACTACTCTTACGGCGTTGACTACGGAATGCTTGCATTGAAGCGTAAGGTTCTAACGGACGAGCGCACGTTGATGGTCGTAGATAGCGGGAACACCGTGGAGAGCAAGTGGATGAAGGCGGAGATCAAGATTCCCCAATGTCTTACGGACTTCCAGGTATGGTGTCTTCTATGGAATTTTGAAAAAACAAAGACATCGCTTTATCTTGGTGCTATAAACCCTTAACATGCATTTAATTTATAAGTCTGCTTTTTGTGCGAGATGGTCGTGATGCTAACATTAACTTTACATGTAATCGTTCTTTGATTTTTTTTTAAATATATATATTTGCTGGTAATGTTCGGTAACATTATGGAAAATTTGATTCTGGAATTAAATTGTGATTTCTTGTTCCATATAATTATGTTTACAATATTTGTATTATATTTATGACAAATCTATTGCATCCAGTCGCTACAGAAAGATTTTGTTACAGAATATCATGGAACGCATGCAAAAACATATTTTGTGTCTGTTTGTAATGCTTATATGTTTGTTAAAAAAAATATGGAATAGGTTCATCTACCGTTTAAAATACAAATTCACTAATTATGCAGTAATTGATATTTTGTGTCTCATTCACGTAACTGAACAGTTCAAACAAAACAAGTACTTTAGGTGGTATCTGTTTCATTGAGACCTTACGGATTTCTGTAATTATCTTTGAATTTTCAGGAAGTTCAGGAAAACTATCAGAATACTCCAGTAGATATCACTAGATTCTTGATGTATACCCAGAAAATATTCTCACTTTTTTCCTCCTTTATACATATTTTGTTTAACCTTCGAATAATGTTTATATTGTTATTTCTTTCTAATATGTATGTGTGTGTGTATGTGTGTGTGTGTGTTTGTCTCTCACTCTCTTTCTCTCTCTATATATCTATCTATCTCTCTATCTATCTATATATCCATCTCTTTATCTCTCTCTCTCTTTCTCTCTCCATAGGTCCTTATAACCGCAGAGAACAACCAGCCCCAACCCTACGCTGGCGGCTTTGCCATCGATGACATACGATTCGACAACTGTGCGTATGACATGTACACACCAGTAACGTGTGAGGACGGCGAGGCTAAGTGCGATAGCGGCCAGTGCTACCCCATAGATAACATGTGTGATTTCACAAGAGACTGCTGTATGGATAACACAGATGAAACAGACTGTTGTAAGTTTGAAATTTATTATTTTTCTTTTTCAATATGCGATTTTGGTGGAACCGAATGTATAAATTGCCGTCTAAATTTCATTTATTATGTTTACAAGTAGTAACATTATGTAATATATAAAAAATTATTAGTTTTTAATTTAAGAATGCGTTAGAATGCCCAACCAGGCCGAGAATACGGCATCTGCAAGAATCGTCAGTATTGAAGGAGGCAGATTATCTTGAAGAAGAAGAAGAAGAGAAGAAGATATAGCAATAATGTAAATTGAAGAATATTTGTTTTGAATAAATCCAACGTTAAGGGTTGGCTTCATTTGACGCAAAAAAAGAAGATATTTAACAAAGAAGAGGAGTTTTATGATGTATAAATCCAACAAACATTGTTAAGAGCCTCTGAGGTAATGCACGAGGTAATTTATTTAAAAGACTATTTGCACATAACCTTGTAAACATTTTAAGGATTTATATTCTTAGTTTTCATCATAATCATTGATAAAGATGTTAGTTGCGTCGAAGATTCGTGACCTCGTTTTAACCTTTTGTATTTAAATCGTGAAATGTTTTCTCGATATTCGTCTTGTATGTATAGTATTCGTCACACATATTAACAACTCCTAATCGTTCTTTTATTCTTTACACGTGTCATCTCCAGCGACATACAATAGATGTGATTTCGAAAGTGGCCTTTGTAATTGGGTGCAGATGACCGATGATGATCTGGATTGGAATACGATACAGGCATCCACCTCAACTTACCTTAAATTTGACCACACCCTAGACAGCGAGAGAGGTAAGGAAACAACCATGTTTTTGCACTAGCAGCTAGTTTCAAGTGCATGATGGAGGTTGTGTGTCTAGGGACCCATTTCACAAACTTTTCATCAGTGACAAATGACAGTCTTTGTTATAAGCTACTGAAATCCTTGCTTCTGATTAGTTAGCAGCAGTTTCGTCACTGATTGTTGTCATTTGTCATTGAAAAAGGGGCTTTGTGAAACGGTACTCTGACTGTCACAACATGATGACAATAGATTACACAATCACATCTTCATAGCATCATACCGACACAGCAGCAACACCTGTAAGAATTCAAAACAAAAATGATACATACATACCTGTACAGCCGGTCGTACGTTTTTACATTTTTTTAATCCGATCTTTTTTTCAACGAGCCTTCAGCTCATGCGCATATACGTACATCAACATATATGAATTTTTTTTCTAAAGGCGTCATTAGAGGGACATTTGGAGTGAAAAAATGAGTCATTAAGTAGACATTGTCATTAGAAGGACAATATGGTGTCCTCTTAACGTTTTTTACGTTTTATTTCTCATAGAAGGCCCAATTTGTTTATATATCTCTCTATAAATATGTAATTCCACTAAAGGTGTCATTGGAGTGACATTTTGAGTGAAAAATGAGTCATTAAGTAGACACTAGGGTTAGGGTTAGTGTAAGGATTAGGGTTAGGGTTAGGGTTATGGTTAGGATTTGTATGATGTCCGCTTAATGTACCATGTAGGGTTATATATTTATATATATATATGGGTATATATATATATATATATATATATATATACATACATATAAGGTTTGTAACAAGACGCTAAACATAAATTGAGCCCTCCCTTTTGCATTTGGATTTACTAACGAAATGTATGCATCATAAAGTGCTGAATTGCCATCCTAGATATTTATTCTTTATAATATTGTATATTAAACATACGTCTTAAATGATTTATGAAATACTGTGTGTAAAGTTTTTCAAATTGTAAGTCAACTGTCCGGATACTCAACTTCTCTGGACACACAACTTCTGGGATCACCTTCACAATTTTTTTTCTCTCTCTCTATCTCTGTCTCACACTCTATGTATCTGTATTTCTCCCTCTCTCTCTCGCTCTCTTTATTTATATGTCTCTCTATTTGCCACCCCCTCCCTCTGTATCCCACTCTCCCTCTCACTATATATCTATCTTTCTTAATATGCCCATCTCTCTCCCTCTGCCTCACACTATCTTTATATGTCTTTCTCTATCTTCCCCCTCTCTCTTTCTTTCTCTCTCTCTCTCTCTCTACCGACGTATCTATGTTTCTCTCTATTTGTTTCATTCCCTTCCCCTCTTTCTCTCTCTCTTTCTCTCTCTATCTCTCTCTCTCTCTCTATCTCTCAGGTTCCTTCCTGGTAGTCATTCAGTACCAGCAGTCGTCTGCTGGTTCTTCTGCTCAGCTTGGTAGCTTCATCATCAACCCAGTATCATCTGGATGCACGGTTAGTTTCTCATCTTAAAACATTCTTCTTCTTTTTTTTTCTTTCGTGAACTCATTTCGTTTCTTGTGGCAATGATACAGTAAGAGGCCAATTATCTAGATAATATGCCGTCTGTCACCAATGATCCAGCAAAAAAATCCTTCAACGAACCAACAAATTTGTTCCTATTCTAGAAATTTATTCTAGAAAAGGATTTTTTCGCCGGAAAATTCTGTCTGTTACCTGTCTGTGACGTACGTGAGTGAATTATCTAGATGGCTATTATCTAATTCAAGATGGATCAGGAAAATTGTGTCTCACACCGCCTTTTGTTTTGATAGCAAACCATAATAACTAAGTATCTTGCGATCCTTATTTTAGTTATTCGTCCACTAGCCCGTGTTCAATGGGAAACACATTTCTGTATTATTAAACAGTCAAACCTGTATATAAAGACCATTCAAAAGAGACAAGAAAAGTATGAGCAGGCGGTCTTTGTGTGTAAGTTTTTTTAAAAACAGAATTCTCTTAGAAATTCCGCTCAAGAGAAAACAAAAAACCTGGTCTTTTTTAACAGGTGGTTTCTTAAAGCAGGTTTGACAGGTACATGGACAATAAAACATGAATTATGAGTCTTGATAACAACTTTACCACTTCTACATCGCACAATTGATCCTTAACCTAATTCATCTATCTTATCCAGATGAGGTTTTACTACTTCATGAGTGGGGAAGATGCGACCGTTACCATCACAACGAGGACCTTGGTGGGCGGTACAATGGCGGAGAGGTGGAGTATGTCTGGTGACCAGGGGTTGCTCTGGAATCGGGGATCCCTACCACTTACCAGTGGTGACACATTCCAGGTGAGAAAAGAAGAACATGATCGCAAAGACTCTCAAGAAATCCATCCAGGGGCGATTTCAATATCCTGGGACCCGTTTCACAAAGCCTTTTTTCAGTGTCAAATGGCAAGAACCAGTGACAAATCTGCCAATAACCAATCAGAAACAAGGATTTTCTTAGCTTATAACAAACAAAATGTAATTTGACAAGGATGACAAGTTTGTGAAATGGGGCCTTGTTGTATTGACTATAATTCAATTCAGTTCAATTCAATACGTTATTATCCACTAATCTTGCATTGAAGTTTGTTTGCTTCCATGCATGCGTGATACACAATAAATACAGATAATGCGTATGATGATAGTTCAATATGATATTTAAAGATACTCAACAACAGAATTCGTTATACCCATAGTAAATTTGATCTGTTGAGTGTACTTTTGTAAGTCGAGAATAAGAGGTGGACAAGCTGGATTAGGGCCTTTGTTGAATACTTTTTACACGTAATCTTTGATACGCCACATCCTCAAGAAACACATATTTGATGAAGCCATTATTCAAAATAAGTACAAAACTTGGTTCTTGCTTTCATCAGTTCGTTTATCTTTCAAATCAACATATCTTTTGTCTTTCATTTCTTTAAGGTGATCTTTGAGGCGATGAAAGGAGCAGATTCCGAAGCTTTCTTAGCTCTTGATGACGTATCATTCACACCCGGGTGTGTCCAGTCTAGCACCCCTCTACCAAGAAGTACCACCACCCCTCCACCAACTACGCCCAATACCAGAGGTATGTCTGCACCCTCATCATTGTTCTTTACGATTGAATCACTATTTTAGGTCTGCAGGGCCTATGTGCACTCGATAAGTGGTCATATTATTAACATAGTAATAATAATAATATTGGATATTTATATAGCGCACATATCCACCATGCATGGTGCTCAAGGCGTTCCAACTATTACCCCCGGCTCTGCTATGCAGCCGATTTCGGCGCTCACATCATTTAAGGAATCGCTTCCTACCGGTACCCATTTAACACCTGGGTGGAGAGTGGCATATAAATACAGATATAGGCCTACTGAGTTTGTTATCTTACTAAAGCTGAACTCAAAGCTAAATCCAAACAATATAAATGGGATCTAATGTTATCAAAAAATGTTAAAATAGAATAACAAGGCCTGACTGGTTGCTATAACCGGCCAGATTACAATCTAGCAAATTCAAAATAATATTTGTAAAGAAAAGGTTGAGATCTGTTAAGCTTTAGTAGCTTGTACAGAATTACGTGTATCATTTTTACATTGATCTTGTTTATACAGTGACCACTCCAGACAAAGTTCAGACAACAGCGTTCACAACCCCTAGAGAGCAACCCACACCTGCAGGCCAAAATTCAGGTATGTTTAAGTGTTTATTTGTTTGTTTATTTGTGTGTTTGTTTTGCCTGGCTGCTAAGAAACCATGTTTATGCGTGTAAGTAAGCAAGCAGGGGACAAATGGCTCGGTAATTCAATGAGGACTTATGCCTTACCAAAGGGCACGAGCTCATCAGCTTAGTTTTGTACCCACAGTCTTGAAGCAATAGTGTTATGTTATTTTCCATCCTTAAGGTTTTAATGTTCTTTTATTTGAGGGGGTAATAATGGATTGTTTTCTCATATGACAGTATGTACTATATTGACATTGACTTCAAATAGACCAAATTGCTAACATATTCAAATTAAATGCATACTTTTTAAACAAAGACTGTTATTGACAACCTGAAAGCTTGCCAGAGGCTCGCCCAACATAGCAAGAAGTTATGTACGCAGACTGGATTCCAATTTTTTGTAGTTTATTCATTAATAACAGGTTAATGGATTAACTCTTCACTAGGGCCCCAGGAAATAAACATCCATCAATTTGAATATGTCAGTATACCGGTCTTTTACACACGTATACACATTTCAATTGCAGGAACTGTTTACATCGCTGTGGGCGTTGTCTCCGGGATCTTAATCCTACTCGTGTTCCTGGTTCTGGCCTACCTGCTGGTATCCAAGAAGAGAGGGTGAGTCAATAAGCCATGTAATTTGGCTTTCCTCGAATCATCGGGTCATTGCGTCGTGAAATGTTGGGAGGTAATTTTTGTAAAATAAACCCCTCTCATCTACAAATTGTCTGGTCCAATGTTCCCGAAACTTTTTGAAAACCCTACGGCAAATCTACTAAAGGTCGTGTAACGTGGCCACCCCACCCGACGCGATGACCTGATGAATCGAAGTAAGCCCCACAATTCTGACTTTAATAATCCTACCTCAAAATGGGAATTCAGTGTAATGAAAGGAAGTTATCCTAAGCCATTTATAAATATATAAATTTACTTTGAATATTCACATGTTCAGGGACTAGAGCAAATACATCGGTTTGCTGTGATTTGGGGTTAATTAATCAATCGTCTTGTAATGTATTACTTTTATCTACGTTTGCATTAATAGCTTTGTTAGGTGGAGGAATAAATGTTTAAACTTATATTTTTAACCATCCCAAAAAGGCAACAGTTATGTTTTACAAGATATGTTTTACAATCTAGGTTTTACATTAGTTATGTTTTACTAGTTAGATTTTACTAGCTGCATTTTACTACTTCGGTTTAACTTGCTAGGTTTTACTAGTTAGATTTTACTAGTTAGGTTTTAATAGGATTGTGACTGATGCTTACATATACATTTCAAGTTAGTTGTCTTTTTGTAATCAAGAGCCTTGCTATAGGGTGAGTGGGTGACACTTCACTTTTATTTTTTAAAAAAGGTGGGCCTTTCAGGTATAAAACCCTCGAGTTTGTAAAACCCTGATGAATGCAAATAATTCAGGACCCACGTTTTTCTCTTGTCCAGATTTCTCACATATATGCACTTTGTACAAAATTATGAATTAAGGAAGGCTTGGTAGTGTTTTATTGTTTTTGTCCAAATTATCTTACTTACCAAAAAACATATCTTCTTATGCCAATTAACAATAGGCTAAAAATGTGCAGAAAAGAACGTGTATGGATGATAAGTTTCTGACATAAGGTAACACCTAAAAAGACCCTTTATTTCTATGTGCTTGATTTTCCAAATTTGCCTTGATTTGTTTATCTTTAATGATAGGTGCACAAAATTATTTATATGTACATAGTTATGAAATATGCCACAGTTGTTAAAATTCTGATTTGTTTTTTGTTGTTTCTACGATTGACCTTCTGCAGAGGCAAGAAACCGGCAGAGGAAGTGAATATCCCTGCTGCAATGGAGAATCAAGGCTATGATACAGACTTAAACATCACAGCTGTAAGTACATGTTAAACCTGTAAAATAATACCGGCCTCTCTAGACAGGTTCTGCAACACACATTTCTCTATTTACCAAAGAATCGTGATATAGGATGGTAACTGTACATTTTTAATTTCTTTTGAAGTATCGTTTAATTCATGCAAAGCTTATACAGCTATATTTATTACGTATGAAGTTTAAGTAGCGACGGTATTATTAGATATATATACCATAAGGATCTTGTTTCGGTATGTACTATGATAATGTATACACTTGCACATAAGTACATGCATGAACCTACAGGTAAATTGTAATGGTTACAAAATCAACGACAATTTAAAGTTTTCTAAATCATTCAAGTAATTTCTTTACCTCTTAAAAATACATGTTTTCTCCTTTTCCATCCCAGTTTGCTATGCAAGATATAGACACAAATATGTATGGAGCCAGTGGAACATACACTTCAGCAGTAAGTACATATCATGATGAATACAAAGTCCATATGACTATAAAATCCTAGCAAATTGTCAGGAAAAAATTGAGCGCCACTTACGTTGGCTTATTTTCAGCTATATGCAGTAGGGTAGAATTAGACCTTCAGTTCTGACTTAGACTTAACTGAAAATGGGAATACAGTGTGACGAAAGAATTTTAGCCATGGTGTTATAAATAAAAAATGGGCTCTGAATATATTCACGTGTTCAAGTTGGCAGGAGATTGAAAATAGACCATAAATTAAATTATGAATGCTCGGATATCGTTATACAAAAGTCTCTGTTGATCCTTCCCCCCCCCCCCCCCCCCCCCTCTCTTTCTCTCTCTCTCTCTCTCTCTCTTTTTCTCTCTCTTTTTTTTTCTCTCTTTTTCTCTCTCTCTCTCTCTCTCTCTCTTTTTTCTCTCTTTTTTTTTCTCTCTTTTTCTCTCTTTCTCTCTCTCTCTCTCTCTCTCTATCTCTTAATTTCTCTCTCAATCACTCTCTCTCTTTCTCTCTCTATCTCTCACTCTCTCTCTCTCTGTTCTTTTTCTAATTTGTAGACATCGGGAAAAGAAGGTTTCTCAAATCCTACCGAATTGTTTTCCTCTTACTCCAAAACATTTATGTTTTCTTTCTCCAATTTGCAGGCATCGGGAAAAGAAGGTTTCTCAAATCCGACGTACTCAAGTCCCGTGGAATTGCCCTTTAATAATGACACAACAGCTTAACACTTCAAATACATCAAATTTACTATATCTGTTTGACATTGATATCTTCTTTTTTTTTATCAGAAATTCTTTCACAATAGACTCTTTAACATGTACTGTATGCACTATAGAAGAAAAACTGCTTGAGCCGCCATAATAAGTGTAACTCAATTGCATAAAGCCGTCGTCACATTAAATCGAAGGCATGACATTTTCCGTTTTGTTGCCAATTTTTATGTTTTTATAACATATTATAAACAACAGATGCACAAAACTTACCGTTTTAAATGCTACAGAATGGTGATTTAACAGACTATTAAGTGCCGAAATAGTGATTATTGTTTTCTTAAATCAAGTGATTTGGCAGCCAAACAGGGAGAAAAAAATAGTGAGAAAACATCTAAAAAACGGAGAGAAAATAGCAAGTAGCTCGAACAATAGAATCCTAATTTTAACTCACTGTGCATACTTCTCTCTATAAATCGATATTTTTCATTATTTTATTCTATTAAGCATTAATCATGAGAAAAATATCTGTATAGCATGTATAATAATAGCTTATCATTTTATAAATACAATTATAATATCTATATATGTGATGTTTTTGTATATATATATGTGTCTATCACTATCATGCGTAAGAGTGTATGTATTGATATAGGTGGTATGTACAAATAATACTTTGCCCCATTGATTGTTTATACAGAGATAATATCTGAGGGTTCCTGTTCTTGATCAAACATCTTTGTGTGCTGTAGTCCAGTGTGTGCCCAATAATACAATATTTCTGAAACGATATATATCCCTGGTGAATTGCCGTTTGGTATACAACCAGTTCTTCTACTACCCAAAAAGCCTATTACCATCTGGTCTACACCCAGCCTGTCTACTACATTATATGATCAAATGATTATAGTAGACCATATGGATAGTAGACAAAATTGACATTAGACAAACTAGGAATTAGACCGACTGGCAATTAGGCCAAATGCGTAGGAGAATTATCGGAGATTAGATCAAATGGAAATTATATCGTATGAATATTAGTCTAAATCGTCATTAGACCAAATAATAATAAAACGAAATTATCATTATATCATGTGGATAGCAGACGGGCTATATGTAGACCATGAACTGGGTGTAGACCAAATGGCTATAAACCAGTTTCTCTACCTTGTTTTTATACTACCTTTATCATGTCTATAAATTCAAAATGTCTGATTTATATCTATACTGGTATTTCTATAATTCTTTGTACGTGACACGTGTAGGTTGTCTTTAGCAGACGTATTTTCCAGGTTTGATATTTTAAATCAATCTTCAGAATATAACTGTTTTGATAATTGCCTTAATACATTGTACATGTATGTAAAAAAAAAAAATGAAATGTGTTATTGGAATGAATAAACATGAAGTCAGAGAGCAACGATGTGTCTGTTCAAGAGTGTGCTTAGGTGTGGAAAGTTGGTTGTACGTAAAATAATTGTGTCCGTCCCATGTGTCAAAGAAAATGTTGAGTTCTTGGAAATGTGACAAATAATTTGTGATTACTTCCATTCTCTTTAATGTTAGTGTGGAGTGTATCATAGAGAAAAAGAGTATCTTACAAGAATGTCCCCTGTGCTGAAAAAAGGGGCTCTCCCAAGGCCCTCATTTTCCAAATACGACATGTAACGGCTAAAAGTTGGGGACCTTGCCTTTTAAGGGATTCGTTAACCTAGCGCTCAAGGGGTGAGGGGGATGCACATTTTTAAATTTTCGAAGACCAACAAAAAATGTGACGATTACCCCCACCCCCCCCCCCCCCCCCTACCCCCACTGAGCGACTATTCGACCGTCGTGATTTTCAAATTTTCGGGAGCAAAAAAAAAAAAAAAAAATAGTGCCTCACTCCCCCCCCCCCCCCCTTTTAAGGGATTCGTTTACTTTGTCTAAGATTTTGAAATAAAATCCTGGATTAAGCTCATATGGCCAGTGGCGGATCTACAGGGGGTGGGGGCCGCCCCCCCCCCCCCCCCATGAAAGGAAAACATCATATAAAACACATGATTTTAACCTTTTTTGGGGGGATTGGGCCTCCCCCCTAGCGCTCAAGGGGAGAGGGGGATGCCAATTTTTTTAATTTTCGAAGACCAACAAAAAAATGTGACGATTACCCCCCCCCCCCCCCCCCCCCCCCTGTCCGTGAGCGGAGGGATACCATGCGTGTTCCTAAACTCTCTGGTACGTAACAAAAGAAAAAGGTCGACCCGTAATGACTTTACACACCAGACTTTTGCTAAAAGGGGGGTGCTGAAAAAGGCTCGTATAGCAAAATAAAAAGGTCGACCCGTATTGACTTTACACACCGGACTTTTGCGGTGTTAGAGACTTTGAACGCATAGTCATGACAATTTTGACGGCATATCCCATAATAACTCTATGACATCATTATAATCTGCCAATATACATGCATGCTACAAGCGCCATTACGAAAGTCGAGGACCCAATTTATAAGGTAGGCATAATTTGTTAATGCTAAAATAACTTTTAGAACAGCTTTAAGTGGATACATTTGAACACATTCTTGTTGATTTTCTTGTCGTCTTAAGTACATTTTGGCAATCACAACTATTGCTTCCTGCTTCGCAACACGCGAAGTAGCCTTATACTTCGAGTGCCAGTACAATAACACTGTCTGTCACAGTAGGCATATCTCCGGGTAATTTTGGTCTTGGGCATGGGCTGGGCCTCTTTTTCAATCAATTTCGCTAGCAGTTTGCCGTGGTTTTGTTTCCATATTTTCAAAAAGTTGGCTAAAAATACCAAGATTGACTTGTTCCCATGTACAAATGTTGCACATTAATATACAGCGTATTTTAAGAGACACCCCCCCCCCCCCCCCCCCCCCCGTCTTCATACAACTCTACGAGCCACACTGTGGCCACATAGCGATAAACAGTGCGTCCCCCAAAAAAAACGAAACCGAGAAGTATCGATGTTTTCTATAACTTAATCACATTTATAATTAATAAATGACACATATTTGGAAAGCTTAGAACCTCTTCTTGTATTTAATGCGACTCACATGATGCATATTTCATGCACGAGTGATTTAAATGAATTTGAAGAGAGGAAACCAAAAAGTCAGTTGGCGGACGGTATCTAAATTTCAAAAAGAAAATCACATTTCTAAAAAGTTGAGGTTTTGCCCTTTCATATGGCACCTCAATCAGGAAAAATGAGCAAGGAATTACAAAGTTCTGTTTGCTTAAAGTAGTGCTTGCATTTCAATAATTGTATGAAACGAATTAGTTTTCACTGGGTGCCTGCCGTAGCAACAAACAGAGTTGACAACAGACTTAACTACGCCTACGGTCGTACAACGGTAGCTGCAACCATAAAAATGTCAAAATATGTAGTTGTGATATATAATTTCTTAACGGGAATAGCAAATTGGTCAATTGTAGTCAAGATACATTGTTGTATGGCTTAATTAATATCTTGACCTTGAGAGAGAGCTATACCACAAAAAAGTGATTAGTATTTACAATTTCATAACTTTAGACTCGATTTCAACTGCGACAATGTTCACTGAATATTGTAGGATCGCATACGCTTCCAATAAGTTCATGTGAACCAAATTCATGACCCCATACCAGAACTTTGTATTACTTTTAAATCTTGTAACAATTTCTTATTTTCGCCTACACATACTCCTAGATATGTAACAGGTTGATCAGTATATACAATGGCATTATCATGAACAAAATTATCTACAATATTAAGTTTCATAACTTCTGTCTTATTCCATTTTTTCGGACCTGCATAGTCTTCAAAATCGTTAATTTCATTCATAATATATTATATGTCATTAACAGATTCCACAAATAGTTCCATCTGCACATTGGGAAATTGTAAAACTATCAATACCTATTAACACTGAATATTTCAATCCCTTTAATCTGTTTTATTTTGTCTGATTTTGCATGCTAATATTTCCACCACTATGTTAAAAAGTAATGCCAATAATGGGCAACCCTGGTAAACTCCTCTTTCAATAATCAACCTTTTTGAAATCCATCCATTATTCATCACAAGACCGATGACGTCAGTATAACAATTTTTTATCCAGGTGATGAAAGATTCTTAGAAATTGAGTTTTCGTTTTACATGAATTTGGAAAAAAACGGAATACACTGTCGAATGTTTTTGTTTAAATCTAAGTATAATCCGTAAACTATTGGATGTCTTTAAATAGTCGATTATATCTTGTACTAATCGCACCTTTTTAGCTTTAGATCATTTCTTTATAAAAACCTCTTTCACCAATAAAAAATATACTTGATAAAACACATTGAAGTCTTTTAGATAGTACTCTGGCCGCAATTTTATGATCATTATTTAATAATGAAATTGGTCTTCAGTTTTCTAAATAATCCCTATCCCCTTCTTGAATAACAATTTACTAAGACCCTGCCATTGGGAAGAAGATATTTTTGTTTGTGATATCCCTCATTTAAACTTGCAATAACCAAATCTTTATTTTTTAAATATTTTTTTAAACCTTGTGAAACTGAGCACTAAGACCATAACTTCCAGGGGCTTTGTTATTACCCATACATTGCAATGCGTATTCACATTCTTTTTCACTTAGTAACCCTTCACACTTCGATGCCTCTTCATCGGTCAGAGTACTAACAATGAAATTTTAAAAATATTTATCGTGCATTCCTTAAAGGTACTATGTCCCATTTGCAGGCTAAAAATGAAAAGGTTAAACTCCAACGGCATTGAAAGATAATACTAATTTAGAACTTCCCTAAAAAAAAAGGGGGGGGGGAAATGTCTTTAAGTGGGAAAATAACGACTATTAGCTGTCGAATCGACTTAAGAGCTATAGAGCCAGAAAGTGATAGTTTGATTTTCAGACCATTGTACCGAATGGTCCTACGTTTTGTGCTGCGCAAAGATTCAATCAGTTTTATTTTGGCCAATACAAGAAGTAGGTTATTGATGTAGACAAATGCTCATGTACCATTAACAGCTCATTTCATGTATGTTATTACCAAAGAAGAATAAAGAGCCAGTCAGTCACTCAATAGTGTCTGAAAGTGATGTATAGCAGGTAAACGGGATTTCCTTGCATTATTTCAATATTATGACACTTCTAACGTTTAAATTTCACAGATAGGACATACATGGCATATTCATTATTCCTGCAAAGTTCTACAGAATTTGATGTTGGCTGCAAAAGGGACATAGTATCTTTAACTTACACTTTAAAAAAAAAATATTTATGAATTTTCTGTAAAACCTTTTCCTCATCCTTTATCATTTTTCCATTCACTTATGAACTTTCTATTTTCTTTTTCTGCGCATTGCGCTTTTCCAACTGTAAACAAATCTTTGCATGCCTTCTCACCCTTTTCAATCCATTTTGACCTCGATCTACACCCCTTTACATTTATGTGTGTAATATTTATCTATTTTCTTCTGTGCTTCCTTTATCTTACTAATAACATCTTAATTTGGATCCCTATCTAACTGTTCCCTCAAGGTATCATATTCCTGTTTAAGTTTATCAAAGTCATTTTTGTTAACATCATATTTTTGTTTACAGAATAACATCGTAAATTCTTTTATCTTAACTTTAAATATTTTCCATTTGCCCTGTGGTGACAATTGTGTGTATTATAATTTGACTTGTTTGATTAAATTACGTACACCAGTCTGATATTTTGCATCCACTTACATCATTATTATTTTTCTTCCTAAATCTTTGAGTCACGTATCTTCCGAAACAATCCTAATAATCTATGAATATTTCAAATAGATTAAAGAAAGCGTGTTTGTCGAACTAAAAATAGCAATCAGAATTGTGCTTTGTGTTTCCAGCCTAGTTGTATATCGTGTGATGTATTACCGTAAGTACGAATAATACAATATCAATATTGATCTTCACGAATTTAAAGAACTTTAACCCTGTCGAAAGATTACGTGGTGTAGCCACAAACCTCACTCAAAAACGTGTTATCACTCAAAAAGCAATGTGTGTTCAAAATTGGTAGTTAAAGATGAATGCTACATATCAGTATCGCAAAAAGGTATTTCCCTCTTGGTCTACTTGAAGATACTAAATTTGTTTACAAGCAGAATGTTTGTCATGGACATTTTTTGTCGTAAGGTTGCATATATTCGGTGATGAGGTTTATCAGGGAGAAAATATGAGCGCTAGCTACGTAAAGATAATAGTCCATGGCAATTTTGAAGATCATAGTGGAATCTCAAGTATGAAATAAATATTTAATAAAGTGCCCCCCCCCCCCTACTTGATTTCTCGTGTACCCTTTGAAATAAAGATAAACTATAAGAACAACCATTGCCTGGGAATTGCCTACAAGATTTATCATTCTGTTTAAGGTATACACTGTTGGTCATAAAGGTGGAATAATTATTTGTACCCCAATTTATGGAATGATTTTGTAAATGATTTATTCCCAATTAGTATTAGATTTAAATAATAGTATACATTCTCAGATTTTATTGAACAATAATTTGCGAGTGTTTGTTTGCGTGAATGTTAAAGCATGCGTGTGCTACTTTGCTAATTAACTAGAGGACCTACGTCCTTAAGTCATAACTGACAGTAACGATGATTAATGCCTCAAAAGGGCAATAATATAACTGATGGGCACGGTTTTTATTCTGGGGCCTCACAGTAACGAGGCAATTGCTTAGCCACTGAATCATCATTGTACGCCGCGAGGGCTAGGGTACGTCGCCGTCCCCACCAATACAAAAAAAAAATGCAACAAATTATCAATAATTTATTGCATTCCCCCCGGTCACCAACAGGAGAAATTCCTCTGTAGGGCCATGTATTATGGTTCAAGGCATGTCCACATAGAGGATTTGTTTATGTTAGGGGTCGGGGCAAAATGCCATTAATTATTGATAATTTATTGCATTATCTTTTCGGAGAAATCGATCACGTTGTCTCTGTTAAAATTATTGGGATTGAGACGGATATTGATAGCTTCCTTAACCCTCCGTGTGTACCAATTTTGTTCTTGGGAAAGGCACTGATATCAGACCGGCAGTTTCCCCGATGTAGGATCTATTACATCATTTACAAGGGATATTGTAAAAAATGCTGTCCCGTCTGTGATTAAGAATAGGATAATGAATTGAATTAATTCTTAGCTATGGTGTACTTTTGTAGTATGTACCCATTAATAATAAAACCAGCTCGTCTATCAGCAAAACGGAGCTTTTTTAATCAATAATATTGTATCAATACACTTGGAAAGAAGGTTCAAACTTGAATAATTTATAATGATCTTTCTGTTCACTTCCCAAATTTTGTTCATAAAATGATACATGTATAAATAATTTTCATCCAAGATTAAAGCCAATTAAAAAAGAGATTTATTCACAATGCAAGTTTATCGTCATTGCAAACATAAAACAAAACTGTTGATTGGTCAAGTCTTGATAATTGTTCCAATGTTAACGACAGTTTTTTGTATTTGGGGTGTAATGATATGATATATACGATTTATGTTTTCACCTCCAGACTGCAGCAAAAATTTGCCTCAGTTCAAGAGACCACATATTACTAAAGGTTAAGTGAAATCTAGAAAACATATGAATGAATTGTATAAAATAAGTCTAAAACCTCAAATTTTTCAGCATAAATTAATTATAAGATACAAGTTTTAAACTTTATTCCAAAAATAAATGCTGGAATGCAATATTTTCATTAATGCAAGATTATATTCAAATGTAACGATATATTGTCTTTCCAAAAACATAATGTCTTACCGAAAAACATGTATTTAAAAAAAAAATCAAGATGTCTAACAGCGGAATATTGCAAACGAGTTCAACTCTTTATTTTGTGAATATAGGTTAAAATGTTATCAAAATCAAAATCCGATCCATCGCCTTCATTCTAAGATAACTTTTCATGTCAAAACCAAGATTATTCTTCGTTCAACATTCGTCTCTTTGTGAAATAATCAAAATGTATTCTTTCATCAAAGCTTCAAAGGTGAATAGATCGGATGGTTTATCTCCTCGAGTTCTAAAAGAATATATACACTATATTGTTAATTCATTGTGTGATATGTTGTTCGTTCGTTGTGCGATATTTTAAATATGTCTATAAGTACTGGTACTGCAGTTACATAAACGAAATAACGTACAACAAACCCTATGAAATCTTTGCAAAATAGTATATTTCTAATTCCGGTTTTCGCAAGAATTATTTTACTTCCCTGTGTGTAATATTTAATTTCTCCCTTTTTACATGAAACTGACAAAGGTAATATTTGTAATGGGGGTGTTTATTGACCTTTTAAAACAGTTTAACACTGTCCATCAACCACCCAGTTCTTCTTTAAAAATACTCTTGTATGGAATAAGAGGCTACCCTTACAGTGGTTCCATAGTTGAATAGAAAACAGCGTTTGAAGGTCGAAAGTCCGGAGCCCCTAGACGCTCTCGCGTTTTAGCAATTTATAGACATCTTGAGGGAAAGACAATTTTATTTTGTGCCTTAATATTTGCACCGACCCTATTGCTTTAGTTTGTGAGAAATCAGTTCTCTCTCTCTGTCTCTCTTTCAAACACACACACTCTATCCCAAGGGCAATCTTATACAGTGTGAGTCAAAAAAAACTTTACACCTAGGAAATTACTAATAATTAAAAAAATAATATATGAACAGTAAAGTGTTATACATCATGTGAAAGAGTATTTCATCTCAAATCGTTTGGTACCATTTTTGGGTGGTATGTGTTCACGCTTGGATGAACAGGAGGTATTGTTTGCGAGAGTGCAAAAATCGAATTGCGCCAAAGTATTAAAGTGAGAGAATGAATTGAATGTATGAAATGAGATGCATTGCAGATGTTTTTTTCAGTAGCAAAGTCACAGACATACACACGCACACGCGCATATGAAACACACACACTAACACACCCACCCACACACACGCGCACACACACAAACATATGGTAATTAATGGTGTTCATTTGGAGTAAAATACGCATGTACAAACAAAACACACATTCTGTTTTAATATGCTTTTTCAAACTTTATTTTTTACTTGATCTTCAAATTGTTAACGATCATCATAATTATGATTATAATGTTTATTCAAATGCTTATCATCATGGATCCTTTGAAGCTTCATTTGTGACCAGCAAGTAACTGTCCGTTCATCTACTCCTCGACATGACCTCCGTCCCTTTCGATGCACTTTCTAGCGCGATGGAACATCTCCTGAAACACTCGACGAAGCATGCGCCTGTCTCTCCCAAGTGCTTCGCTCTCAATCCTGATCCTCTCTCGTAGGTCGTTGAGGTTCGCAGGTGGGCTCTGGTACACCCGAGACTTGAGGTAACCCCAGACGAAAAAAAATCAAGCGGTGTTAGGTCCGGGGATCGAGGTGCCCACTCCACAGGTTCGTTCAGAGCGATGATCCTGTTCCCGAAGAGTTCTCTCAACCTGGTCATCACAATCCTTGTCCTGTGAGCAGAGGCACCATCTTGTGCCCACCAAAGGTGCCTGAAAGGACCGTTTCTCTGACGCCTAAATCGTGCCATCTGATCCAGAGCCGGGACAACCTGATCATCTATCATTCTTAGATAGCGCTCCCCAGTCACTGTCTGTTCAAAGAAGAAGGGTCCAAGAAGACTTCCATTTCCTAGAAGTGTGTGTGTATGTGTGTGTGTGTGTGTTTGTGTGACTTATTGAGTGTGACTTTGTGTGTGTTTTGATATGTGTGGCATGATTAATTTTGGTAGGGATGTTATTTGGATCTGCAAAGACCGAATTAATACCGAAATCCCAATTGTTTTGTTCAAACATCACATAAGCATTATTTGGCGCAAGTTGATTTTTGCACTCTCGCAAACAATGCCTCCTATTTATCCAAGCATGAACACATAACACCCAAAATGGTACCAAACGATTTGGGATGAAACACTCTTTCATATGGTGTATTTTAATTTACTTTTCATAAATGATTCTTAAAATTATTAGCATTTTTCTAGGTGTAAAGTTTTTTTTGACTCACACTGTATAACAAAGGTTTGCCATGGATTAAGGTTAAGAGGAACAACTTATATATTTAAAAATGGGGTCCAGGGGCCCGTCGTAGCACCTGTCAGTTGGTTAAATCATCTCTCTTTCTCTGTTAAAGTAAAACAACAACAACAATTCTCTTCATTCCCAACCCGTGATCTTACACTTCTCAGCGGCGTTCAGAGAGCTCTTCCAGTGCAATGCCGAGGCTGTATTAAAGCGTTTTGTTATTGATAATAATCATTACTTCGAATGTTTCCCATCACTGAATATTGATACTATTGTCCAATCAAAGTTTTACCTTTGCAATAATGAAAATAAAGTAAGTTTTTTTTAATCTTCAGGCAGCTACTTGAAAGACAATGTCATGTTACTTTTTCGTCTTCTGTTCTATCTATGTCCGAAGTCTATGTTAGCACATGCTGTGTTAACACACCGGCACTGCAATCTTTATTTATACATTTATTTATTCATTCTTATCTTTGTTCTTCTCTGTCTCTCCTTATCCTCTCTCTATCTATATTCTGTTATTTTACCTTCTTTTCTCTTTTTTTTCTCCCATTTTTTCCAATTTGCCCCCTAATCCGCAACTGATTTATACATGTATGCACGTATTACGCAACGCTTGAGATGGAGTGGGGCTTCCATGCCATCTTATACGTTGCCGACCTTTTACTCCAGGACGGCGGTATATATTTATATATTTCTCTCTCTCTACTTTTTCTGTCTTCTAATCTTTTTAATTCATTATTTTTCTCTTCTCTTTTATTTCTTCCGGTGCTCTTTCTGATCCTCATTTTCTTAGGCCAACAACAACAAACAGGTGTCCGGCCGATTAAGCCCCTCCTGGATCCGCCACTGGCGAATTCTTTGTTTTAGTCTTTGTTTTGTTTTCATCCTTAAAATTGTTCGTTGAACGATGCTTTTCTACATGGCCTAACATTATTTTGTCCTTTATTATCTTTATCATCAATGTAGGCATGGCAGAGGAACAAAAAGGCAAGCAATTTGGCGATAAATTCTTTTTTTTTTTTACTTCAACCACTCAAAACATGATTTGATAATGATAAGGAAAAGAAAAGATAAAGAAAATATATAGGGAAAATAACAAAACTTTAAATCAGCTAAGCCAAACAAGATGGAAAGAGAAGAAAGCGAGGAAAAGAATAAAAAGGAAGAAGGGGGTAGGAGGAGAAATAATGATAATAAAAAATAATGATAATAATGATAGTGATACAATTTATAATTATAATAACAATAATAAAAGTAATAATGATAATAATTATAATAATGATAATAACAATGATAATAACAAGGGCGCGATTTTCAAAGAACTTTTAGATAATTTTTTTCATATTTTTAATTACTATATCTTATCAAATAGATTTCATGGTTCTAGAGGATTTAATATGTGTCAGTGTTCATGCGATATAATAAATATCGTAAAGGGCACACGTACTATATTCAATTCAATCCAATTCAAATTCAATAATGGTTTATTATGCAATTTCAAAATACATGCATCGTAATTGTCATTTTACATGAAAAGTAGCAGAACCTGGATTGTTCATATTTACATGTTGACATAATACAGTAAATAACTCGCATTTTTAAATATTGATACGTTAACAAGATTGTTTAAAATACATTTAAAATTGCATTACACATTGGGAATGACAAAAGGAAGTTTTTTTGCTTTAAAATGAATACATTGGATTTCTATTAATTGTCCTTTTTTTCTATTTTCAATTCCCTGGATCTTCGTTTACCTTTTGCATATTTATCCAATCATGGTTATTTCATATAATAATTATGTTAGTCATCTATCTGAAAATTCTCTCCTTTTAGTAACATTTTTGTTTCATTGAAACTATGCACAAGCCCGTAAGCACGGGGGGGGGGGGGCACCGGGGGGGAGGAGGCACGTGCCCCCCCCCCCCCCCCCACCAAAAAAAAACAAAAAAACATCAAACTCTGGCTACGGCCCTGACTATGCACGGGTTTAAATATATACATATACTGAAAGCAATAACATTATCATGATTAGGCAAGGTGGGGAAAAATTATATTTCATTTATACCCTCGTGTTTGCACTTGTAGTTCCATCCATCTTTATTATAAGTATGAATGAATGAACCCTTAGTTTAACATGAGGGACATGACGTCTACTTATTTCGTTTGATCGGTGTCTGTAGTAAGTAGTAAATATCATTTGGAAACATGGAACGTGTCAATTACTTGTGAGATCATGATAATGAATACAGTTCGATATAAGAAATTGTCATGGTTTTAAACCAAACTAAATATAAAGAAGATAGGCAGCATTTTTGTTACAAGCAAATTAAAAATAGAAAAATATTTTCTCACTTATAAATGCTTAGTTCTACCGCTTGCTAAACCAGTGTAAACATAAATTCTAGGAAAAATAAAAGCATAGACATCGTCATTAAGGCTTCTAACTTATAATTTCATACTCCCCACGAAGAAAGAAAATGGAATAGATGAGCATCATTTGTTTAAATAGGTCATTCTAATATGTATCTGTATCTGCTTTCTTCTGCCCTTTGTTTTCGTTGATAGAAAGTAAGTATAAATCCTCAGAAAAATATACGTTCTTTATACTGTAGTTCTTTGATTTGATTGGTGTCGGTGGTAAATAATGAGTGTTGATTCGAAACATAGAACATTCAATCGCTAGTAAAGTCGTAAAATTGAAGAAAAAAGGATGACTTATTATTTTTTTTCAAATAAAGAAACAAAAAGAAACAACTGGCACGAAGGTAAAGAAATTGAATCGTATTTTATCACGCATTAGTTTGAAGATCTGCCCTTGCAGTTTTAACCAATATTCGATTACTATAATCACGTAGTTCACATTCAAAATGGGTGAGTATGTTAGTAAGTCCTAATAATGAATATGTTGCATAAATGTTGGGGATTTCCATTCGATTGTTTTGTTATTTAATTATAGTGTTTGCTTTAGCACAAACTTGGATTATATACACGTTCATGAATGTTTTCAATTTTCCAACTATAAAAATATATATGGGTATTGTATTAACTGTACCTCATATCGACATTATTTTACTACCAACCATCTGTTGTTTTTTTTTAAATAACATTTTAAAAATATTTTTTAAGGTTTTTGAATGGAATTGGATTTGATTTAATATGTACTTAACTTTAACGGGCAGTAGCTGTAGTGATTTTTATATCTACCGAAAAGTTTATCATAACAAGAACATTTTTAATTGAAAAGATACAAAAATTGTTCATTCGATTCATAATCCCGATTTTACAATTTGAATATCTTTTCTGATGGATGATTATTATGTGTATATAATTGAAATATTGTACTTAGATGGATATGTATTGTAGTTCTCTTATTGGATTGGTGTCGGTGGTAAATAATAAGTGTAGTGTGGAATCATAGATCATGTCAATAACTAGTAAAGTCGTAAAATTTAAAACAGTGACTTATTTAAAATAAAGTTAAAAAAAAGATGAGTACCATTCGTTTATATAGGTCATTCTAATATTTGTCTTTATCTGTTTTCATCTGCCCTTGGTTTTCGTTAATAGGAGGTAAGTACAAATCGTTAGCCAATTATGACTTCTGTATTTTTTGGTCATCTTTAATGATTATTATGTGTATAGGATTGAATTGATGTACTTAGATGGATATGTTTTGTAGTTCTTTAATTTGATTGGTATCACTGGTATATGGAAGACCATGAAAGACCAGCAGCAACAATTATAGTTGCAGCTGAATATGGGCTACAAGCCGTATGATTATTTTATATGTATTTGTATCTGATTTTATTATACGGAAATTAAAAAAACAACAACAACTGGTAAATATCGAGTGTAGTTTGGTAACATAGAAACATGTCAATAACTAGTGAATTCGTAAAATTTAGAAAAAGATTTAACTTTAACGAGCAGATGGTGTTGTGCTTTGCTAAGAATAAAAAAAGGCATGCCAAATGATAAAGAAATAATTGCTTAACCTATGAAAACATAAATACCCGGTAAAAATAAGAGCATGGACATTGTAATTAAAGCTCCAAACCGATGATTTTACACTAACCCAAGCAGAAAAAGAAATATAAAAAGGATGAGCACCATTCATTTTTAAAGGTCATATTTAAATTGTTCCTTATCTGCTTTCTTCTGCCCTTGGTTTTCGTTTTAGAATGTAAGTACGAATCTACATCCAATTATGGCTGCTTCATATATTCTAGTCATCTTTATGAATCCTTTTCCATGAATTCACATTTCCTGATTCTTTCGAAATTAAGGAAAAGTTTATGAATAATAAATATGTATATATATTTATAACCGAAACATTTATCATAACAAGGAAATGTTGAATTGAAGAAAAAAATAATTGTCCATTTGATTCATAATCCCAATTTTACAATTTGAATATCTTTTCTGATGGATGATTATTATGTGTATATAATTGAAATGTTGTACCTAGATGGATATGTACTGTAGTTCTCTTATTGGATTGATGTCGGTGATAAATAATTAGTTTAGTTTGGAAACATAGAATGTGTCAATAACTAGTAAAGTCGAATTTTTTTTTAAAAGATGACTAATTTAAAGAAAAAAAAAAATGATGAGTACCATTCGTTCATGTATGCCATTCTAATATTTATCTTTTTCTGTTTCTTCTGCTTTTGGTTTTCGTTTAAAGTCCGTAAGTATAAATCTACATACAATTATGGCTGCTTCATATAATCTAGTCATCTTTATGAATCGTTTTCCATAAATTCACATTTCCTGATTATTTTTGAAAATAATGAAAGTTTATAATTCAGTAATTAAAAACATATATATATATATATATCAACCGAAAATTGTATCATAACAAGGAAATTTTTAATTGAAAAGATACAAAAATTGTTCATTCGATTCATAATCCCGATTTTACAATTTGAATATCTTTTCTGATGGATGATTATTATGTGTATATAATTGGAATATTGTACTTAGATGGATATGTGTTGTAGTTCTTTAATTTGATTGGTATCACTGGTATATGGAAGACCATGAAAGACCAGCAGCAACAATTATAGTTGCAGCTGAATATGGGCTACCAGCCGTATGATTATTTTATATGTATTTGTATCTGATTTTATTATACGGAAATAAAAAAAACAACAACAACTGGTAAATATCGAGTGTAGTTTGGTAACATAGAAACATGTCAATAACTAGTGAATTCGTAAAATTTAGAAAAAGATTTAACTTTAACGAGCAGATGGTGTTGTGCTTTGCTAAGAATAAAAAAAGGCATGCCAAATGATAAAGAAATAATTGCTTAACCTATGAAAACATAAATACCCGGTAAAAATAAGAGCATGGACATTGTAATTAAAGCTCCAAACCGATGATTTTACACTAACCCAAGCAGAAAAAGAAATATAAAAAGGATGAGCACCATTAATTTTTAAAGGTCATATTTAAATTGTTCCTTATCTGCTTTCTTCTGCCCTTGGTTTTCGTTTTAGAATGTAAGTACGAATCTACATCCAATTATGGCTGCTTCATATATTCTAGTCATCTTTATGAATCCTTTTCCATAAATTCACATTTCCTGATTCTTTCGAAATTAAGGAAAAGTTTATGAATAATAAATATGTATATATATTTATAACCGAAACATTTATCATAACAAGGAAATGTTGAATTGAAGAAAAAAATAATTGTCCATTTGATTCATAATCCCAATTTTACAATTTGAATATCTTTTCTGATGGATGATTATTATGTGTATATAATTGAAATGTTGTACCTAGATGGATATGTACTGTAGTTCTCTTATTGGATTGATGTCGGTGATAAATAATTAGTTTAGTTTGGAAACATAGAATGTGTCAATAACTAGTAAAGTCGAAATTTTTAAAAAAAGATGACTAATTTAAAAAAAAAAAAAAAAAAAGGATGAGTACCATTCGTTCATGTATGCCATTCTAATATTTATCTTTTTCTGTTTCTTCTGCTTTTGGTTTTCGTTTATAGTCCGTAAGTATAAATCTACATACAATTATGGCTGCTTCATATAATCTAGTCATCTTTATGAATCGTTTTCCATAAATTCACATTTCCTGATTATTTTTGAAAATAATGAAAGTTTATAATTCAGTAATTAAAAATATATATATATATATATATATATCAACCGAAAATTGTATCATAACAAGGAAATTTTTAATTGAAAAGATACAAAAATTGTTCATTCGATTCATAATCCCGATTTTACAATTTGAATATCTTTTCTGATGGATGATTATTATGTGTATATAATTGGAATATTGTACTTAGATGGATATGTATTGTAGTTCTCCTATTGGATTGGTGTCGGTGGTAAATAATAAGTGTAGTTTGGAAACATAGAACATGTCAATAACTAGTAAAGTCATAAAATTTAAAACAGTGACTTATTTAAAATAAACTAAAAAAAAGGATGAGTACCATTCGTTCATGTAGGTCATTCTAATATTTGTCTTTATCTGTTTTCATCTGCCCTTGGTTTTCGTTAATAGGAGGTAAGTACAAATCGTTAGCCAATTATGACTTCTGTATTTTTTGGTCATCTTTCTGAATCGTTTCCCTTGTATTCACATTTTCTGATTCTGTTAACAATAAGAACAAGTTTATAATTCATGAAAATACACATGAACCGAAATGTTTATCATAACAAGGAAATGTTGAATTGAAAAATATCTGAAATTACTCAGTTGATTTATAATCTTGATTTTACAACTTGAATATATCTTCTAGTGGATGATTATTATGTGTATAGGATTGAATTGATGTACTTAGATGGATATGTGTTGTAGTTCTTTAATTTGATTGGTATCACTGGTATATGGAAGACCATGGAAGACCAGCAGCAACAATTATAGTTGCAGCTGAATATGGGCTACCAGCCGTATGATTATTTTATATGTATTTGTATCTGATTTTATTATACGGAAATAAAATCAACAACAACAACTGGTAAATATTGAGTGTAGTTTGGTAACATAGAAACATGTCAATAACTAGTGAATTCGTAAAATTTAGAAAAAGATTTTACTTTAACGAGCGCTGGGTGTAGTGCTTTGCTAAGAATAAAAAGTCATGACCAATGATAAAGAAATGATTGCTTAACCTATGAAAACATAAATACCCGGTAAAAATAAGAGCATGGACATTGTCATTAAGGATGCAAACCGATGATTTTACACTAACCCAAGAAGAAAAAGAAATATAATAAGGATGAGCACCATTCGTTTGTAAAGTTCATATTTATATTGTTCCTTATCTGCTTTCTTTTGCCCTTGGTTTTCGTTTTTAGAACGTAAGTATGAATCTACATCAAATTACAGCTGCTTCATATAATCTAGTCATCTTTTTGAATCGTTTTCCATGAATTCATATTTCCTGATTCTTTCGAAATTAAGGAAAAGTTTATGAATAATAAATATGTATATATATTTATAACCGAAACATTTATCATAACAAGGAAATGTTGAATTGAAGAAAAAATTAATTGTCCATTTGATTCATAATCCCAATTTTACAATTTGAATATCTTTTCTGATGGATGATTATTATGTGTATATAATTGAAATGTTGTACCTAGATGGATATGTACTGTAGTTCTCTTATTGGATTGATGTCGGTGATAAATAATTAGTTAAGTTTGGAAACATAGAATGTGTCAATAACTAGTAAAGTCGAAAAATTTAAAAAAAAATGACTAATTTAAAGGAAAATAAAAAAGGATGAGTACCATTCGTTCATGTATGTCATTCTAATATTTATCTTTTTCTGTTTCTTCTACTTTTGGTTTTCGTTTATAGACCGTAAGTATAAATCTACATACAATTATGGCTGCTTCATATAATCTAGTCATCTTTATGAATCGTTTTCCATGATTTCACATTTCCTGATTCTTTCAAAATTAAGGAAGAGTATAGATTTCATGAATATACATCAACATAAAAGTTTATCAAAACAAGGAAATTTTGAATTGAAGAAGAAAAAAAATGTTCATTTGATTCATAATCTCGATTTTACAATTTGCATATCTTTTCTGAAGGATGATTATTATGTATATTATTGAAATGTTGTACCTAGATGGATATGTACTGTAGTTCTCTTATTGGATTGATGTCGGTGATAAATAATTAGTTTAGTTTGGAAACATAGAATGTGTCAATAACTAGTAAAGTCGAAAATTTTAAAAAAAGATGACTAATTTAAAGAAAAAAAAAAAAAAAGGATGAGTACCATTCGTTCATGTAGGTCATTCTAATATTTATCTTTTTCTGTTTCTTCTGCCCTTGGTTTTCGTTTATAGAACGTATAGAACGTAAGTATAAATCTACATACAATAATGGCTGCTTTATATAATCTAGTTATCTTAATGAATCGTTTTCCATAAATTCACATTTCCTGATTCTTTCGAAATTAAGGAAAAGTTTAAGAATAATAAATATGTATATATATATATAAATATATATATTAACCGAAACATTTATCATAACAAGGAAATGTTGAATTAAAGAAAAAAAATAATTGTTCATTTGATTCATAATCACAATTTTACAATTTGAATATCTTTTCTGATGGATGATTATTATGTGTATATAATTGGAATATTGTACTTAGATGGAAATGTATTGTAGTTCTCCTATTGGACTGGTGTCGGTGGTAAATAATAAGTGTAGTTTGGTAACATAGAACATGTCAATAACTAGTGAATTTGTATAATTCAGAAACAGATTTAACTTAAACGAGCATTAGCTGTTGTGCTTTGCTAAGAATAAATAGTCGTGCCCAATGATAAAGAAATGATTGCTAAACCATTGAAAACATAAATACCCGGTAAAAATAAGAGCATGGACATTGTAATTGAAGCTCCAAACCGATGATTTTACACTAACCCAAGAAGAAAAAGAAATATAAAAAGGATGAGCACCATTCGTTTTTAAAGGTCATTTTAATATTATTCCTTATCTGCTTTCTTCTGCCCTTGGTTTTCGTTTTTAGAATGTAAGTATGAATCTACATTCAATTATGGCTGCTTCATATAATCTAGTCATTTTTATGAAAGGTTTTCCATGATTTCACATTTCCTGATTCTTTCAAAATTAGGGAAGAGTATAGATTTCATGAATATACACCAACAGAATAGTTTATCAAAACAAGGAAATGTTGAATTGAAGAAAAAAAAAAGTTCATTTGGTTCATAATCTCGATTTTACAATTTGCATATCTTTTCTGAAGGATGATTATTATGTATATTATTGAAATAATGTACCTAGATGGATATGTACTGTAGTTCTCTTATTGGATTGATGTCGGTGATAAATAATTAGTTTAGTTTAGAAACATAGAATGTGTCAATAACTAGTAAAGTCGAAAAATTTAAAAAAAGATGACTAATTTAAAGGAAAAAAAAAAAAAAAGGATGAGTACCATTCGTTCATGTAGGTCATTCTAATATTTATCTTTTTCTGTTTCTTCTGCCCTTGGTTTTCGTTTATAGACCGTAAGTATAAATCTACATACAATAATGGCTGCTTTATATAATCTAGTTATCTTAATGAATCGTTTTCCATAAATTCACATTTCCTGATTCTTTCGAAATTAAGGAAAAGTTTAAGAATAATAAATATGTATATATATATATAAATATATATATTAACCGAAACATTTATCATAACAAGGAAATGTTGAATTAAAGAAAAAAAATAATTGTCCATTTGATTCATAATCACAATTTTACAATTTGAATATCTTTTCTGATGGATGATTATTATGTGTATATAATTGGAATATTGTACTTAGATGGAAATGTATTGTAGTTCTCCTATTGGACTGGTGTCGGTGGTAAATAATAAGTGTAGTTTGGAAACATAGAACATGCCAATAACTAGTAAAGCCGTAAAATTTAAAACAGTGACTTATTTAAAATAAACTAAAAAAAGGATGAGTACCATTCGTTTATATAGGTCATTCTAATATTTGTCTTTATCTGTTTGTTTTTTTCATCTGCCCTTGGTTTTCGTTAATAGGAGGTAAGTACAAATCGTTAACCAATCATGACTTCTGTATATTCTGGTCATCTTTCTGAATCGTTTCCCTTGTATTTACATTTCCTGATTCTGTTAACAATAAGAACAAGTTTATAATTCATGAAAATACACATGAACCAAAATGTTTATCATAACAAGGAAATGTTGAATTGAAAAAAAAACTGAAATTGCTCATTTGATTCATAATCTTGATTTTACAACTGAAATATATCTTTTAGTGGATGATTATTATGTGTAGATGATTGAATTGATTTACTTAGATGGATATGTGTTGTAGTTATTTAATTTGATTGGTATCACTGGTAAATATTGAGAGTAGTTTGGTAACATAGAACATGTCAATAACTAGTGAATTTGTATAATTCAGAAACAGATTTAACTTAAACGAGCATTAGCTGTTGTGCTTTGCTAAGAATAAATAGTCGTGCCCAATGATAAAGAAATGATTGCTAAACCATTGAAAACATAAATACCCGGTAAAAATAAGAGCATGGACATTGTAATTGAAGCTCCAAACCGATGATTTTACACTAACCCAAGAAGAAAAAGAAATATAAAAAGGATGAGCACCATTCGTTTGTAAAGTTCATATTTATATTGTTCCTTATCTGCTTTCTTCTGCCCTTGGTTTTCGTTTTTAGAATGTAAGTATGAATCTACATTCAATTATGGCTGCTTCATATAATCTAGTCATCTTTATGAAAGGTTTTCCATGATTTCACATTTCCTGATTCTTTCAAAATTAGGGAAGAGTAAAGATTTCATGAATATACACCAACAGAATAGTTTATCAAAACAAGGAAATGTTGAATTGAAGAAAAAAAAATGTTCATTTGGTTCATAATCTCGATTTTACAATTTGCATATTTTTTCTGATGGATGATTATTATGTATATAATTGAAATGTTGTACCTAGATGGATATGTACTGTAGTTCTCTTATTGGATTGATGTCGGTGATAAATAATTAGTTTAGTTTGGAAACATAGAATGTGTCAATAACTAGTAAAGTCGAATTTTTTTAAAAAGATGACTAATTTAAAGGAAAATAAAAAAGGATGAGTACCATTCGTTCATGTATGTCATTCTAATATTTATCTTTTTCTGTTTCTTCTGCTTTTGGTTTTCGTTTATAGACCGTAAGTATAAATCTACATACAATTATGGCTGCTTCATATAATCTAGTCATCTTTATGAATCGTTTTCCATAAATTCACATTTCCTGATTATTTTGAAAATAATGAAAGTTTATAATTCAGTAATTAAAAAAAAATATATATATATCAACCAAAAATTGTATCATAACAAGGAAATTTTTAATTGAACAGATACAAAAACTGTTCATTCGATTCCTAATCACAATTTTACAATTTGAATATTTTTTCTGATGGATGATTATTATGTGTATATAATTGGAATATTGTACTTAGATGGATATGTATTGTAGTTCTCCTATTGGATTGGTGTCGGTGGTAAATAATAAGTGTAGTTTGGAAACATAGAACATGTCAATAACTAGTAAAGTCGTAACATTTAAAACAGTGACTTATTTAAAATAAACTAAAAAAAAGGATGAGTACCATTCGTTTATATAGGTCATTCTAATATTTGTCTTTATCTGTTTTCATCTGCCCTTGGTTTTCGTTAATAGGAGAGTACAAATCGTTAGCCAATTATGACTTCTGTATTTTTTGGTCATCTTTCTGAATCGTTTCCCTTGTATTCACATTTTCTGATTCTGTTAACAATAAGAACAAGTTTATAATTCATGAAAATACACATGAACCGAAATGTTTATCATAACAAGGAAATGTTGAATTGAAAAATATCTGAAATTACTCAGTTGATTTATAATCTTGATTTTACAACTTGAATATATCTTCTAGTGGATGATTATTATGTGTATAGGATTGAATTGATGTACTTAGATGGATATGTGTTGTAGTTCTTTAATTTGATTGGTATCACTGGTATATGGAAGACCATGGAAGACCAGCAGCAACAATTATAGTTGCAGCTGAATATGGGCTACCAGCCGTTTGATTATTTTATATGTATTTGTATCTGATTTTATTATACGGAAATAAAAACAACAACATCTGGTAAATATTGAGTGTAGTTTGGTAACATAGAAACATGTCAATAATTAGTGAATTCGTAAAATTTAGAAAAAGATTTAACTTTAACGAGCAGATGGTGTTGTGCTTTGCTAAGAATAAAAAAGGCATGCCCAATGATAAAGAAATAATTGCTTAACCTATGAAAACATAAATACCCGGTAAAAATAAGAGCATGGACATTGTAATTAAAGCTCCAAACCGATGATTTTACACTAACCCAAGCAGAAAAAGAAATATAAAAAGGATGAGCACCATTCATTTTTAAAGGTCATATTTAAATTGTTCCTTATCTGCTTTCTTCTGCCCTTTGTTTTCGTTTTAGAATGTAAGTACGAATCTACATCCAATTATGGCTGCTTCATATATTCTAGTCATCTTTATGAATCCTTTTCCATGAATTCACATTTCCTGATTCTTTCGAAATTAAGGAAAAGTTTATGAATAATAAATATGTATATATATTTATAACCGAAACATTTATCATAACAAGGAAATGTTGAATTGAAGAAAAAAATAATTGTCCATTTGATTCATAATCCCAATTTTACAATTTGAATATCTTTTCTGATGGATGATTATTATGTGTATATAATTGAAATGTTGTACCTAGATGGATATGTACTGTAGTTATCCTATTGGATTGATGTCGGTGATAAATAATTAGTTAAGTTTGGAAACATAGAATGTGTCAATAACTAGTAAAGTCCAAAAATTTAAAAAAGATGACTAATTTAAAGGAAAATAAAAAAGGATGAGTACCATTCGTTCATGTAGGTCATTCTAATATTTATCTTTTTCTGTTTCTTCTGCTTTTGGTTTTCGTTTATAGACCGTAAGTATAAATCTACATACAATTATGGCTGCTTCATATAATCTAGTCATCTTTATGAATCGTTTTCCATAAATTCACATTTCCTGATTATTTTGAAAATAATGAAAGTTTATAATTCAGTAATTAAATATATATATATATATATCAACCGAAAATTGTATCATAACAAGGAAATTTTTAATTGATGTACTTAGATGGATATGTGTTGTAGTTCTTTAATTTGATTGGTATCACTGGTATATGGAAGACCATGGAAGACCAGCAGCAACAATCATAGTTGCAGCTGAATATGGGCTACCAGCCGTATGATTATTTTATATGTATTTGTATCTGATTTTATTATACGGAAATAAAAACAACAACAACAACTGGTAAATATTGAGTGTAGTTTGGTAACATAGAAACATGTCAATAACTAGTGAATTCGTAAAATTTAGAAAAAGATTTTACTTTAACGAGCGCTGGGTGTAGTGCTTTGCTAAGAATAAAAAGTCATGACCAATGATAAAGAAATGATTGCTTAACCTATGAAAACATAAATACCCGGTAAAAATAAGAGCATGGACATTGTCATTAAGGATGCAAACCGATGATTTTACACTAACCCAAGAAGAAAAAGAAATATATTAAGGATGAGCACCATTCGTTTGTAAAGTTCATATTTATATTGTTCCTTATCTGCTTTCTTCTGCCCTTGGTTTTTGTTTTTAGAACGTAAGTATGAATCTACATCAAATTACAGCTGCTTCATATAATCTAGTCATCTTTATGAATCGTTTTCCATGAATTCATATTTCCTGATTCTTTCGAAATTAAGGAAAAGTTTATAAATAATAAATATGTATATATATATATTAACCGAAAAATTTATCATAACAAGGAAATGTTCAATTGAAGAAATAAATATTTGTTCATTTGATTCATAATCCAAATTTTACAATTTGAATATCTTTTCTGATGGATGATTATTATGTGTATATAATTGACATATTGTACCTAGATGGACATGTATTGTAGTTTTCTTATTGGATTGGTGTCGGTGTTGAATAATGAGTGTCGCTTGGAAACATAGAATATGTCAATAACTAGTAAAGTCGTCAATTTAAAAAAAAAAAACTTATTTAAAATGAACTAAAAAAGGGATGAGTACAATTCGTTTATATAGGTCATTCTAATATTTGTCTTTATCTGTTATTTTTTCTTCATCTCCCCTTGGTTTTCGTTAATAGGAGGTAAGTACAAATCGTTAACCAATCATGACTTCTGTATATTCTGGTCATCTTTCTGAATCGTTTCCCTTGTATTTACATTTCCTGATTCTGTTAACAATAAGAACAAGTTTATAATTCATGAAAATACACATGAACCAAAATGTTTATCATAACAAGGAAATGTTGAATTGAAAACAATCTGAAATTGCTCATTTGATTCATAATCTTGATTTTACAACTGAAATATATCTTCTAGTGGATGATTATTATGTGTAGATGATTGAATTGATTTACTTAGATGGATATGTGTTGTAGTTATTTAATTTGATTGGTATCACTGGTAAATATTGAGTGTAGTTTGGTAACATAGAACATGTCAATAACTAGTGAATTTGTATAATTTAGAAACAGATTTAACTTTAACGAGCATTAGCTGTTGTGCTTTGCTAAGAATAAATAGTCGTGCCCAATGATAAAAAAATGATTGCTAAACCATTGAAAACATTAATACCTGGTAAAAATTAAGAAAATGGACATTGTCATTAAGGCTCCGAACCGATGATTTCATACTAACCCACGAGGAAAGAGACATGTAAAAAGGATGACCACCATTCGTTTTTAAAGGTCATTTTAATTTTATTCCTTATCTGCTTTCTGCTGCCCTTGTTTTTCGTTTATAGCTCGTAAGTATAAATTTACATCTAATTATGGCTGCTTCACATATTCTAGTCATCTTCATAAAAGGTTTTCCATGATTTCACATTTCCTGATTCTTTCAAAATTAAGGAAGAGTATAGATTTCATGAATATACATCAACATAATAGTTTATCAAAACAAGGAAATGTTGAATTGAAGAAGAAAAGAAATGTTCATTTGATTCATAATCTCGATTTTACCATTTGCATATCTTTTCTGATGGATGATTATTATGTGTATATAATTGAAATGTTGTACCTAGATGGATATGTACTGTAGTTCTCTTATTGGATTGATGTCGGTGATAAATAATTAGTTTAGTTTGGAAACATAGAATGTGTCAATAACTAGTAAAGTCGAAAAATATAAAAAAAGATGACTAATTTAAAGGAAAATAAAAAAGGATGAGTACCATTCGTTCATGTATGTCATTCTAATATTTATCTTTTTCTGTTTCTTCTGCTTTTGGTTTTCGTTTATAGAAAGTAAGTATAAATCTACATACAATTATGGCTGCTTCATATAATCTAGTCATCTTTATGAATCGTTTTCCATAAATTCACATTTCCTGATTATTTTGAAAGTAATGAAAAGTTTATAATTCAGTAATCAAAAATATATATATATCAACCGAAAATTGTATCATAACAAGGAAATTTTTAATTGAAAAGATACAAAAATTGTTTATTCGATTCATAATCCCGATTTACAATTTGAATATCTTTTCTGATGGATGATTATTATGTGTATATAATTGGAATATTGTACTTAGATGGATATGTATTGTAGTTCTCCTATTGGATTGGTGTCGGTGGTAAATAATAAGTGTAGTTTGGAAACATAGAACATGTCATTAACTAGTAAAGTCGTACAATTTAAAACAGTGACTTATTTAAAATAAACTAAAAAAAGGATGAGTACCATTCGTTTATATAGGTCATTCTAATATTTGTCTTTATCTGTTTTTATCTGCCCTTGGTTTTCGTTAATAGAAGGTAAGTACAACTCGTTAGCCAATTATGACTTCTGTATTTTTTGGTCATCTTTTTGAATCGTTTCCCTTGTATTCACATTTCCTGATTCTGTTAACAATAAGAAAAAGTTTATAATTCATGAAAATACACAAGAACCAAAATGTTTATCATAACAAGGAAATGTTGAATTGAAAAAAACCTGAAATTGCTCATTTGATTCATAATCTTGATTTTACAACTGAAATATATCTTCTAGTGGATGATTATTATGCGTTGATGATTGAATTGATTTACTTAGATGGATATGTGTTTTAGTTATTTAATTTGATTGGTATCACTGGTAAATATTGAGTGTAGTTTGGTAACATAGAACATGTCAATAACTAGTGAATTTGTATAATTTAGAAACAGATTTAACTTTAACGAGCATTAGCTGTCGTGCTTTGCTTAGAATAGATAGTCGTGCCCAATGATAAAGAAATGATTGCTAAACCGTTGAAAACATAAATACCCGGTAAAAAATAAGAAAATGGACATTGTCATTAAGGCTCCGAACCGATGAGTTCACACTAACCCACGAGGAAAGAGAAATGTAAAAAGGATGAGCACCATTCTTTTTTATAGGTAATTTTAATATTATTCCTTATCTGCTTTCTGCTGCCCTTGTTTTTCGTTTATAGCTGGTAAGTATAAATTTACATCTAATTATGGCTGCTTCACATATTCTAGTCATCTTCATGAAAGGTTTTCCATGATTTCACATTTCCTGATTCTTTCGAAATTAAGGAAGAGTATAGATTTCATGAATATACATCAACATAATAGTTTATCAAAACAAGGAAATGTTGAATTGAAGTAAAAAAAAATGTTCATTTGATTCATAATCTCGATTTTACAATTTGCATATCTTTTCTCATGGATGATTATTATGTATATAATTGAAATGTTGTACCTAGATGGATATGTACTGTAGTTCTCTTATTGGATTGATGTCGGTGATAAATAATTAGTTTAGTTTGGAAACATAGAATGTGTCAATAACTAGTAAAGTCGAAAAATTTAAAAAAAGATGACTAATTTAAAGGAAAAAAAAAAAAAGGATGAGTACCATTCGTTCATGTAGGTCATTCTAATATTTATCTTTTTCTGTTTCTTCTGCCCTTGGTTTTCGTTTATAGAACGTAAGTATAAATCTACATACAATAATGGCTGCTTCATATAATCTAGTCATCTTAATGAATCGTTTTACATAAATTCACATTTCCTGATTCTCTTGAAAATAATGAAAAGTTTATAATTCATTAATATAAATATAAAAATATATATATCAACCGAAAATTGTATCATTACAAGGAAATGTTGAATTGAAAAGATACAAAAATTGTTCATTCGATTCATAATCCCGATTTTACAATTTGAATATCTTTTCTGATGGATGATTATTATGTGTATATAATTGAAATATTGTACCTAGATTTATATTTATTGTAGTTCTCCTATTGGACTGGTGTCGGTGGTAAATAATAAGTGTAGTTTGGAAACATAGAACATATCAATAACAAGTAAAGCCGTAAAATTTAAAACAGTGACTTATTTAAAATAAACTTTAAAAAAAGGATGAGTACCATTCGTATATATTGGTCATTCTAATATAAGTCTTTATCTGTTTTTTTTTTCTTCATCTGCCCTTGGTTTTCGTTAATAGGAGGTAAGTACAAATCGTTAGCCAATTGTGACTTCTGTATTTTTTGGTCATCTTTCTGAATCGTTTCCCTTGTATTCACATTTTCTGATTCTGTTAACAATAAGAAAAAGTTTATAATTCATGAAAATACACATGAACCAAAATGTTTATCATAACAAGGAAATGTTGAATTGAAAAATATCTGAAATTACTCAGTTGATTTATAATCTTGATTTTACAACTTGAATATATCTTCTAGTGGATGATTATTATGTGTATAGGATTGAATTGATGTACTTAGATGGATATGTGTTGTAGTTCTTTAATTTGATTGGTATCACTGGTATATGGAAGAACATGGAAGACCAGCAGCAACAATTATAGTTGCAGCTGAATATGGGCTACCAGCCGTATGATTATTTTATATGTATTTGTATCTGATTTTATTATACGGAAATAAAAACAACAACAACAACTTGTAAATATTGAGTGTAGTTTGGTAACATAGAAACATGTCAATAACTAGTGAATTCGTAAAATTTAGAAAAAGATTTAACTTTAACGAGCAGATGGTGTTGTGCTTTGCTAAGAATAAAAAAGGCATGCCCAATGATAAAGAAATGACTGCTTAACCTATGAAAACATAAATACCCGGTAAAAATAAGAGCTTGGACATTGTAATTAAAGCTCCAAACCGATGATTTTACACTAACCCAAGAAGAAAAAGAAATATAAAAAGGATAAGCACCATTCGTTTGTAAAGTTCATATTTATATTGTTCCTAATCTGCTTTCTTCTGCCCTTGGTTTTCGTTTATAGACCGTAAGTATGAATCTACATTCAATTATGGCTGCGTCATATAATCTAGTCATCTTTATGAATTGTTTTCCATGAATTCACATTTCCTGATTCTTTTGAAATTGAGGAAAAGTTTATGAATAATAAATATGTATATATATATATATATATATATATATATATATTAACCGAAACATTTATCATAACAAGGAAATGTTGAATTAAAGAAAAAAATAATTGTCCATTTGATTCATAATCCCAATTTTACAATTTGAATATCTTTTCTGATGGATGATTATTATGTGTATATAATTGACATATTGTACCTAGATGGATATGTATTGTAGTTTTCTTATTGGATTGGTGTCGGTGTTGAATAATGAGTGTAGCTTTAAAACATAGAATATGTCAATAACTAGTAAAGTCGTCAATTTAAAAAAAAAAATTATTTAAAATGAACTAAAAAAGGGATGAGTACCATTCGTTTATATAGGTCATTCTAATATTTGTTTTTATCTGTTTTTTTTTGTGCATCTGCCCTTGGTTTTCGTTAATAGGAGGTAAGTACAAATCGTTAACCAATCATGACTTCTGTATATTCTGGTCATCTTTCTGAATCGTTTCCCTTGTGTTCACATTTCCTGATTCTGTCAACAATAAGAACAAGTTTATAATTCATGAAAATACACATGAACCAAAATGTTTATCATAACAAGGAGATGTTGGAATGAAAAAAACCTGAAATTCCTCGTTTGATTCATAATCTTGATTTTACAGCTGAAATATATCTTTTAGTGGATGATTATTATGTGTAGATGATTGAATTGATTTACTTAGATGGATATGTGTTGTAGTCATTTAATTTGATTGGTATCACTGGTAAATATTGAATGTAGTTTGGTAACATAGAACATGTCAATAACTAGTGAATTTGTATAATTTAGAAACAGATTTAATTTTAACGAGCATTAGCTGTTGTGCTTTGCTAAGAATAAATAGTCGTGCCCAATGATAAAGAAATGATTGCTAAACCATTGAAAACATAAATACCTGGTAAAAATTAAGAAAATGGACATTGTCATTAAGGCTCCGAACCGATGATTTCATACTAACCCACGAGTAAAGAGACATGTAAAAAGGATGACCACCATTCGTTTTTAAAGGTCATTTTAATTTTATTCCTTATCTGCTTTCTGCTGCCCTTGTTTTTCGTTTATAGCTGGTAAGTATAAATTTACATCTAATTATGGCTGCTTCACATATTCTAGTCATCTTCATAAAAGGTTTTCCATGATTTCACATTTCCTGATTCTTTCAAAATTAAGGAAGAGTATAGATTTCATGAAAATACATCAACATAATAGTTTATCAAAACAAGGAAATGTTGAATTGAAGAAGAAAAAAAATGTTCATTTGATTCATAATCTCGATTTTACAATTTGCATATCTTTTCTGAAGGATGATTATTATGTATATTATTGAAATGTTGTACCTAGATGGATATGTACTGTAGTTCTCTTATTGGATTGATGTCGGTGATAAATAATTAGTTTAGTTTGGAAACATAGAATGTGTCAATAACTAGTAAAGTCGAAAAATTTAAAAAAAGATGACTAATTTAAAGGGGAAAAAAAAAAGGATGAGTACCATTCGTTCATGTAGGTCATTCTAATATTTATCTTTTTCTGTTTCTTCTGCCCTTGGTTTTCGTTTATAGAACGTAAGTATAAATCTACATACAATAATGGCTGCTTCATATAATGAATCGTTTTCCATAAATTCACATTTCCTGATTCTTTCGAAATTAAGGAAAAGTTTAAGAATAATAAATATGTATATATATATATAAATATATATATTAACCGAAACATTTATCATAACAAGGAAATGTTGAATTAAAGAAAAAAAAAATTGTCCATTTGATTCATAATCACAATTTTACAATTTGAATATCTTTTCTGATGGATGATTATTATGTGTATATAATTGGAATATTGTACTTAGATGGAAATGTATTGTAGTTCTCCTATTGGACTGGTGTCGGTGGTATATAATAAGTGTAGTTTGGAAATATAGAACATGCCAATAACTAGTAAAGCCGTAAAATTTAAAACAGTGACTTATTTAAAATAAACTAAAAAAAAGGATGAGTACCATTCGTTTATATAGGTCATTCTAATATTTGTCTTTATCTGTGTTTTTTTTTCATCTGCCCTTGGTTTTCGTTAATAGGAGGTAAGTACAAATCGTTAACCAATCATGACTTCTGTATATTCTGGTCATCTTTCTGAATCGTTTCCCTTGTATTTACATTTCCTGATTCTGTTAACAATAAGAACAAGTTTATAATTCATGAAAATACACATGAACCAAAATGTTTATCATAACAAGGAAATGTTGAATTGAAAAAAAAAACTGAAATTGCTCATTTGATTCATAATCTTGATTTTACAACTGAAATATATCTTTTAGTGGATGATTATTATGTGTAGATGATTGAATTGATTTACTTAGATGGATATGTGTTGTAGTTATTTAATTTGATTGGTATCACTGGTAAATATTGAGAGTAGTTTGGTAACATAGAACATGTCAATAACTAGTGAATTTGTATAATTCAGAAACAGATTTAACTTAAACGAGCATTAGCTGTTGTGCTTTGCTAAGAATAAATAGTCGTGCCCAATGATAAATAAAAGATTGCTAAACCATTGAAAACATAAATACCGGGTAAAAATAAGAGCATGGACATTGTAATTAAAGCTCCAAACCGATGATTTTACACTAACCCAAGAAGAAAAAGAAATATAAAAAGGATAAGCACCATTCGTTTGTAAAGTTCATATTTATATTGTTCCTTATCTGCTTTCTTCTGCCCTTGGTTTTCGTTTATAGACCGTAAGTATGAATCTACATTCAATTATGGATGCGTCATATAATCTAGTCATCTTTATGAATCGTTTTCCATGAATTCACATTTCCTGATTCTTTTTGAAATTGAGGAAAAGTTTATGAATAATAAATATGTATATATATATATATTAACCGAAACATTTATCATAACAAGGAAATGTTGAATTAAAGAAAAAAATAATTGTCCATTTGATTCATAATCCCAAATTTACAATTTGAATATCTTTTCTGATGGATGATTATTATGTGTATATAATTGACATATTGTACCTAGATGGATATGTATTGTAGTTTTCTTATTGGATTGGTGTCGGTGTTGAATAATGAGTGTAGCTTTAAAACATAGAATATGTCAATAACTAGTAAAGTCGTCAATTAAAAAAAAAAAAAATTAAAATGAACTAAAAAAGGGATGAGTACCATTCGTTTATATAGGTCATTCTACTATTTGTTTTTATCTGTTTTTTTTGTGCATCTGCCCTTGGTTTTCGTTAATAGGAGGTAAGTACAAATCGTTAACCAATCATGACTTCTGTATATTCTGGTCATCTTTCTGAATCGTTTCCCCTGTATTCACATTTCCTGATTCTGTTAACAATAAGAACAAGTTTATAATTCATGAAAATACACATGAACCAAAATGTTTATCATAACAAGGAAATGTTGAATTGAAAAAAAAAACTGAAATTGCTCATTTGATTCATAATCTTGATTTTACAACTGAAATATATCTTTTAGTGGATGATTATTATGTGTAGGTGATTGAATTGATTTACTTAGATGGATATGTGTTGTAGTTATTTAATTTGATTGGTATCACTGGTAAATATTGAGTGTAGTTTGGTAACATAGAACATGTCAATAACTAGTGAATTTGTATAATTTAGAAACAGATTTAACTTTAACGAGCATTAGCTGTTGTGCTTTGCTAAGAATAAATAGTCGTGCCCAATGATAAAGAAATGATTGCTAAACCATTGAAAACATAAATACCTGGTAAAAATTAAGAAAATGGACATTGTCATTAAGGCTCCGAACCGATGATTTCATACTAACCCACGAGGAAAGAGACATGTAAAAAGGATGACCACCATTCGTTTTTAAAGGTCATTTTAATTTTATTCCTTATCTGCTTTCTGCTGCCCTTGTTTTTCGTTTATAGCTGGTAAGTATAAATTTACATCTAATTATGGCTGCTTCACATATTCTAGTCATCTTCATGAAAGGTTTTCCATGATTTCACATTTCCTGATTCTTTCAAAATTAAGGAAGAGTATAGATTTCATGAATATACATCAACATAATAGTTTATCAAAACAAGGAAATGTTGAATTGAAGAAGAAAAAAAATGTTCTTTTGATTCATAATCTCGATTTTACAATATGCATATCTTTTCTGAAGGATGATTATTATGTATATTATTGAAATGTTGTACCTAGATGGATATGTACTGTAGTTCTCTTATTGGATTGATGTCGGTGATAAATAATTAGTTTAGTTTGGAAACATAGAATGTGTCAATAACTAGTAAAGTCGAAAAATTAAAAAAAAAGATGACTAATTTAAAGGAAAAAAAAAAGGATGAGTACCATTCGTTCATGTAGGTCATTCTAATATTTATCTTTTTCTGTTTCTTCTGCCCATGGTTTTCGTTTATAGAACGTAAGTATAAATCTACATACAATAATGGCTGCTTCATATAATCTAGTTATCTTAATGAATCGTTTTCCATGAATTCACATTTCCTGATTCTTTCGAAATTAAGGAAAAGTTTAAGAATAATAAATATGTATATATATATATAAATATATATATTAACCGAAACATTTATCATAACAAGGAAATGTTGAATTAAAGAAAAAAAAAATTGTCCATTTGATTCATAATCACAATTTTACAATTTGAATATCTTTTCTGATGGATGATTATTATGTGTATATAATTGGAATATTGTACTTAGATGGAAATGTATTGTAGTTCTCCTATTGGATTGGTGTCGGTGGTAAATAATAAGTGTAGTTTGGAAACATAGAACATGCCAATAACTAGTAAAGCCGTAAAATTTAAAACAGTGACTTATTTAAAATAAACTAAAAAAAAGGATGAGTACCATTTGTTTATATTGGTCATTCTAATATTTGTCTTTATCTGTTTTTTTTTTTTCATCTGCCCTTGGTTTTCGTTAATAGGAGGTAAGTACAAATCGTTAACCAATCATGACTTCTGTATATTCTGGTCATCTTTCTGAATCGTTTCCCTTGTATTTACATTTCCTGATTCTGTTAACAATAAGAACAAGTTTATAATTCATGAAAATACACATGAACCAAAATGTTTATCATAACAAGGAAATGTTGAATTGAAAAAAAAAACTGAAATTGCTCATTTGATTCATAATCTTGATTTTACAACTGAAATATATCGTTTAGTGGATGATTATTATGTGTAGATGATTGAATTGATTTACTTAGATGGATATGTGTTGTAGTTATTTAATTTGATTGGTATCACTGGTAAATATTGAGAGTAGTTTGGTAACATAGAACATGTCAATAACTAGTGAATTTGTATAATTCAGAAACAGATTTAACTTAAACGAGCATTAGCTGTTGTGCTTTGCTAAGAATAAATAGTCGTGCCCAATGATAAATACATGATTGCTAAACCATTGAAAACATAAATACCCGGTAAAAATAAGAGCATGGACATTGTAATTGAAGCTCCAAACCGATGATTTTACACTAACCCAAGAAGAAAAAGAAATATAAAAAGGATGAGCACCATTCGTTTGTAAAGTTCATATTTATATTGTTCCTTATCTGCTTTCTTCTGCCCTTGGTTTTCGTTTTTAGAACGTAAGTATGAATCTACATTCAATTATGGCTGCTTCATATAATCTAGTCATCTTTATGAAAGGTTTTCCATGATTTCACATTTCCTGATTCTTTCAAAATTAGGGAAGAGTATAGATTTCATGAATATACACCAACATAATAGTTTATCAAAACAAGGAAATGTTGAATTGAAGAAGAAAAAAAAAGTTCATTTGGTTCATAATCTCGATTTTACAATTTGCATTTTTTTTCTGATGGATGATTATTATGTATATAATTAAAATGTTGTACCTAGATGGATATGTACTGTAGTTCTCTTATTGGATTGATGTCGGTGATAAATAATTAGTTTAGTTTGGAAACATAGAATGTGTCAATAACTAGTAAAATCGAAATTTTTTAAAAAGATGACTAATTTAAAGGAAAATAAAAAAAGGATGAGTACCATTCGTTCATGTAGGTCATTCTGAAATTTATCTTTTTCTGTTTCTTCTGCCCTTGGTTTTCGTTTATAGAACGTGAGAATAAATCTACATACAATTATGGCTGCTTCATATAATCTAGTCATCTTTATGAATCGTTTTCCATAAATTCACATTTCCTGATTCTTTTGAAAATAATGAAAAGTTTATAATTCATTAATATAAATATATATATATTTTTCCAAAAATTGTATCATAACAAGGAAATGTTGAATTGAAAAGATACAAAAATTGTTCATTCGATTCATAATCCCGATTTTACAATTTGAATATCTTTTCTGATGGATGATTATTATGTGTATATAATTGAAATATTGTACTTAGATGGATATGTATTGTAGTTCTCTTATTGGATTGGTGTCGGTGGTAAATAATAAGTGTAGTTTGGAAACATAGAACATATCAATAACTAGTAAAGTCGTAAAATTTAAAACAGTGACTTATTTAAAATAAACTAAAAAAAGGATGAGTACCATTCGTTTATATAGGTCATTCTAATATTTGTCTTTATCTGTTTTCATCTGCTCTCGGTTTTCGTTAATAGAAGGTAAGTACAAATCGTTAGCCAATTATGTTTTCTGTATTTTTTTGGTCATCTTTCTGAATCGTTTCCCTTGTATTCACATTTTCTGATTCTGTTAACAATAAGAACAAGTTTATAATTCATGAAAATACACATGAACCAAAATGTTTATCATAACAAGGAAATGTTGAATTGAAAAATATCTGAAATTACTCAGTTGATTTATAATCTTGATTTTACAACTTGAATATATCTTCTAGTGGATGATTATTATGTGTATAGGATTGAATTGATTTTCTTAGATGGATATGTGTTGTAGTTCTTTAATTTGATTGGTATCACTGGTATATGGAAGACCAGCAGCAACAATTATAGTTGCAGCTGAATATGGGCTACCAGCCGTATGATTATTTTATATGTATTTGTATCTGATTTTATTATACGGAAATAAAAACAACAACAACAACTGGTAAATATTGAGTGTAGTTTGGTAACATAGAAACATGTCAATAACTAGTGAATTCGTAAAATTTAGAAAAAGATTTTACTTTAACGAGCGCTGGGTGTAGTGCTTTGCTAAGAATAAAAAGTCATGACCAATGATAAAGAAATGATTGCTTAACCTATGAAAACATAAATACCCGGTAAAAATAAGAGCATGAACATTGTCATTAAGGATGCAAACCGATGATTTTACACTAACCCAAGAAGAAAAAGAAATATAATAAGGATGAGCACCATTCGTTTGTAAAGTTCATATTTATATTGTTCCTTATCTGCTTTCTTCTGCCCTTGGTTTTCGTTTTTAGAACGTAAGTATGAATCTACATCAAATTACAGCTGCTTCATATAATCTAGTCATCTTTTTGAATCGTTTTCCATGAATTCATATTTCCTGATTCTTTCGAAATTAAGGAAAAGTTTATAAAGGATAAATATGTATATATATATATATATATATATATATATATTAACCGAAAAAATTATCATAACAAGGAAATGTTCAATTGAAGAAAAAAATATTTGTTCATTTGATTCATAATCCCAATTTTACAATTTGAATATCTTTTCTGATGGATGATTATTATGTGTATATAATTGAAATATTGTACTTAGATGGATATGTATTGTAGTTTTCTTATTGGATTGGTGTCGGTGTTGAATAATGAGTGTAGCTTGGAAACATAGAATATGTCAATAACTAGTAAAGTCGTCAATTTAAAAAAAAAATCTTATTTATAATGAACTAAAAAAGGGATGAGTACAATTCGTTTATATAGGTCATTCTAATATTTGTCTTTATCTGTTTGTTTTTTTCATCTCCCCTTGGTTTTCGTTAATAGGAGGTAAGTACAAATCGTTAACCAATCATGACTTCTGTATATTCTGGTCATCTTTCTGAATCGTTTCCCTTGTATTCACATTTCCTGATTCTGTTAACAATAAGAACAAGTTTATAATTCATGAAAATACACATGAACCAAAATGTTTATCATAACAAGGAAATGTTGAATTGAAAACAATCTGAAATTGCTCATTTGATTCATAATCTTGATTTTACAACTGAAATATATCTTATAGTGGATGATTATTATGTGTAGATGATTGAATTGATTTACTTAGATGGATATGTGTTGTAGTTATTTAATTTGATTGGTATCACTGGTAAATATTGAGTGTAGTTTGGTAACATAGAACATGTCAATAACTAGTGAATTTGTATAATTTAGAAACAGATTTAACTTTAACGAGCATTAGCTGTTGTGCTTTGCTAAGAATAAATAGTCGTGCCCAATGATAAAAAAAATGATTGCTAAACCATTGAAAACATAAATACCTGGTAAAAATTAAGAAAATGGACATTGTCATTAAGGCTCCGAACCGATGATTTCATACTAACCCACGAGGAAAGAGACATGTAAAAAGGATGAACACCATTCGTTTTTAAAGGTCATTTTAATATTATTCCTTATCTGCTTTCTTCTGCCCTTGTTTTTCGTTTATAGCTGGTAAGTATAAATTTACATCTAATTATGGCTGCTTCACATATTCTAGTCATCTTCATGAAAGGTTTTCCATGATTTCACATTTCCTGATTCTTTCAAAATTAAGGAAGAGTATAGATTTCATGAATATACATCAACATAATAGTTTATCAAAACAAGGAAATGTTGAATTGAAGAAGAAAAAAAATGTTCATTTGATTCATAATCTCGATTTTACAATTTGCATATCTTTTCTGAAGGATGATTATTATTTATATTATTGAAATGTTGTACCTAGATGGATATGTACTGTAGTTCTCTTATTGGATTGATGTCGGTGATAAATAATTAGTTTAGTTTGGAAACATAGAATGTGTCAATAACTAGTAAAGTCGAAAAATTAAAAAAAAAGATGACTAATTTAAAGGAAAAAAAAAGGATGAGTACCATTCGTTCATGTAGGTCATTCTAATATTTATCTTTTTCTGTTTCTTCTGCCCTTGGTTTTCGTTTATAGAAAGTAAGTATAAATCTACATACAATAATGGCTGCTTCATATAATCTAGTTATCTTAATGAATCGTTTTCCATGAATTCACATTTCCTGATTCTCTTGAAAATAATGAAAAGTTTATAATTTATTAATATAAATATATATATATATATCAACCGAAAATTGTATCATAACAAGGAAATGTTGAATTGAAAAGATACAAAAATTGTTCATTCGATTCATAATCCCGATTTTACAATTTGAATTTCTTTTCTGATGGATGATTATTATGTGTATATAATTGAAATATTGTACTTAGATGGATATGTATTGTAGTTCTCCTATTGGATTGGTGTCGGTGATAAATAATAAGTGTAGTTTGGAAACATAGAACATGTCACTAACTAGTAAAGCCGTAAAATTTAAAACAGTGACTTAATTAAAATAAACTAAAAAAAGGATGAGTACCATTCTTTTATATAGGTCATTCTAATATTTGTCTTTATCTGTTTCTTCTGTTTTCGGTTTTCGTTTATAGACCGTAAGTATAAATCTACATACAATTATGGCTGCTTCATATAATCTAGTCATCTTTATGAATCGTTTTCCATGAATTCACATTTCCTGATTATTTTGAAAATAATGAAAAGTTTATAATTCAGTAATTAAAAATATATATATATATCAACCGAAAATTGTATCATAACAAGGAAATTTTTAATTGAAAAGATACACAAATTGGTCATTCGATTCATAATCCCGATTTAACAATTTGAATATCTTTTCTGATGGATGATTATTATGTGTATATAATTGGAATATTGTACTTAGATGGATATGTATTGTAGTTCTCCTATTGGATTGGTGTCGGTGGTAAATAATAAGTGTAGTTTGGAAACATAGAACATGTCAATAACTAGTAAAGTCATACAATTTAAAACAGTGACTTATTTAAAATAAACTAAAAAAAAGGATGAGTACCATTCGTTTATATAGGTCATTCTAATATTTGTCTTTATCTGTTTTCATCTGCCCTTGGTTTTCGTTAATAGGAGGTAAGTACAAATCGCTAGCCAATTATGACTTCTGTATTTTTTGGTCATCTTTCTGAATCGTTTCCCTTGTATTCACATTTTCTGATTCTGTTAACAATAAGAACAAGTTTATAATTCATGAAAATACACATGAACCGAAATGTTTATCATAACAAGGAAAAGTTGAATTGAAAAATATCTGAAATTACTCAGTTGATTTATAATCTTGATTTTACAACTTGAATATATCTTCTAGTGGATGATTATTATGTGTATAGGATTGAATTGATGTACTTAGATGGATATGTGTTGTAGTTCTTTAATTTAATTGGTATCACTGGTATATGGAAGACCATGGAAGACCAGCAGCAACAATTATAGTTGCAGCTGAATATGGGCTACCAGCCGTATGATTATTTTATATGTATTTGTATCTGATTTTATTATACGGAAATAAAAACAACAAAAACAACTGGTAAATATTGAGTGCAGTTTGGTAACATAGAAACATGTCAATAACTAGTGAATTCGTAAAATTTAGAAAAAGATTTAACTTTAACGAGCAGATGGTGTTGTGCTTTGCTAAGAATAAAAAAGGCATGCCCAATGATAAAGAAATAATTGCTTAACCTATGAAAACATAAATACCCGGTAAAAATAAGAGCATGGACATTGTAATTAAAGCTCCAAACCGATGATTTTACACTAACCCAAGAAGAAAAAGAAATATAAAAAGGATGAGCACCATTCATTTTTAAAGGTCATATTTAAATTGTTCCTTATCTGCTTTCTTCTGCCCTTGGTTTTCGTTTTAGAATGTAAGTACGAACCTTCATCTAATTATGGCTGCTTCATATATTCTAGTCATCTTTATGAATCGTTTTCCATGAATTCACATTTCCTGATTCTTTCGAAATTAAGGAAAAGTTTATGAATAATAAATATGTATATATATTTATAACCGAAACATTTATCATAACAAGGAAATGTTGAATTGAAGAAAAAAATAATTGTCCATTTGATTCATAATCCCAATTTTACAATTTGAATATCTTTTCTGATGGATGATTATTATGTGTATATAATTGAAATGTTGTACCTAGATGGATATGTACTGTAGTTCTCTTATTGGATTGATGTCGGTGATAAATAATTAGTTTAGTTTGGAAACATAGAATGTGTCAATAACTAGTAAAGTCGAAAAATTTAAAAAAGATGACTAATTTAAAGGAAAAAAAAAAAAGGATGAGTACCATTCGTTCATGTATGTCATTCTAATATTTATCTTTTTCTGTTTCTTCTGCTTTTGGTTTTCGTTTATAGACCGTAAGTATAAATCTACATACAATTATGGCTGCTTCATATAATCTAGTCATCTTTATGAATCGTTTTCCATAAATTCACATTTCCTGATTATTTTGAAAATAATGAAAGTTTATAATTCAGTAATTAAAAATATATATATATATATCAACCGAAAATTGTATCATAACAAGGAAATTTTTAATTGAAAAGATACAAAAATTGTTCATTCGATTCATAATCCCGATTTTACAATTTGAATATCTTTTCTGAGGGATGATTATTATGTGTATATAATTGGAATATTGTACTTAGATGGATATGTATTGTAGTTCTCCTATTGGACTGGTGTCGGTGGTAAATAATAAGTGTAGTTTGGAAACATAGAACATGTCAATAACTAGTAAAGTCGTAAAATTTAAAACAGTGACTTATTTAAAATATACTAAAAAAAGGATGAGTACCATTCGTTTATATAGGTCATTCTAATATTTGTCTTTATCTGTTTTCATCTGCCCTTGGTTTTCGTTAATAGGAGGTAAGTACAAATTGTTAGCCAATTATGACTTCTGTATTTTATGGTCATCTTTCTGATTCGTTTCCCTTGTATTCACATTTTCTGATTCTGTTGACAATAAGAACAAGTTTATAATTCATGAAAATACACATGAACCGAAATGTTTATCATAACAAGGAAATGTTAAATTGAAAAATATCTGAAATTACTCAGTTGATTTATAATCTTGATTTTACAACTTGAATATATCTTCTAGTGGATGATTATTATGTGTATAGGATTGAATTGATGTACTTAGATGGATATGTGTTGTAGTTCTTTAATTTGATTGGTATCACTGGTAAATATTGAGTGTAGTTTGGTAACATAGAACATGTCAATAACTAGTGAATTTGTATAATTTAGAAACAGATTTAACTTTAACGAGCATTAGCTGTTGTGCTTTGCTTAGAATAAATAGTCGTGCCCAATGATAAAGAAATGATTGCTAAACCATTGAAAACATAAATACCCGGTAAAAAATAAGAAAATAGACATTGTCATTAAGGCTCCGAACCGATGAGTTCACACTAACCCACGAGGAAAGAGACATGTAAAAAGGATGACCACCATTCGTTTTTAAAGGTAATTTTAATATTATTCCTTATCTGCTTTCTGCTGCCCTTGTTTTTCGTTTATAGCTGGTAAGTATAAATTTACATCTAATTATGGCTGCTTCACATATTGTAGTCATCTTCATGAAAGGTTTTCCATGATTTCACATTTCCTGATTCTTTCGAAATTAAGGAAGAGTATAGATTTCATGAATATACATCAACATAATAGTTTATCAAAACAAGGAAATGTTGAATTGAAGAAAAAAAAAAGTTTATTTGATTCATAATCTCGATTTTACAATTTGCATATCTTTTCTCATGGATGATTATTATGTATATAATTGAAATGTTGTACCTAGATGGATATGTACTGTAGTTCTCTTATTGGATTGATGTCGGTGATAAATAATTAGTTTAGTTTGGAAACATAGAATGTGTCAATAACTAGTAAAGTCGAAAAATTTAAAAAAAGATGACTAATTTAAAGGAAAAAAAAAAGGATGAGTACCATTCGTTCATGTAGGTCATTCTAATATTTATCTTTTTCTGTTTCTTCTGCCCTTGGTTTTCGTTTATAGAACGTAAGTATAAATTTGCATACAATAATGGCTGCTTCATATAATCTAGTTATCTTAATGAATCGTTTTACATAAATTCACATTTCCTGATTCTCTTGAAAATAATGAAAAGTTTATAATTCATTAATATAAATATAAAAATATATATATCAACCGAAAATTGTATCATTACAAGGAAATGTTGAATTGAAAAGATACAAAAATTTATCATTCGATTCATAATCCCGATTTTACAATTTGAATATCTTTTCTGATGGATGATTATTATGTGTATATAATTGAAATATTGTACCTAGATGGATATGTATTGTAGTTCTCCTATTGGACTGGTGTCGGTGGTAAATAATAAGTGTAGTTTGGAAACATAGAACATATCAATAACAAGTAATGCCGTAAAATTTAAAACAGTGACTTATTTAAAATAAACTTTAAAAAAAAGGATGAGTACCATTCGTATATATTGGTCATTCTAATATTAGTCTTTATCTGTGTTTTTTTCTTCATCTGCCCTTGGTTTTCGTTCATAGGAGGTAAGTACAAATCGTTAGCCAATTATGACTTCTGTATTTTTTGGTCATCTTTCTGAATCGTTTCCCTTGTATTCACATTTTCTGATTCTGTTAACAATAAGAACAAGTTTATAATTCATGAAAATACACATGAACCGAAATGTTTATCATAACAAGGAAATGTTGAATTGAAAAAATATCTGAAATTACTCAGTTAATTTATAATCTTGATTTTACAACTTGAATATATCTTCTAGTGGATGATTATTATGTGTATACGATTAAATTGATGTACTTAGATGGATATGTGTTTTAGTTCTTTAATTTGATTGGTATCACTGGTATATGGAAGACCATGGAAGACCAGCTGCAACAATTATAGTTGCAGCTGAATATGGGCTACCAGCCGTATGATTATTTTATATGTATTTGTATCTGATTTTATTATACGGAAATAAAAACAACAACAACAACTTGTAAATATTGAGTGTAGTTTGGTAACATAGAAACATGTCAATAACTAGTGAAATCGTAAAATTTAGAAAAAGATTTAACTTTAACGAGCAGATGGTGTTGTGCTTTGCTAAGAATAAAAAAGGCATGCCCAATGATAAAGAAATGACTGCTTAACCTATGAAAACATAAATACCCGGTAAAAATAAGAGCTTGGACATTGTAATTAAAGCTCCAAACCGATGATTTTACACTAACCCAAGAAGAAAAAGAAATATAATAAGGATGAGCACCATTCGTTTGTAAAGTTCATATTTATATTGTTCCTTATCTGCTTTCTTCTGCCCTTGGTTTTCGTTTTTAGAACGTAAGTATGAATCTACATCAAATTACAGCTGCTTCATATAATCTAGTCATCTTTTTGAATCGTTTTCCATGAATTCATATTTCCTGATTCTTTCGAAATTAAGGAAAAGTTTATAAAGGATAAATATGTATATATATATATATATATATATATATATTAACCGAAAAAATTATCATAACAAGGAAATGTTCAATTGAAGAAAAAAATATTTGTTCATTTGATTCATAATCCCAATTTTACAATTTGAATATCTTTTCTGATGGATGATTATTATGTGTATATAATTGAAATATTGTACTTAGATGGATATGTATTGTAGTTTTCTTATTGGATTGGTGTCGGTGTTGAATAATGAGTGTAGCTTGGAAACATAGAATATGTCAATAACTAGTAAAGTCGTCAATTTAAAAAAAAAATCTTATTTATAATGAACTAAAAAAGGGATGAGTACAATTCGTTTATATAGGTCATTCTAATATTTGTCTTTATCTGTTTGTTTTTTTCATCTCCCCTTGGTTTTCGTTAATAGGAGGTAAGTACAAATCGTTAACCAATCATGACTTCTGTATATTCTGGTCATCTTTCTGAATCGTTTCCCTTGTATTCACATTTCCTGATTCTGTTAACAATAAGAACAAGTTTATAATTCATGAAAATACACATGAACCAAAATGTTTATCATAACAAGGAAATGTTGAATTGAAAACAATCTGAAATTGCTCATTTGATTCATAATCTTGATTTTACAACTGAAATATATCTTATAGTGGATGATTATTATGTGTAGATGATTGAATTGATTTACTTAGATGGATATGTGTTGTAGTTATTTAATTTGATTGGTATCACTGGTAAATATTGAGTGTAGTTTGGTAACATAGAACATGTCAATAACTAGTGAATTTGTATAATTTAGAAACAGATTTAACTTTAACGAGCATTAGCTGTTGTGCTTTGCTAAGAATAAATAGTCGTGCCCAATGATAAAAAAAATGATTGCTAAACCATTGAAAACATAAATACCTGGTAAAAATTAAGAAAATGGACATTGTCATTAAGGCTCCGAACCGATGATTTCATACTAACCCACGAGGAAAGAGACATGTAAAAAGGATGAACACCATTCGTTTTTAAAGGTCATTTTAATATTATTCCTTATCTGCTTTCTTCTGCCCTTGTTTTTCGTTTATAGCTGGTAAGTATAAATTTACATCTAATTATGGCTGCTTCACATATTCTAGTCATCTTCATGAAAGGTTTTCCATGATTTCACATTTCCTGATTCTTTCAAAATTAAGGAAGAGTATAGATTTCATGAATATACATCAACATAATAGTTTATCAAAACAAGGAAATGTTGAATTGAAGAAGAAAAAAAATGTTCATTTGATTCATAATCTCGATTTTACAATTTGCATATCTTTTCTGAAGGATGATTATTATTTATATTATTGAAATGTTGTACCTAGATGGATATGTACTGTAGTTCTCTTATTGGATTGATGTCGGTGATAAATAATTAGTTTAGTTTGGAAACATAGAATGTGTCAATAACTAGTAAAGTCGAAAAATTAAAAAAAAAGATGACTAATTTAAAGGAAAAAAAAAGGATGAGTACCATTCGTTCATGTAGGTCATTCTAATATTTATCTTTTTCTGTTTCTTCTGCCCTTGGTTTTCGTTTATAGAAAGTAAGTATAAATCTACATACAATAATGGCTGCTTCATATAATCTAGTTATCTTAATGAATCGTTTTCCATGAATTCACATTTCCTGATTCTCTTGAAAATAATGAAAAGTTTATAATTTATTAATATAAATATATATATATATATCAACCGAAAATTGTATCATAACAAGGAAATGTTGAATTGAAAAGATACAAAAATTGTTCATTCGATTCATAATCCCGATTTTACAATTTGAATTTCTTTTCTGATGGATGATTATTATGTGTATATAATTGAAATATTGTACTTAGATGGATATGTATTGTAGTTCTCCTATTGGATTGGTGTCGGTGATAAATAATAAGTGTAGTTTGGAAACATAGAACATGTCACTAACTAGTAAAGCCGTAAAATTTAAAACAGTGACTTAATTAAAATAAACTAAAAAAAGGATGAGTACCATTCTTTTATATAGGTCATTCTAATATTTGTCTTTATCTGTTTCTTCTGTTTTCGGTTTTCGTTTATAGACCGTAAGTATAAATCTACATACAATTATGGCTGCTTCATATAATCTAGTCATCATTATGAATCGTTTTCCATGAATTCACATTTCCTGATTATTTTGAAAATAATGAAAAGTTTATAATTCAGTAATTAAAAATATATATATATATCAACCGAAAATTGTATCATAACAAGGAAATTTTTAATTGAAAAGATACACAAATTGGTCATTCGATTCATAATCCCGATTTAACAATTTGAATATCTTTTCTGATGGATGATTATTATGTGTATATAATTGGAATATTGTACTTAGATGGATATGTATTGTAGTTCTCCTATTGGATTGGTGTCGGTGGTAAATAATAAGTGTAGTTTGGAAACATAGAACATGTCAATAACTAGTAAAGTCATACAATTTAAAACAGTGACTTATTTAAAATAAACTAAAAAAAAGGATGAGTACCATTCGTTTATATAGGTCATTCTAATATTTGTCTTTATCTGTTTTCATCTGCCCTTGGTTTTCGTTAATAGGAGGTAAGTACAAATCGCTAGCCAATTATGACTTCTGTATTTTTTGGTCATCTTTCTGAATCGTTTCCCTTGTATTCACATTTTCTGATTCTGTTAACAATAAGAACAAGTTTATAATTCATGAAAATACACATGAACCGAAATGTTTATCATAACAAGGAAAAGTTGAATTGAAAAATATCTGAAATTACTCAGTTGATTTATAATCTTGATTTTACAACTTGAATATATCTTCTAGTGGATGATTATTATGTGTATAGGATTGAATTGATGTACTTAGATGGATATGTGTTGTAGTTCTTTAATTTAATTGGTATCACTGGTATATGGAAGACCATGGAAGACCAGCAGCAACAATTATAGTTGCAGCTGAATATGGGCTACCAGCCGTATGATTATTTTATATGTATTTGTATCTGATTTTATTATACGGAAATAAAAACAACAAAAACAACTGGTAAATATTGAGTGCAGTTTGGTAACATAGAAACATGTCAATAACTAGTGAATTCGTAAAATTTAGAAAAAGATTTAACTTTAACGAGCAGATGGTGTTGTGCTTTGCTAAGAATAAAAAAGGCATGCCCAATGATAAAGAAATAATTGCTTAACCTATGAAAACATAAATACCCGGTAAAAATAAGAGCATGGACATTGTAATTAAAGCTCCAAACCGATGATTTTACACTAACCCAAGAAGAAAAAGAAATATAAAAAGGATGAGCACCATTCATTTTTAAAGGTCATATTTAAATTGTTCCTTATCTGCTTTCTTCTGCCCTTGGTTTTCGTTTTAGAATGTAAGTACGAACCTTCATCTAATTATGGCTGCTTCATATATTCTAGTCATCTTTATGAATCGTTTTCCATGAATTCACATTTCCTGATTCTTTCGAAATTAAGGAAAAGTTTATGAATAATAAATATGTATATATATTTATAACCGAAACATTTATCATAACAAGGAAATGTTGAATTGAAGAAAAAAATAATTGTCCATTTGATTCATAATCCCAATTTTACAATTTGAATATCTTTTCTGATGGATGATTATTATGTGTATATAATTGAAATGTTGTACCTAGATGGATATGTATTGTAGTTCTCCTATTGGACTGGTGTCGGTGGTAAATAATAAGTGTAGTTTGGAAACATAGAACATGTCAATAACTAGTAAAGTCGAAAAATTTAAAAAAGATGACTAATTTAAAGGAAAAAAAAAAAAGGATGAGTACCATTCGTTCATGTATGTCATTCTAATATTTATCTTTTTCTGTTTCTTCTGCTTTTGGTTTTCGTTTATAGACCGTAAGTATAAATCTACATACAATTATGGCTGCTTCATATAATCTAGTCATCTTTATGAATCGTTTTCCATAAATTCACATTTCCTGATTATTTTGAAAATAATGAAAGTTTATAATTCAGTAATTAAAAATATATATATATATATCAACCGAAAATTGTATCATAACAAGGAAATTTTTAATTGAAAAGATACAAAAATTGTTCATTCGATTCATAATCCCGATTTTACAATTTGAATATCTTTTCTGAGGGATGATTATTATGTGTATATAATTGGAATATTGTACTTAGATGGATATGTATTGTAGTTCTCCTATTGGACTGGTGTCGGTGGTAAATAATAAGTGTAGTTTGGAAACATAGAACATGTCAATAACTAGTAAAGTCGTAAAATTTAAAACAGTGACTTATTTAAAATATACTAAAAAAAGGATGAGTACCATTCGTTTATATAGGTCATTCTAATATTTGTCTTTATCTGTTTTCATCTGCCCTTGGTTTTCGTTAATAGGAGGTAAGTACAAATTGTTAGCCAATTATGACTTCTGTATTTTATGGTCATCTTTCTGATTCGTTTCCCTTGTATTCACATTTTCTGATTCTGTTGACAATAAGAACAAGTTTATAATTCATGAAAATACACATGAACCGAAATGTTTATCATAACAAGGAAATGTTAAATTGAAAAATATCTGAAATTACTCAGTTGATTTATAATCTTGATTTTACAACTTGAATATATCTTCTAGTGGATGATTATTATGTGTATAGGATTGAATTGATGTACTTAGATGGATATGTGTTGTAGTTCTTTAATTTTATTGGTATCACTGGTAAATATTGAGTGTAGTTTGGTAACATAGAACATGTCAATAACTAGTGAATTTGTATAATTTAGAAACAGATTTAACTTTAACGAGCATTAGCTGTTGTGCTTTGCTTAGAATAAATAGTCGTGCCCAATGATAAAGAAATGATTGCTAAACCATTGAAAACATAAATACCCGGTAAAAAATAAGAAAATAGACATTGTCATTAAGGCTCCGAACCGATGAGTTCACACTAACCCACGAGGAAAGAGACATGTAAAAAGGATGACCACCATTCGTTTTTAAAGGTAATTTTAATATTATTCCTTATCTGCTTTCTGCTGCCCTTGTTTTTCGTTTATAGCTGGTAAGTATAAATTTACATCTAATTATGGCTGCTTCACATATTGTAGTCATCTTCATGAAAGGTTTTCCATGATTTCACATTTCCTGATTCTTTCGAAATTAAGGAAGAGTATAGATTTCATGAATATACATCAACATAATAGTTTATCAAAACAAGGAAATGTTGAATTGAAGAAAAAAAAAAGTTTATTTGATTCATAATCTCGATTTTACAATTTGCATATCTTTTCTCATGGATGATTATTATGTATATAATTGAAATGTTGTACCTAGATGGATATGTACTGTAGTTCTCTTATTGGATTGATGTCGGTGATAAATAATTAGTTTAGTTTGGAAACATAGAATGTGTCAATAACTAGTAAAGTCGAAAAATTTAAAAAAAGATGACTAATTTAAAGGAAAAAAAAAAGGATGAGTACCATTCGTTCATGTAGGTCATTCTAATATTTATCTTTTTCTGTTTCTTCTGCCCTTGGTTTTCGTTTATAGAACGTAAGTATAAATTTGCATACAATAATGGCTGCTTCATATAATCTAGTTATCTTAATGAATCGTTTTACATAAATTCACATTTCCTGATTCTCTTGAAAATAATGAAAAGTTTATAATTCATTAATATAAATATAAAAATATATATATCAACCGAAAATTGTATCATTACAAGGAAATGTTGAATTGAAAAGATACAAAAATTTATCATTCGATTCATAATCCCGATTTTACAATTTGAATATCTTTTCTGATGGATGATTATTATGTGTATATAATTGAAATATTGTACCTAGATGGATATGTATTGTAGTTCTCCTATTGGACTGGTGTCGGTGGTAAATAATAAGTGTAGTTTGGAAACATAGAACATATCAATAACAAGTAATGCCGTAAAATTTAAAACAGTGACTTATTTAAAATAAACTTTAAAAAAAAGGATGAGTACCATTCGTATATATTGGTCATTCTAATATTAGTCTTTATCTGTGTTTTTTTCTTCATCTGCCCTTGGTTTTCGTTCATAGGAGGTAAGTACAAATCGTTAGCCAATTATGACTTCTGTATTTTTTGGTCATCTTTCTGAATCGTTTCCCTTGTATTCACATTTTCTGATTCTGTTAACAATAAGAACAAGTTTATAATTCATGAAAATACACATGAACCGAAATGTTTATCATAACAAGGAAATGTTGAATTGAAAAAATATCTGAAATTACTCAGTTAATTTATAATCTTGATTTTACAACTTGAATATATCTTCTAGTGGATGATTATTATGTGTATACGATTAAATTGATGTACTTAGATGGATATGTGTTTTAGTTCTTTAATTTGATTGGTATCACTGGTATATGGAAGACCATGGAAGACCAGCTGCAACAATTATAGTTGCAGCTGAATATGGGCTACCAGCCGTATGATTATTTTATATGTATTTGTATCTGATTTTATTATACGGAAATAAAAACAACAACAACAACTTGTAAATATTGAGTGTAGTTTGGTAACATAGAAACATGTCAATAACTAGTGAAATCGTAAAATTTAGAAAAAGATTTAACTTTAACGAGCAGATGGTGTTGTGCTTTGCTAAGAATAAAAAAGGCATGCCCAATGATAAAGAAATGACTGCTTAACCTATGAAAACATAAATACCCGGTAAAAATAAGAGCTTGGACATTGTAATTAAAGCTCCAAACCGATGATTTTACACTAACCCAAGAAGAAAAAGAAATATAAAAAGGATAAGCACCATTCGTTTGTAAAGTTCATATTTATATTGTTCCTTATCTGCTTTCTTCTGCCCTTGGTTTTCGTTTATAGACCGTAAGTATGAATCTACATTCAATTATGGATGCGTCATATAATCTAGTCATCTTTATGAATCGTTTTCCATGAATTCACATTTCCTGATTCTTTTGAAATTGAGGAAAAGTTTATGAATAATAAATATGTATATATATATATATATATATATTAACCGAAACATTTATCATAACAAGGAAATGTTGAATTAAAGAAAAAAATAATTGTCCATTTGATTCATAATCCCAATTTGAGAATTTGAATATCTTTTCTGATGGATGATTATTATGTGTATATAATTGACATATTGTACCTAGATGGATATGTATTGTAGTTTTCTTATTGGATTGGTGTCGGTGTTGAATAATGAGTGTAGCTTTAAAACATAGAATATGTCAATAACTAGTAAAGTCGTCAATTTAAAAAAAAAAACTTATTTAAAATGAACTAAAAAAGGGATGAGTACCATTCGTTTATATAGGTCATTCTAATATTTGTTTTTATCTGTTTTTTTTGTGCATCTGCCCTTGGTTTTCGTTAATAGGAGGTAAGTACAAATCGTTAACCAATCATGACTTCTGTATATTCTGGTCATCTTTCTGAATCGTTTCCCTTGTATTCACATTTCCTGATTCTGTTAACAATAAGAACAAGTTTATAATTCATGAAAATACACATGAACCAAAATGTTTATCATAACAAGGAAATGTTGGATTGAAAAAACCCTGAAATTCCTCGTTTGATTCATAATCTTGATTTTACAACTGAAATATATCTTCTAGTGGATGATTATTATGTGTTGATGATTGAATTGATTTACTTAGATGGATATGTGTTGTAGTTTTTTAATTTGATTGGTATCACTCGTAAATATTGAGTGTAGTTTGGTAACATAGAACATGTCAATAATTATTGAATTTGTATAATTTAGAAACAGATTTAACTTTAACGAGCATTTGCTGTTGTGCTTTGCTAAGAATAAATAGTCGTGCCCAATGATAAAGAAATGATTGCTACACCATTGAAAACATAAATACCCGGTAAAAAATAAGAAAATGGACATTGTCATTAAGGCTCCGAACCGATGATCTCATACTAACCAACGAGGAAAGAGAAATGTAAAAAGGATGAGCACCATTCGTTTTTAAAGGTCATTTTAATATTATTCCTTATCTGCTTTCTTCTGCCCTTGTTTTTCGTTTATAGCTGGTAAGTATACATTTACACCTAATTATGGCTGCTTCACATATTCTAGTCATCTTCATGAAAGGTTTTCCATGATTTCACATTTCCTGATTCTTTCAAAATTAAGGAAGAGTATAAATTTCATGAATATACATCAACAGAATAGTTTATCAAAACAAGGTAATGTTGAATTGAAGAAAAAAAAAAGTTTATTTGATTCATAATCTCGATTTTACAATTTGCATATCTTTTCTGAAGGATGATTATTATGTATATTATTGAAATGTTGTACCTAGATGGATATGTACTGTAGTTTTCTTATTGGATTGATGTCGGTGATAAATAATTAGTTTATTTTGGAAACACAGAATGTGTCAATAACTAGTAAATTCGAAAAATTTAAAAAAGATGACTAATTTAAAGGAAAAAAAAAAGGATGAGTACCATTCGTTCATGTAGGTCATTCTAATATTTATCTTTTTCTGTTTCTTCTGCCCTTGGTTTTCGTTTATAGAACGTAAGTATAAATCTACATACACTCATGGCTGCTTCATATAATCTAGTTATCTTTATGAATCGTTTTCCATAAATTCACATTTCCTGATTCTTTTGAAAATAATGAAAATTTTATAATTAATTAATATAAATATATATATATATATATCAACCGAAAATTGTATCATAACAAGGAAATGCTGAATTGAAAAGATACAAAAATTGTTCATTCGGTTCATAATCCCGATTTTACAATTTGAATATCTTTTCTGATGGATGATTATTATGTGTATATAATTGAAATATTGTACTTAGATGGATATGTATTGTAGTTCTCCTATTGGATTGGTGTCGGTGGTAAATAATAAGTGTAGTTTGGAAACATAGAACATGTCAATAACTAGTAAAGTCGTAAAATTTAAAACAGTGACTTATTTAAAATAAACTAAAAAAAGGATGAGTACCATTCGTTTATATAGGTCATTCTAATATTTGTCTTTATCTGTTTTTATCTGCCCTTGGTTTTCGTTAATAGGAGGTAAGTACAAATCGTTAGCCAATTATGACTTCTGTATTTGTTGGTCATCTTTCTGAATCGTTTCCCTTGTATTCACTTTTTCTGATTCTGTTAACAATAAGAAAAAGTTTATAATTAATGAAAATACACATGAACCGAAATGTTTATCATAACAAGGAAATGTTGAATTGAAAAATATCTGAAATTACTCAGTTGATTTATAATCTTGATTTTACAACTTGAATATATCTTCTAGTGGATGATTATTATGTGTATAGGTGGATATGTGTTGTAGTTCTTTAATTTGATTGGTATCACTGGTATATGGAAGACCATGGAAGACCAGCAGCAACAATTATAGTTGCAGCTGAATATGGGCTACCAGCCGTATGATTATTTTATATGTATTTGTATCTGATTTTATTATACGGAAATAAAAACAACAACAACAACTGGTAAATATTGAGTGTAGTTTGGTAACATAGAAACATGTCAATAACTAGTAAATTCGTAAAATTTAGAAAAAGATTTAACTTTAACGAGCAGATGGTGTTGTGCTTTGCTAAGAATAAAAAAGGCATGCCCAATGATAAAGAAATGATTGCTTAACCTATGAAAACATAAATACCCGGTAAAAATAAGAGCATGGACATTGTAATTAAAGCTCCAAACCGATGATTTTTTTTTTATTTTTTTTTTTTATTTAGGTTTTATTTCCACATTAACTGCATATGAAAAGAATTTACAAAATAAGGCATATATAAGGTAACAAAACATGTACATAATATTCGATTGATACAACAGAAATTCAAACAATGTAATGGCAAGTCATTAAATACATATGATGCTAACAATTATCTACAGTAATGAGGAGGAAACCTTGGAAGCATTATGCTTGTAAATCAGGTTCCCTTTACATTATACATTTTTTTACATAATATATAAAACAAAAAACAAAACAAAAAAACAAAAACGAGTGTGTGGTGCAGCCAGCCAACAAGTGTTGATAATACCGATGATCTCTATCATGATGACCTTAAACATTTTCATACTGGAGTAGAAGTTTATGTTTCAAGTGATATTTAAAAGTAATTAAACTTGGCAGCTGTTTGAGCGAAATGTCTAAGGAGTTCCAGTACACAGGACCAGTATAAATCAAAGTTTTTTGTTTTAGTAAAGTTCTCAGTTTGTGTAAGTGAAAAAAGGAAGACTGTCGGGTTGGATAATCATGAATTTGTTGATTCTTATGGAATGTCGACGTGATGGCATGAGGAAGTTCGTTAGGATTTAATCTAAACATAAAACAGCCTAAAAAGAAATTATACAGGTCATGAACTTTCAATATTTTATTTTCTAAAAATAAACTATTAGTGTGGCTTAACCTATTAGTATGGCAGATTATTCGTATGACGCGTTTTTGAAGTATCAATAATTTGTCCAACTGGTAATTAAATGAATTCCCCCATGCAAGTATGCCATAGTTAAGATAAGGCAAGATAAGCGTCGAGTACAAACTTTTCAAAATATACTTAGGAAAAGACATTTTTAATTTATTGATTATTCCAATGTTCCTTGATAGAGTTTTACTCAATTGTAAGTTATGTTCTTTCCAAGAAAGTTTGTTGTCAATTATAAAACCAAGGAATTTCAACGAATCAACTAAGTGTATAATTGTATCATTGATGTAAACATTGCCAGGCAATCCCGAAATAGAGTTGCTGAAGAGCATACATTGAGTTTTATTTAAGTTCAAGGAAAGTTTGTTGGCACAAATCCACTCTTCAACAAGTTTCATTTCAAGATTTACGGTTTCAAGTAGTGAATTGGGGTTTTTGTGTGAGAAAAACACAGAAGAATCATCAGCAAATAATATAAACGACAAAACATTGGATGAGTTTTGAAAATCATTCATATACAATATAAATAGAAGAGGCCCCAGAAGGGATCCTTGTGGCACTCCACAAATTGACTGTTGAAAGGCCAAGTCTGCTCCATTTATTGATACGTATTGTTTCCTACCCCTGAGGTAGCTTTCGAACCACTCCAAGGCCCTTCCACGTATACCATAGTGTGAAAGTTTGTATAGTAGAATTTGGTGGTCGATTGTGTCAAAGGCCTTGGAGAGGTCCAGAAACATCCCAAGGGTATGAGAGTGTTCATCAATTGCAGAAGTAACATGATTAATGAAATGTAAAATAGCATGAACAGTCGAATGTTTTTGTCTGAAGCCAAACTGTGAGTCAGAGAATATATTATTACTAACTAAAAAAGCTACTGTGCGATCATAGATAAGTTTTTCTAACACTTTAGAGATGGAAGACAGGAGAGATATGGGCCTGTAATTGCATGAATCTAAGGGGTCACCCTTTTTAAAAATCGGAACAACTTTTGCAAGTTTCATGGCATCGGGAACTACACCCTGAGACATGGAAAGATTAAATATGTGTTGTAGGGGAACAACTATTTCGTGTATAATATTGATCAATAAAAAGTTACTGACTTCATCATGACCCGCACTTTTTTTTTCTTTGAAATTTTTAACAAGTTTTAGAATTTCAGATGCGTTGCTTGGACTAAAAAATATAGAATTCTGATTTTTGTTCCTCAAAAAAGAATGAAAGGGTTTTCCTACAACAGGAATTTTCTTGGCAAGATTGGGTCCAATGTTTGAGAAGTAATCATTAAAGTGATTAGCAATAGATTCATCATCATTGATGGTTTTATTATCCTCTCGGATTTGTATTATGCTTTTTTCCTCACTCTTTTTGTTCAATGCCTTATTAATAACTCCCCATGTTTCCTTTATGTTGGATTTCTTTTTTTCAAACTGGGTACAATAATATCTCTGTTTCTCTAATCGCATAATCTTTGTCAAAGTGTTTTTATATTTAACATATTTTTCACGAAGTTTAGGTTTGGGATTCGCACGAAATTTATAATACAAGTTATTTTTCCTATTAATAGATCTTAATAAAGATTTAGAGACCCACGGATTACGTGGTTCATGTCTATAACTAGAAAATTTGCATCTCTCTAGAGGAATACATTCGTCAAGCGCTATTTTTAGAACGTGGATAAAATTGTTGTAAGACACATTTACATCAATATGAGCCAAAACTTCTGCCCAATCGATCGATCCCAGCTTTCCCTTTAATTTATCAATTTTGGAAGCTGTAAATTTCCTTACTATTTTTGACGAGGGAGGTGATTTAGCAAGATTAAATAAACTTTGAATTTTGCAATAAACTGGACAGTGATCTGATATGTCAGACAGTATGATGCCAGATTCAGTTTGTAAATGATCAACATTTACAAATATATTATCGATGAGAGTACACGAATGAGTGGATAACCGCGTGGGTTTTGATATTACTGGAACAAAAGAATACGAAAGTAAGGTATCCAGAAAATCATGAGAGAACTGATTGTCATTACATTTTAACAAATCAACATTGAAATCTCCCATAATGATGCAATGTTTATTTTGAAGAAGGGGGTGAACAAGTAAATGCTGCATTTCAACTAAGAATTCGTTGTGATTTGAAGAAGGGGGACGATAAATAGTACCAACTACGATATTTTTCTTGTTTTGTAAGACTAATTCGATAAAGACCACTTCCATTGCCAGATTCATTGTGTTTATATCAGAAAGTACTTTAAAATTTAGATGGTCTGGAACATACATTGCAACGCCTCCACCTCTTTTATTTGTACGGTTATTAAATATGAGGTTATGTTTAGAAAGAGAAAAAAGGGAATGAGGCTGGTCTTGTAACCATGTTTCTGTGAGACCGATAATAAAGTTACACAGATCAATATTGTCCAGCAATAAAGTTAACTGTTCAAAATTTTTGTCCAGGCTACGAATATTCAGGTTCAAGAAATTTAAATCACATTTTGATGTGTTTTTAACATTTTGAATAAACTGGTTTTGAGTAAGGTATTGAGATTCTCTTACATAATGAATATCATTAGGATCAAACTGAAGTAACATTTCATTGAATTTACTATTGAGGGTATCTGAAATACGTTTCTCATAACGTCCGTCAGATGAGGAAGTTAAATCAACATTATGCAAAGTGTGAAATAATATGTCTAAATCAATATCACTTGTTTCAGCAAAAGGTAAGTCAGTCATCATTACGTTCAGAAAAGTGTATGAATATCAGTACATTGCAAAAAGTGGTAGTAATTAAACACGGCTGGCTAGCTGCAGAACACATAATAACTACAAATAACAAACATGGGGGGGAGGACAAACCCAAACAGAAAAAAACAAAGCAATTAAATTTACTACATTTGTCATCCATTTGAGGACTACAATGTGCATCCCTAAAATAGGTATCGATTTCAGTTTAGGATTAACCTGCTTAGGTTCCAAATTCAAAGTAGAAGAACAGCAAGAGAAAGTACAAAATTAATAAAGGCTGTTTGCTTACGTAAATATAAGTTAATTAACATATTAAATTAGCATAAATAAAGATGGCGGAAAGAAATAGAGAAGAGAGGGAAAGAGAGAGAGAGAGAGAAAGAGAGAGAGAACGAGTCTTTTCTTTTAAACTAACCCAAGAAGAAAAAGAAATATAAAAAGGATGAGCACCATTCGTTTGTAAAGTTCATATTTATATTGTTCTTTAACTGCTTTCTTCTGCCCTTGGTTTTCGTTTTTAGAACGTAAGTATGAATCTACATCCAATTATGGCTGCTTCATATAATCTAGTCATCTTTTTGAATCGTTTTCCATGAATTCACATTTCCTGATTCTTTCGAAATTAAGGAAAAGTTTATGAATAATAAATATGTATATCTATATATATATATTAACCTAAACATTTATCATAACAAGGAAATGTTGAATTAAAAAAAAAAAAAAATTGATTCATAATCCCAATTTTACAATTTGAATATCTTTTCTGATGGATGATTATTATGAGTATATAATTGACATATTGTACCTAGATGGATATGTATTGTAGTTCTCTTATTGGATTGGTGTCGGTGTTGAATAATTAGTGTAGCTTGAAAAACTTAGAATATGTCAATTACTAGTACTGTAATGCTCTTATTGGATTGATGTCGGTGATAAATAATTAGTTTAGTTTGGAAACATAGAATGTGTCAATAACTAGTAAAGTCGTAAAATTTAAAAAAGATGACTAATTTAAAGGAAAATAAAAAAAAAGGATGAGTACTATTCGTTTATGTAGGTCATTCTAATATTTATCTTTTTCTGTTTATTCTGCCCTTGGTTTTCGTTTATAGAACGTAAGTATAAATCTACATACTATTATGACTGCTTCATATAATCTAGTTATCTTTACGAATCGTTTTCCATGAATTCACATTTCCTGATTCTTTTGAAAATAATGAAAAGTTTATAATTCATTAATATAAATATATATATATATACCGAAAATTATATCATTACAAGAAAATGTTGAATTGAAAAGATACAAAAATTGTTCATTCAAATCATAATCCAGATTTTACAATTTAAATATCTTTTCTGATGGATGATTATTATGTGTATATAATTGAAATATTGTACTTAGATGGATATGTATTGTAGTTCTCCTATTGGATTGGTGTCGGTGGTAAACAATAAGTGTAGTTTGGAATCATAGATCATGTCAATAACTAGTAAAGCCGTAAAATTTAAAACAGTGACCTATTTAAAATAAACTAAAAAAGGATGAGTACCATTCGTTTATATAGGTCATTCTAATATGTGTCTTTATCTGTTTTCATCTGCCCTTGGTTTTCGTTAAAAGGAGGTAAGTACAAATCGTTAGCCAATTATGATTTCTGTATTTTTTGGTCATCTTTCTGAATCGTTTCCCTTGTAATCACATTTTCTGATTCTGTTAACAATAAGAAAAAGTTTATAATTAATGAAAATACACATGAACCGAAATGTTTATCAAAACAAGGAAATGTTTAATTGAAAAATATCTGAAATTACTCAGTTGATTTATAATCTTGATTTTACAACTTGTATATATCTTCTAGTGGATGATTATTATGTGTATAGGATTGAATTGATGTACTTAGATGGATATGTGTTGTAGTTCGTTAATTTGAAAAAAATTGAAATTACTCATTTGATTCATAATCTTTATTTTACTCGCTGAAAGTTGCTCACATTAAGCCAATCATTAAAAACAACAAGCTTCATGCAGATGATCTGAAAAACTACAGACCTGTGGCTAATCTTTCGTTCTTGGCCAAGAGGATGGAGAGGGCAGCAATATTTCAAATGAACCAATACTTGAAAACCAACAACTTGAATGCATTGATGCAGTCAGCCTATCGGAAAAATCATAGTTGTGAAACAGTGCTACTCCGTGTCTTTAATGATCTGCTACTGATGTTGGACAAGGGAGAGGAAGCAGTGTTGTTAATGCTCGATTATTCAGCTGCAATTGATACAATATCCCATACCATGCTAATTGATCGTCTTCAGCAAAGATTTTGGTTCAACAGTACTGCACTTAGCTGGTTCCAGTCATATTTCACATGTCGCTACCAGTCAGTCACCATTCGAGGCACACTATCTGAGAGGCGATTGGTAACCAACGGAGTTCCACAGGGATCAGTGATGGGACCGGTTCTGTTTACCTTATATTCATCCCCTTTGGAGGACATTATTTCTGCGATTGGTTTCAACTATGCCATCTATGCTGATTACACACAGTTGTATACAGTTTTGAAAGGAGATGAAATATGTACAGTTATACCAAAAATTGAATTATGTCTAAATGAAATCAAATTATGGTCCGCAATGAATGGTCTTAAGATTAATGAGGAAAAGACTGAGTTGTTGCATATATCATCACGTTTTAGAACCAGAAGTCAGCTGCCACCCATAAGGTTTGATGGACCTCCTCTTGAACCTTCAAGCTATGCCAGAAATTTGGGACTCATGGTTGATGATCAACTAACATTGAAAAGACATGTTGGCAATATGTGTCGATCAGCTTCTTATGCAATTCACAAAATTGGCAAATTAAGACGTTACCTTGATCAAGCCACAACAGAAAAACTAGTTCATGCATTTGTTATGAGTCGTATTGACAATTGTAATAGTTTCTTGTTTGGTTTGCCAGATTCTCTCATAGACAAGGTCCAAAGAGTTCAAAATTGTGCAGCTAGAATTGTCTCACGTAAACGTAAACGAGACCACATTACTCCCGTGTTATATGGTTTACATTGGTTACCTGTAAGAGATAGAATCAGCTTTAAACTCTTAACAATTGCATATAAATGTAAACACAAAGATACTCCCATGTATTTGCAAAATATTATTTCAAGTCATCTACCAACTCGCAATCTCCGTTCATCTTCAAGACATACATTCACACCTTTAGTCACATCCACCAAAACATATGGGCACCGTGCTTTCCAGTATGCCATACAAAAACTATGGAACAATCTTCCAGAGTCTCTAAAATGTTGTCCTTCACTACATCAGTTTAAATCCGACTTAAAACATATCTATTTCGATCATGCCAGTCTTAAATTTGAATTTATGTAGTAAACATGTGAATTTTGTAATTGATTTGATAATTGTAATTGCTAAACGGTGAAAGCTCAACATTCTTCATGTCTTTTCTCTCTTCTCTCTCTCTCTCTCTCTCTCTCTCGTATCTAAGCGCATAGAGACAATTTTGTAATATGCGCTATATAAGAATTGAACATTATTATTATTATTACAACTTAAATATATCTTCTAGTGGATGATTATTATGTGTAGATGATTGAATTGATTTACTTAGATGGATATGTGTTGTTGTTCTTTAATTTGATTGGTATCACTGGTAAATATTGAGTGTAGTTTGGTAACAAAGAACATGTCAATAACTAGTGAATTCGTACAGATTAGAAAAATAACTTTAGCGAGCAGTAGCTGTTGTGCTTTCCTAAGAAAAAAAAGTCGTGCCCAATGAAGAAGAAATTATTGCTAAACCATTGAAAACATAAACACCCGGTAAAAATAAGAGCATGGATATCGTCATTAAGGCTCCAAACCGATGATTTTACACTAACCCACGAAGAAAAAGAAATATAAAAACGATGAGCACCATTCGTTTTTATAAGTCCTATTTATATTTTTCCTTATTTGTTTCTTCTGCCCTTGGTTTTCGTTTATAGAACGTAAGTATAAATCTACATCAAAATATAGCTGCTTCATATAATCTAGTCATCTTTATGAAAAGTTTTCCATAAATTCACATTTCCTGATTCTTTTGAAAATAATAAAAAGTTTATAATTCATTAAAATAAATAAATATATATATATATCAACCGAAAATTGTATCATAACAAGGAAATGTTGAATTGAAAAGATATAAACATTGTTCATTTGATTCATAATCCCGATTTTACAATTTGAATATATTTTCTGATGGATGATTATTATGTGTATATAATTGAAATATTATACCTAGATGGATATGTATTGTAGTTTTCTTATTGGATTGGTGTCGATGGTAAATAATGAGTGTAGTTTGGAAACATAGAACATGTCAATAACTAGTAAAGTCGTAATTATTTTTTTTAATGACTTATTTTAAATAAACTAAAAAAAAGGATGAGTACCATTCGTTTCTATAGGTCATTCTAATATTTGTCTTTATCTGTTTGTTTTTTATCTGCCCTTGGTTTTCGTAAATAGTAGGTAAGTCCAAATCTTGGGCCAATTATGACTTCTGTATATGCTAGTCATCTTTCTGAATCGTTTCCCTTTTATTCACATTTCCTGATTCTGTTAACAATAAGAACAAGTTTATAATTCATGAAAATACACATGAACCGAAATGTTTATCATAACAAGGAAATGTAGAATTGAAAAAAAAATCTGAAATTGCTCATTTGATTTATAATCTTATAGTGGATGATTATTATGTGTATAGGAATTAATTGATTTACTTAGATGGATATGTGTTGTAGTTCTTTAATTTGATTGGTATCCCTGGTTAATATTGAGTGTAGTTTGGTAACATAGAAACATGTCAATAACTAGGGAATTTGTAGATTTAACTTTAAGGAGCAGTAGCTGTTGTGCTTTGCTAAGAATAATTAGTCGTGCCCAAAGATAAAGAAATGAGTGCTTAACCATTGAAAACATAGATACCCGGTAAAAATAAGAGCATGAACATTGTCATTAAGGCTCCAAACCGTTGATTTCCTACTAACCCACGAAGAAAGAGAAATAAAAAGGATGAGCGCCATTCGTTTTTATAGGTCAGTTTAATATTTTTCCTTATCTGCTTTCTTCTGCCCTTGGTTTTCGTTTATAGTTGGTAAGTATTAATCTACATCCAATTATCCATGCTTCATTTATTCTAGTCATCTTTCTGAATCGTTTGCCATGAATTCACATTACCTGATTCTTTCGAAATTAAGGAAGAGTTCATAATCTATGAATGTATATATCACCCGAAAAGTTTATCATAACAAGGAAATGGTAAATAAAAATTAAAAAACTTAAATTGTTCGTTTGACTCTAACTGTCGATTTTACAATTTGCATATCTTTTCTGATGAATGATTATATTGTACCTAGATGGATATGTACTGTAGTTCTCTTATTGGATCGGTGTCGGTGGTAAATAATGAGTGTCGTTTGGAAACATAGAACATGTCAATAACTAGTAGAGTCTTAAAAAAAATTAAAAAATGACTAATTTAAAAGAAAATATGAAAAGGATGAGTACCATTCGTTTATATAGGTCATTCTAATATTTTTCTTTATCTGTTTTCTTCTGCCCTTGGTTTTCGTTAATAGGAGGTAAGTACAAAACTTTAGCCAATAATGACTTCTGTATATTCTGGTCATCTTTCTGAATCCTTTTCCTTTTATTCACATTTCCTGATTCTTTCGAAATTAGGAAAGAGTTTATAATTCATGAATACATATATATTTATATATCAACCGAAATGTTTATCATAATAAGGAAATGTTGAATAGAAAAAATATCTGAAATCGCTCATTTGGTGCCGGTGGTAAATAATGAGTGTAGTTTGGAAACATAGAACATGTCAATAACTAGTTAAGTTGTAAAATTAAAGAAATGACTAATTTTAAAGAAAATAAAAAAAAGCATGAGTACAATTCGTTTATATAGGTCATTTTAATATTTTTCTTTATCTGCTTTCTTCTGCCCTTGGTTTTCGTTAATAGGACGTAAGTACAAAACTTTAGCCAATAATGACTTCTGTATATTCTGGTTATCTTTCTGAATCCTTTTCCTTTTATTCACATTTCCTGATTCTTGCGAAATTAAGGAAGAGTTCATAATCCATGAATATATATATCACCCGAAAAGTTTATCATAACAAGGAAATGTTGAATTAAAAATTAAAAAAAAAAAATTGTTCGTTTGATTCTAACTGTCGATTTTACAATTTGGATATCTTTTCTGATGAATGATTTAATTTTACCTAGATGGATATGTATTTTAGTTCTCTTATTGGATCGGTGTCGGTGGTAAATAATGAGTGTAGTTTGAAAACTTAGTACATGTCAATAACTAGTGAATTCGTAAAATTTAAAAAAAAGATGACTAATTTGAAAGAAAAAAAAAAAAAAGGATGAGTACCATTCGTTTATATAGGTCATTCTAATATTTGTCTTTATCTGGTTTTTTTCCCCTTGGTTTTCATAAATAGGATGTAAGTACAAATCTTAAACCAATTATAATTTCTGTATATTCTGATTATCTTTCTGAATCGTTTTCCTTGTATTCGCATTTCCTGATTCTTTTAACAATAAGAACAAGTTTATAATTCATGAAAATATACATTAACCGAAATGTTCATCATAACAACGAAATGTAGAATTGAAAAATATCTAAAATTGCTCATTCGATTCATAATCTTGACTGTACAACTTATATATATATATATATATATATCTTTTCTGATGGATGATTATTATGTGTATATAATTGAATTTATTTACTTAGATGGATATGTATTGTAGTTCTCCTATTGGAATGGTGTCGGTGGTAAATAATGAGTATAGTTTAGAAACATAGAACATGTCAATAACTAGGGAATTCGTATAATTTAGAAAAAAACATTAACTTTAACGAGCAGTAGCTGTTGTGCTTTGCTAAGAATAAATAGTCGTGCCAAATGATAGAGAAATGAGTGCTAAACTCTTGAAAACATAGATACCCGGTAAAAATTAGAGCATGGACATTGTCATTAAGGCTCCGAACCGTTGATTTCCTAATAACACACGAAGAAAGAGAAATAAAAAGGATGAGCACCATTCGTTTTTATAGGTCAGTTTAATATTTTCCTTATCTGCTTTCTTCTGCCCTTGGTTTTCGTTTACAGATGGTAAGTATAAATCTACATCCAATTATACATGCTCCATTTATTCTAGTCATCTTTCTGAATCGTTTTCCATGATTTCACATTTCCTGATTCTTTCGAAATTAAGAAAGAGTTCATAATCCATAAATATATATATATCACCCGGAAAGGATTTCAAAAGAGATGGGCGTATTTTTTTTCGAGAGATCCTGAAAAATGCACTTTTCTGCAGCCAAATAATGGACTCAAAGAAACTTTTTATACAAAACTGACGACGAAAGGACAGTGGTGAGATTTGTATAATTCATTTTTCACAAATTTCTAGACTTTTAAAGATTTTGGCCATTTTATACGGTGTTTTTGGTCAATTTTTAAATATTTATTTTCTTGATTTGTGAAAATTAAGCGCAATATAAACACTTTACCCACAATTCATCTTGACAATGACAATGACAATGCCACTTTATTCTCATGAGATATAGCGCAAGTGAGCGCAAAGATACAACGCAATTTTGCGCTAGTGAGTTATATCAGTATTTATTAGGCAGTGATGTTAACGCAGTACTTTTCAGCAAACAGGTGAACAATTATATTAAATGACGTCACAATGACCATCGTGAACGTAAGAAGTCTCCGTGTGAAGGAACTCAAAGCTCAACTGCAGAAACGTGGTCTAAATAAAAATGGTGTAAAAGATACTTTGGAAAATAGGCTGCAAAGTGCAATCGATAAAGAACTAAATGACAATATCCATCAATCTCAGATCAATAATGTCAATCAAGCGAGTAATGACAAAGGAAATCAGGGATGAATACTGAGCAAGCTGATCTCTATGAACTTTTCAATCTAGGTTCGATAGTGCTGATCTGGTAAAGGAGAAAATAGATCTCAATGAGATAGTGAGAACTCTCAAGAGTTAATCCCGCGAGGTATGATAAGCGACCAGGAAATGTTCATACCGTCCAGACGAAGAACAGGTTCGATGTCCTTGCGGATAAACATGTCACTGACGCTGAGCCTGCTACTTCGATGTCGACTAGTGACCAGATCAACAAGTACCGAGTAGGGCATCGCCAACGCCGCTTGTCTGAGCTACATGATACTGTCCTCGAAGGCATAGACGTCGAGCCTTCTACTTCGATGTCGACGAGCGACCAGATCAAAGAGTACCGAGATGGGCATCGCCAGCGCCGCTTGTTGGAGGTACCTGATGCTGTTTTCGAAGCCACTGACGCCAAGTCTTCGACTTCAATGTCGACGAGCGACCAAACCAATGAGTTCCGACAAGGGCATCGCCAACGCCGCTTGTCTGAGCTACCTGATGTTGTCATCGAAGGCGACTCGGTGATCAAGCACATCGAGGGCCGACTCCTGAGCCGAAAACATCGAGTAGTCTGCCATCCGAACACAGGGGCAACGGTGGCTGATATATCCTCTAAGAAGGCTACTGAGGGTGTAAAGGCGAAGGGAGACGTCGTTCTACATGTCGGTTCAAATGACTTGTCGAAAGGTAATGGTAGTACATCTACCGCCGATGAGATCATAGCCTTAGCAGACGTGATTGCAGCGAAAGGTTGTGATGTATGCTTGTCTAGTGTTACACCGCAGATGGGAATCGGTTCATCAGAGGCGCAGTGTCGATGGGGGTAAATGGGCGATTGAAAAGAGCTGCCCGTGAAAGGAGATGGGGTTTCATTGACAACGATAACATAGGTGACAGGCACCTTGGCAGAAATGGTGTCCACATCAATAAGGCAGGACAAGCCGTTCTTGCCTCGAATCTACGCCGCTTTATTGAGCGACCTCAAGGGCCACCTACACCTACTCAGCAAAGGTCCTACGTTGAAGTTGTTGGATCTTCAACGCAGGATTTCGAGATGATTGCACCGAGAGGGAGACTAAAATCTGCACCTGCTCTTCCAATGCTTCCACTGACAAAAGCTCAACAGAGGTGGCACGAGCATCTACGTCTCGTCATGGCAACATGCAGTTAAACTCTGTCTCTGGTACTGGCATACTACATCATAATCTTCAGAAACAATATCATGAACTGAATAAGAGTAAAATTAAACAGTTAGAAGGTGGTTCAGTACCTCCGTTTAGAAGCAGGGGCTTAAAATTTGCTCATTTGAATATTCATAGCTTAGTTGCTAAGATTGACGAACTTAGAGTACTTCTGAGAAATGCATCATTTGATGTTATTCGTTTAAATGAAACAGTTTGCGACTCCATGATTGATGATTCTGAATTGTATATAGATGATTATATTTCATTTCGTACAGACCGTACGAGACATGGTGGTGGTGTGGCTGTATATATATCCAAGAGGTTCAATTATAAAAGATCATCTACTTTAGAATGCCTTTGGTTTGAATTGCATTATCCAAATAAGTCTCCCATCCTGGTTGGAGAGTTTTACAGACCTGCCAATTCTCACGTTGATTTCTTTGAAGAATTAGACGGAAATTTGGACTCTGCTCTCTCGGAAGATATGAGCTGTATTATTTTAGGTGATTTCAATTGTGATTATATGCCACACCAACTTGATCTGAATGCTGAAAAGTTAATGTTTTATACAAATATGTACGGGCTAAGTCAGCTAATTGATAATACCACAATAGTTACAAATACCTCTTCTACTTTAAATGATTTGATATTTGTATCAGACAAAGAACTTTACAATGAATGGGGAATATTTAAAACTAGCATAAGTGATCATTATTTGGTGTATACGATTCGCGATTTTAGTGCAAAGATCCATAACAAATCTGAATACGCAGAATTTCGCTCGTTTAAAAATCTTGACGAGAAATTTTACAGTGAATTGAAAAGTACTCCTTGGAGGTCATAAAATATATAGATAACGTTGATGTTGCGTGGGATATGTGGTTGAATATAATCAACAAGCACATACCAGTATGTAAAAAGCGGATAAGAAAAATGCATGTCCATGGATATCTGACGAGATTGTTAAGCTTATGACTTAACGTGATAAAGTTCTCAAAGCTGCTAAAGCTAACAAAAGTGATGATCTTTGGGACACCTACAAATATCTAAAGAATACAGTTATTCATCTCATGATGAAAACAAAAAGAGAATATAATGCAGACCAGATCTCGCAAAATCATAACAATAGTAAGCAAATGTGGAGATGTTTGAGAAACCTTGTGCCTAAGTCATTACCTATTTCTCTCAATAGCATAAACGTTGATGGTGCCAATGTGTCAGACGACAATGCAAATATTGCTGAAGCTTTCCATGACTTTTTCATTTCTAACGCTACTAAGATTACAAAGGACCTGCGAAGGAATACGTCTCAACTGAGAGTAGACGAGGACAATAATATTGGTCCAACTCATTCGCAATTTAATTTGAATTTGATTACTGAAGATTTTGTATTGAAACAAATTGATTATCTGAGTATAGATAAAGCAACTGGTCAAGATCACATCAGCTGTAAACTTTTAAAGATGACGAAGAATGTTATCCCAGAGTCTCATTGTGATATCATTAACAAATCCCTGTCTACAGGAGTTGTTCCACGTGAATGTAAAATGGCTCGGGTAGTACCACTATTCAAATCTACTGCCCTTGCAAAACTTGTAAATCAATGGTCGTTGAATATTGATAACAAAGAAATTTCTGGAGTAGCCTTCATAGATCTCCGTAAGGCTTTTGATACTGTTAACCATGAGCTACTTCTACATAAACTAGCTTGTATAGGTTGTAGTAATAAGACTGTTTATTGGTTCCAATTATACTTAGGGGATCGACGACAAGTGAACCAATTCAAAGGAGCCAAGTCGCATCCATCAACCATCAAATTAGGTGTGCCACAAGGTTCAATTCTTGGTCCCCTTTTATTTTCAATATATGTTAATAGTCTACTTGAATGTACTCCTGAATGTATCTTAGATATGTATGCTGACGATACGACACTTACCGTCAGTGCAAATGATGCAACTGTTGTGGAAGAAAAAATAACTGTTGCATTAAACAGAGTCATGGCATGGATTAAGGAAAATTGTCTTGTTCTTAACACTGTCATGTTAATTGGCTTTCGTGCTAATCTGAGCAAAATTGAATCTTTCACCATTTCATTAAATGGCAATTTGATCAAAAGAGTTCAATTCACCAAATGCTTAGGACTTTAGATAGATGAAGAATTAAAATGGTCTAAACAAATCGAAAACGTAAGTAACCTTACCCAGAAAAACATTAGCATGATAAAGAGAGCAAAGAGTTGTTTGCCTCTAGTGTTGCCACGATTTGATTACTGCTCTGCTGTATGGTCGAACAGATTTCATTCTCATACAACTAAACTGCAACAAAATCAAGAGGGCCGCAAGAATAATATTGAACAAGACATATGACACACCGTCGGCTGATTTGTTCACAAGTCTTAAATGGATGACACTAGACAAGCGGTTGGAGTTAAGTCGCGCTATGATGATATATAAATGCGTTCATAACTTAGCACCTTCTTACCTTCAGGTAGGCTTAATGAATCATAATGATGTACATGAGCATCATACAAGGCAAATAGATAGTGGATGTTAACGTGTGCCTAGATTTCACACTGATTGTTATAAGTGTAGGCCAATTGTTTATTCCATACTTGAATGGAATAAGCTAGATAATTCGTTGAGAACGGCTTCCTCTGTCAATTAATTTACGAGATTGTTTAAACAAAGCCGTAATATTAACATGTAATATTAACATGACTTATTCACATAATTGGTAGTTTCCTATTGACATTACTGTTTACTAGGTTAATATATATGTTTTTTTTTGCAAATGAGTATTTTTTTTAAACTGTTCTCTATAAACGTTATAAACAATGTAAATATGTTCATGGTTATTCAGGGCCCCATGGAAGACCACTACTTGTTGGTGAATGGGCTACCCTGTCAACAGATTAGAAATAAATAAGTAAATTTTTTTTTTTTTTTTTAATAGGATTGATATATTTCACTTTCATAGATATGTCCTCTTAGTTCTTTTATTTCATGGGTGTCGGTGGCTTAGTACCTTAACGTTTGTTCCTTAGTACAAACCATGGGTCTAAAAGTAAACGATCATGAATATATTCATGCTCACAGCTATACAGAGTGAGTCAGAAAAAATGTCCCACTTTTTAAAATTTGTATTGTTTGAAGTATGAATATTTAATCATGGGTTTCATGATATGTCTTGTTAGAGTTATCCTCCCAGTATACAAATGACGCACAGGCTTGAGCGCGTCGGTAGGGCTTGTGTGCACAAGGTACCTTTGAATGGTTTTAGACTAAATTCAAAGGTACCGCGTGCACACAATTCCATCGACCCACGAATTAAACTTGTGCTTCATCTATTTTATAAGATGGGGCCCCAAAATTTTTCAAAAATACAACATTTTGTTTTTTACAGATTTACCGGATGCATGGCAAAATCATGAGATTTGAAAAAGAAAAAACAAATTGTCAGTGCACATTAAACTGTAAACTTAAACAAAACCGATTACAATTATGCACGCAGTGTTTGCTAGGGTACGCGGCCCCTTTCACAAATCCCCCAAAACGAAGAAAATGCAATAAATTGTCAAAACTTCATTGCATTTTCCCCCGGCCCCCAACATGAACAATTCCTCTGTAGGGCCATGCATCATGGTTCAAAACATGGCCACACAAAGGAATTTTTCCTGTTGGGGGCCGGGGGAAATGCAATGAATTTTTGACAATTTATTGCCTTTTCTTCGTTTTGGGGGATTTGTGGAAGGGGCTGCGTACCCTAGCAAACACTGCGTATAGTCATGATTCAGGGGCTAAGCAATAACTTCGTTACTGTGAACCCCCTAGGATAAAAATCGTATCAATTAGCTATATATTAGTGCCCTTTTGTGAGACATTAATCCTCATTACTGTCAATTATGATTTAAGGACGTAGGTTCCCTAGCTGATTAGCATAGTAGCACACATATGATTAAGCAGTCACGCAAAACAAACACTCGCAAATTAATATTCAATAAAATCTGAGAATGTATGCCATTATCTGGATCTATTACAAATAAATAATTTTTAAAAATCCTTCCCTAAACTGGGGTAAAAATAAATATTCCACCATTATGACCAACAGTGTACATTTAGGTATCATTTTTATTTGAATTTCTGCATGCATGACTGAACATCAGACAATCTTTACAAGACTGCCATATCTCACTTGCGCCAAGTTACAAAGACAGTCAGACACACACACACACACACACAAACACACATGCACTCAAACGCATGCATGCACACACGTACCCACAAGCACGCACACAAACCAAACACATACACACACACACATACGCACAACACACGCACAGGCACACAAATTATAAAAATAAAACATTTCCCGACAAGGCCCGCCCAAACTGTTACTTTTTGTCGGGAATACTTCTTCTCGTACGAAAAGTTAAGTGGCCGTTGTCCTCTTGGCGCGTACTGGCGGATGTTGTGCTTCATGATTATGATGATCATCATCATCATGATAATGATGAAGATTAAGATGATGACAATGATGATGATGATGATGACATGATGGTGGTAGTGAACGTGTACTAAAGGGAAATATTGTCAGGGTTATGCCAGTTAAACATTCAGAGATCTTGATAAAAATCAATGCTTAATCAGAAAAAAAGGAAATTATGAAACAAATTTCATCGTGTATGTGTCTTGTGTGTGTGGGGGGGGGGGGGTGTAATTCATTTTTTACAGACGTGTATCAATCAGATATGATTATTTACGTCTGGGGACCGACTTTTAACGTCACCATCCGAAAGACTTGAATCAGTTTCGAACCTGCGTCCTCAGCTGAATCAGTGTGTAACTTCCATTATAAGCTGGATTACGGGCGCACGCCACAACGCCCGTTATCAATCGTACCCAACGTGGTCTTGATTTTATAAATTTATTTATTAATTAATTTTCGCTATTAAACTACCGATCTTTAGATTGTGTTTCTTCTATGTTTCCGTCGAAGTATTAGTAGTCAAACAACATCAAACAAAATATCATCAGTCTATTCTATCATGAATGTCCCGACTAAATTTCCTACATTGAATATTACATTTCATTTCCAATAACATAGTTGTAAATGTATAACTATCTTATTACTCACTATAATATTCCTTATACAGGCTCCTCTTCAGTCTCCTTCCTTTATCACCCTTCTCTCTCTCTCTCTCTCTCTCTCTTTCCCCCTACTTTTTCCACTCGATTTTTCCACTCGATTTTTTTTACAACTTAAATATGACAGAAAATTGTATGGCACTGAGGATACTGATAAACACACACATAGATGAAGAAGCATTTCAGACTTTCTCCATTCGTTTGTGTAGACCAACCCCCCCCCCCCCCCCCCCCGGAAAGAAAAGAGATATTATGTTACGAATGTGTGTATGTAGATGTAATATCATCTTTGGACGAAATTTCCAATTAACTCATTGAATATGTTTCCGTTGAATAGAGCAAAATGAGACGAGGCTAATACAACAAGTAGAGGAGCTAAAGAAAGGAAGAGAGGAAGACAGAAAAAGAGCTGAAAAAGAGAAGCACTCATTAGCAGCAGATATGACGAAGCAACTCGAGTCTAAGCAACAGCATATAGACACTTTGACGGAAACCGTAGGGGAGAAAGAGCAAAATGAGACGACTCTAAGACAGCAATTGGAAGAGCTACGGAAAGGAAGAGAGAGGGACAGAGTGCGATTTGAGAAGGACAAACTGTCAATAGAATTAAGCTGGAAGAAAGAGCATGACCATAAGGAACAGGTCTTGGAGCAACTCGAGCGTGAGACCTGGAAGCTGAGAACCAAAATTCAACTAGAAAGTGAGATACGATCAGCAGAGCAGAAGAAGAAAGCAGAGACACAACAGTGGAGTTTCATTCCTTGGGTGACCTCTGGGAAACAAGCTCAGGGTGGTAAGACTTTCTTTTCCAATCTCATTTTCCCTTTCAACCCTTTTTGTAAATATACATTATACTATATATTAAACTCCCATTCCGTTTGGGCTACTTTTAAAAATATTTATAATGTAAATCTTATCAAGTCCAATATGGTCTTTACAGATTCCTACCCTAATTTCTACTTTGCAAATACTTAAAATATATTGCTTATCACAGTCCAAAATAGTCCTAAACCTAAATTTATTTATTGCTTGTTTGTTTTCGTTGTCATTATGCCAAAATAACGCCTTTCGATTACATTATCCGAGCAAACTAAAGCTATGTAATGCTTGTGCAATATTTACACTTTAGAAGTTAACAACAAACACATAGAGATACAGTGAACGATAAAGATCATTCCAAACATTTCTCTTATATTCTTTTTTTCTCATTCAACCTGACTTCATTCCTTCGTGACAGGCACATCGTCATCTGAGGATAATTCATCCGGAGGACTGGGAAGGAGTGATACATTACAAGCAGGGTGAGATGAAATATATATATTCTTTACATGACAATGAACGCATTATTGATCTTATAGTGACAAATCTACTATGGAATGTACTTTTGTGTGTAAAATGAGTGATGCTAGACTGGCAATAATAGTTCTAAAAGTACGGCATCACTTATGTTCTATGAATCAAAAATCATGTTTAGAAATTTCATAACCACCTGTGATTTAATAGGTACAAGCACAAGTGAATAAAAGATTAAAACTCATTAACAACGGGATGAGAATCTTAGCTGCATTCCAGTCTATGGTGATAAGGGTTATAAAAGCATGTTGAGTAATGGTCTTATCACCGGGAGAACGTATGTTCCCTTTTTCATCACATAATGACAGATTTTAATTATTTTTGAGTTGATACGTTCTCTGACCGCCCCATGTTTGTCTTTTTTTATTACCGTGTACCATTCTAGAGAGGAGCCCCCAAATGATGAGTTTGCCGGCATATTACAGCAGATAGCTGACGATCTTTACGATGAAGCCAAGATCGACAGCCTTGCTGGTCAGCTGGGAATCCTACATGGTGATATACAGAGAGCGCTCATGACCAATGTGAAGTTCAACCGTGTTACCAGTGATGGAACTCGCCACATGCTGAAACAATGGAGAAGAGGTGTGTCAAGGGAGGATGAACGGACTGAGCTAACGAAGGCACTGCAAGCTGCCAAGTTGGTCAACCTTGCAGACCTGTATCTCAGCAAAGGTAACGTATACGTTCAAAAAGAACAACTGTAGTTTCGTAACAAGGACCCCATTCAAAACTTCCGCAACATGCTGTTATATTTGGTGTATAATACGGCCCATGTGTTTAGAGTCAGATTGATAGTATTTTGTTTAAACAAGTTCATTTCCCACATTTACACCGTTGATATAAATACTAAGGATAATTAATGCAGAGAAAAGAAAGAAAAAGACATCTCAGATACTACTTTAAATTAACATTTTCCTCATTAAAGCTGTGCACACGAAAAATCTAAATAGATGCTGACTAGTAACGTAAATTTTTCTTCTACTAGACTAGCTGGTAAACATAAACATAAAAGAAATTTGAAATTTACTGCAACAAGTTCTACACAATCAAGTCCGATAAGATGCGTTTTGAGAAAGAAAAAACACAGTTTTTTGTTCTCTTTCTTGCTGCCGGTCAAGTGTAGCAGAAGAACAGATCGATGCTGAATATGCCCACAAAGACGGCAATGATCAGCAGATCTCTAATAGAGATGAGACCTCTCTAGAACAGGACCGGACCAAAGGACACACTGACGACATCCAGGTACTTCAGGAAGCTACATCAAGCAGTAACCACACTCCTCGAGAAGGGCATACAGGAAACATGGCTTCCAAAACCCAGAAGGACTTGACAGATGGAAGTAGGAGTCAACATCTTGACCAATCACAGGAGCGCAGTACAGAGGACTTGGATGAACCTGAAGTGACTTCTGAAGAAGTGTCATTTGACGAAGTTCATCCTGGTGATGATATGAACAGCGTTAGTAGCATTCAACCTTCCGAACAATCGCCCAGCCATGAAATGCCAGTCCTACCTGAAGACATGTCTGAGATAACCCCTCTGGTATCTTATGATGGGAAACCCAACGAGGAATCCACTACCTTGGATACAAGCCATGTAGGCGGAATCATGAGTAACGAAGAAGAGCTGATTTCTCAACTCGTTCTTATTGATACATCCCCGGAGAAAATATTGCTCCTTTTCCTCTTGAAGATAATGATGGATGTTTCCCAGAAAGCACTCAGTTTATAAAGAATCACCATAGAACCTACATCAAGTAAAGTTTACTTACATTATTTTAGCTTGCGACGTTTCAGGTCCATTCCGGGACCCTTCACCAGAGCGACTGGTCTTTAGCACCAAATGATTGTTGACCCATGAACACGGTGACGTGGTCGAGGAACATTGGCATGGTCGGCCTAATGAAGCATCTGCGGACATAAGACGTCGCAAGCGAAAACAAGTAAATCCAGTTGACTTTTTTTCGGATACATTATCAACTGCCTGAATGGTTTGAGAGAGTTATAGACAAAACCTTCATAATTATTAACCCAACCATATTATATCCAAACACCGCATGTATAATTTCAACATTGTTAATTTTTGTATAGATATTACACGAATTGCATGCAGAGCGGGATGTTTTTTAATGTAGATTTGAAAGTTCTTTTTGGCAAATATCTTGATATAGAAATTCGATTGATTTTAGTAGTTATTACAAGAGTCATTTATTATAACCGGAGCAAAAATAATTTATCGTTACACATCTCTCAACAAAATATTATGCTTGATCAATCCTAAAATATGATTTTTTCCATTTCACAAGAAATATTAATTCAAAGCAGAAGAATCGAATTATTTCAATTAAAAAAGCTGCAACGCTCGTTGTTATTTCTGTATCTATCGCCATTTTGAAACATAGTTAAAACAAGAGTCACTTATTTTTTTAAGACAGTATCTTGACCTGAAAATATCTCTAACTGTTTTTAATGTTTTTGATTACACAGATTATAAAAGAAGACTGAGATGGAGACATGATAGATGTAGGCTAATACGGTAGAACTTAATAACCAGTTGGCTTATTACTATAATATTAGCAGAAACTCATTTGGTTGTACAAAGATGTGTCCATACACATGGTATACCACGTGTGCTTGCGTGTGTATGTGGGTGTGAGTGTGTGTGTGTGTGTGTATAAGTACATCCATATATCCATGTGGGCTGAGCATGTAACATTCAGCAAGACTGATTGAGTCGATTTCCTCTCATGTCGGTGATGCCGTCAAACCATGAACCTAATACGGTCAAACTAAGGGATACAACACTGTTTATATGAAACACATTCAGCTCTTGGGGTTTTTCAAACAGTTGCTTGACCAGATCTCAAAAGTATATGTAACTGTTTTTAATGCTTTGAGAGCATGTAAAACAAAACAAAAAGAGAAAAAGGAGAGAAAAAGAAATGGTTAATATTTCATGAATTTATTTTAAGAACGTCTCTTATAAAACCTTTTATACCGTGGTGAAAGCATACCAGGTACCCTACCATTATGACATGGAATTGCTGTATGATATTTGTTACATGTTTTCCTATGATACTTTTGGAGTTGAAGCTTTGTAATATTTGGCATTTTAATTCTGATTTTTATCCATATCATATTTTCATATGTCATATTTTTAATCTTATGTCGTTTTTCATAGTACTATTATTGATATTCAAACCTTAAATTTATTTTAACTGATCTATTGTTCAGTTCCTAAAATATTATTTTCAAAATATTTAGATTAAACGGAAAAATACACAGATTATATAAAAAAAATACTTAGATGTAGGAATGGTAGATGTAGGCCAATACGGTAGAACATATAACCAGATGGCTTATTAGCAGAAACTCATTTGGCTGTACAGAGATGTGGTCATACACTGGAAATGCAAATATTTACTATGAAAGGAAATTCCATAATCTCTTGATATGTTAATAACAAAATACTGAACGGATGGAAATGTATTACTTTTCGCTTGCTACATCGATCGTTAGTACTATATACAGAAATGCGGAATCGTAATTAAACGTTAATCGCATGTACAGTATGCAGGCATTATCTGCCTGCAAAATATCGTTTGGGCTTAGTTGGCATCCTAAATCAGACAACTCTTGATTTTTGTGTATCCTAGAATTGCAAATGTATTTTTGGCTGTAAAGCACTAAGGAAATGCTAGTCGTTCATATAAATTGTGTTTGATATTTTAAGTCATATGCAATTGTCATCATGTATATTACAATGTACATTTATTTAGCTTGCATGATACTCTGCAAATTATGTAAGAAATAAAGTAACATGACTTTTGGTTATAATGTAAGCTACTAGTAACATTTCATTGTCTTCCTCAATATATAACTAATTTGTATTTCTCTACTAGATCGTTCTTCAGCTTAATATAATCTTACTTACAAGAGAATCATAGAGTTTGCCACAAAATCTTCAATAAATGATTTGAATATACGTCTAGCATTGATATCTCTCTCTCATGTGTAAAGTGTTTTCGGAAGTTAATCAAGGTGCGGGGAGGGTATAATTATTATACAATCATGATTTAACCCATTGTCATCAATGGTACAGGCATGTATTCAACACCAGTGGGACGGGACAAAGATTTCACCCTCGCCTTGAACTTGTTTAGTGGAAGATTATGCAAGTTTGAAGGGGAGGGGTATTTACTCATAAATGATAATACATGTACATGTATATGGAACAAAGAGGAGCATTTGCGATAGACTTGTTTGTGTATTGAAAAGAGAAGTATTTAAAAAGAGGGAGGGGGAACTAGGCGTTGTGGCGTGCGCCTGTAATCCAGCTAACAGTGGAAGTTACAAACTGATTCAGCCGAGGACGCAGGTTCGAAACTGAGTCACGTCTTTCGGATGGTGACGTTTAAAGGTCGGTCCCCAGACGTAAATAATCATATCTGATTGATACACGTCTGTAAAAACCCAATACACACGCACACACTGGAGAGAAAAAAAGAGAGAGCAATGAAGAGAGAACTAAAGAGTAGGAGAGAGGGGAGAGAGAGAGAACCAAAGAGGGGAAGAGAGAGGGGAGAGAGAGAGAGAGAGAGAAGGGGAGGCGGGTGGGAGCATGCACACGTTACAACTTGCATTGTTCAAATCAAGGCACTGTGAAGATTTAAATGGTAAATGCTCTCCGAAGGGCAAAAACATAACGGTCAACTTTAAAACTCTAATATGAAGTTGACAGAATTATAAATTACATGTTAGCTTCTAATTTTTTGTTTACTTAAAGCACGAACAAAGTGCCATTCTAAATTGAAATGCACAAAGCAAGACAAAACAAAGTTAAACGACAAGTGCTCGTGAAATATGCTTCGTGTTAATATTGTGGCATAATTGGTCCAGTATGTAGTAATACGTAGAGGGCTTTTATAGATAATTGTGAAATATATACATGTACATCGTAAGATGTCAGGCAGTCAGCGTTGAGCTGTAGTTGCGACAGGTACGTTACAAGGAACGAGATAAAGTTACTTGAACTGCAGATACTGTATAAGTGTTGTTTCTGCAGCTCCTGTCTCACATTTAGTGGTTGCGGGAGTGAGTAAAATGAGAGCTAGTCCACGTTATTCTTACACGATATACTTTTGTGAGAGCAAACTGAGCGATCGTTGATGAATGATTGTCGAGAGCGTGAACAGGATTTTGAGAGACTGCAAGGCAGAACGCTACCCCGGCAGAGCCCGGTTACGCCACAATATTCTGCCCTTAGTGAATTTTTCAATTTAGCCCTGGGGCGGTTTTCTGAACATTGTTGTAAGTTTTGTGTTATCTTTTGTTGTATCTTCCAGAGATAACACAGCGCTAATATTGTTGTAAGTTGGTATTCTGAACATTGTTTTATCCTTGTGTTATCTCTTGAAGGACCGCCTCTATCTTATCTTTGACCATTGATGACACGCCCATTTTTATGGACCCTACCAATCAAAATCTATTTTATATAAGCATGATAAGTAGGTCAACCAATAGGAATACTTTATGCCATATCTGAAGATGCGCCTAGCGCATACTAATCTTGGGCGTAATTAGTTATTTGAGCACTTATTACGCGCGTCATCATTATGCGCTGTTGAATGTGGATCATGAAGACAAATCACGCTTTCACTATATTGGTTAAGATGAGAGCATTAAAATCGTCATATCCTAGCATGTAATATCTTAGAAAGTTCTCATCTGTGATGTTTCCGGTCAACACACAATCTTCTTCTAACTCGTCTATTGGCACGAAGTTGGTTCTGGGCAAAAAATATTGCCGCCATTATATCACCACGAAAGATACAACAACCCCCTACCTGTTGTAAATATTGTTGTAAATACCATGCAAGATAAGATAAGATAAAAGATACAACAACTTTCAGAATACCAATTATCTCGACATATTATCTCCCGTGCGCATATGCAAATGAGGATTAAATGCCACTTTATTAATAATACGCACAATTACAAGCGCACCAAAGTATGAGCGCAGGCGCGGCCAATAAGATGAGAGAAAAGATACAACAAAAGATAACACAAAAGTTACAACAATGTTCAGAATACCAACTTTATCTTATCTTCAAAGATACAACAATATTAGAGATAACACAGGGTTCAGAATACCGCCCCTGGAGCCCAAACTATACTTCACTTTCACTCTTACCATAAACCTAATCAAAAACCAAATACCAACCTTATTCCTAACGCGGCGCTCTAATCATTTGACCGAAATAAAGCCCGGCCCATTTTTTTGCCGGAGTAAAATTTTGAATCACCGCAAATTCGAACTTGAAAGCAAACAAAATGTTATTTCAAATCGCTGACATGCCTAAAGCATCCTCAAAGTTGGAAAATGAACTTCACTGAGGATTCGACATGGTGAGACTCGCAGAAAGAAGGCGGGGTTTCACAACGATGCTGAAAGCTGTATCCTGGAGTTCTAGTTTTAGTAGTTCAAGACGAAGAAAGCTGTATCCTGGAGTTCTAGTTTTAGTAGTTCAAGACGAAGAAAGCTGTATCCTGGAGTTCTAGTTTTAGAAGTTCAAGACGAAGATGGCAAAAAGCATCATAATGATCTTGAGTATCCTGTATAAACATTGTGTTAATAAATACAGAGATAAATTAATTTATGAGTAGATAACTCATGAAAATCTCCTGTAAAAAGCACACTAAGCCAAAAAATAAACGACAAATGGTAAGTCCAAAAAAAAAAACATCCGAGCATACCAATAGGAAATAAATCAAGGCTGAAGTGTTTATCAAGACGTTTCAAGTGCATTGTAGTTGAAGGAAAAGCAATTCAGGGTCTATTTACCCAAGACTTTTCGCAGTTGAATAGAAAAGGATACACACAGGAAAGACAAAAGCGATAATATTAGCTGTTGGTTGTGTGAAGAGAATATATGTATAGTTGTGCATGAAAAAGAAGTGGAACGGTTCTGGAAAGAGAAGGTAGAAAGGGAAATAAATGACAGTAGTGAGGATTAATGCCCAACAAAGTTGCACTTATATGGCACATCGACACAGTTTCGATCCATGGGCCTCACAGTTACGAGGCCATTGTCTTGTCACTGAACCATGAATGTACGCAGCGGGGGCTAGGGTAGGGGGTAGTTCCCACAAATAAAAATAACAAATAAAATGCAATAAATTATCAATAATTCATTGAATTTCCCCCCGGTCCTCAACCAAAACAAATCTTCTGTGTGCCATGTCTTGAGCCATAATGCATGGCCGTACAGAGGATTTGTTTATGTTAGGGACCGGGGGGATTCAATGAATTATTGATAATGTATTGCTTTTTTTTGGGGGGGGGAACTGCCCCCTACCCTAGCCCCCGCTACGTACATTCGTGGTTCAGTGGCAAAGCAATGGCCTCGTAACTGCGAGGCCCCAGGATCAAAACCGTGTCGATGTGCTATATTAGTGCCCTTGTGTGGGGCATTAATCCTCATTACTGTCATGTATGACTTAAGGGCATAGGTCCCCTAGTTGATGAGCATAGTAGCATACGCATGCTTTAGCATTTACGCAAAACAAACACTGGCAAATTATTATTCAATAAAATCTGAGAATGTATACTATTAGCTAAATCTATTAGGAATAAATCATTGTCAAAATAATTCCATAAACTGGGGTAAAAAAAAAATATTCCAATTATATGAGCGACAGTGTAAATGTTTGGGATTTCCATTTGGTTTTCTCTTTCTTAATTTTGTTGCTTTAGTACAAACTTGGACTATATAAACTTTTCTGAATGTATTCAAACTCATAGATATACAATATATGGGTGTTTTACAAAGAGTACCCCCACATCGACGTTAACTACCAACTCTGATGAGGTTTGATGTATATATTACTCCCTCACGAAGAAAGATAAATAAAAACAGTTGAGGGTCTTTTATTTGTATAGTTCATACTAGTATTAATCTTTATCTGCTTTCTTCCGCCCTTTGTCTTCGTTTACAGTACGTAAGTATAAATCTACAGTCATCTTTCTAAATCGTTTTCCTTATATTTACATTTCCTGATTCTTTCAACAATAGGAAAGAGTTTATAATTCATGAATATAATTTATGAACCGAAAGGTATATCATAACAAAGAAATGTTGAATTGAAAAATACCTGAAATTGCTCATTTGATTAATATATAATCTCGATTATACAATTTGAATATGTGTTCTAATGGATGATTATTTGCGTATAGGATTGAATTATTTTACCTAGATGGATATGTCTTGTATATTGTTTTGTAATTTAATGGAGCCGGGTTCTAAAAAACGAGTATAGTTTTGAAACATAGGACCAGTCAATTACTAGTGAAGTCGTGAAAGTGAAAAAAGGGTGAGACAAAAATAAATGATTAATTGTTACATAAAACTGTAAAAAGAGGAGATGCACCTTGCATAAAAATAACAAAAGTATAAATGTTTTTTTTATCACGCATACATGTTTAGTTCTGCCTTGCAGTTTAAGGCAATAGTCAATTAGTAATGTTCCGTATTTCTCATGATACTTGTTAATAATAATAATAATAAAGTAATTTTTATATAGCGCATAATAAAAAATTCTCTATGCGCTTAACAACAATCAATTATACAATAAATTACATGATTGATCTAAAGATTTAATTATACATGAATTAACAGAAATACATATCGTACACAATGATGACAAAATAAGATATAATATAAATGATATAAACTTATGAACACAATTATAATAGTTAAATAATTACGATCTTTTATTGTAAGGAGATAACATTATTTAACATAAACTAGCATATATATAATTACAGACTATTGGGTGAACATAAATGTCTTCAGAAGTGATTTGAATGAGTCGACTGTCGGGGCGTTACGAATATTGAGGGGGAGGTTGTTCCATAGATTGGGTCCATAGTAGCTGAGGGATCTTTCGCCGTAGAATTGAGTATGGGTGCGTGGGACTTGTAGGAGACTTTGTTGCTGAGATCGGAGAGTGCGGGCAGGAACATAAGGATGGATTATCTCACATAGATATGAAGGGGCTTTGCCGTGGAGTATTTTGTATGTGAGAAGTAGAACTTTGAAGTCTATTCGTTTTTTTACAGGTAACCAGTGGAGACGAAGGAGGATGGGTGATATGTGGTCTGACCGTCGGGATTGCTCTATCATTCTGGCTACGGTATTCTGGATGCGTTGTAGTTTGTTGATTTCTGAGTCTGGGAGGCGACTGAGTAGAGAGTTGCATGAGTCTAGTCGTGAAATGACGAATGCATGGACGAGTTTCTTTGTTGTTTTAGTGTCAAGATACATCCGGATCTGTCCGATTTTGCGGATGGCAGCCATGGAAGATCTGCAGATGTTCTTAACTTGGGTTTTCATCGTAAATTGGTGGTCAATGCTAACTCCCAAATTTCTTGCCTCTGCTGATGCCGTTATGTTGGTGTCGCCTACCATCAGGGTAACGCTGGGATTGGGCCGATTAAGGAATCTTGATGAGAAATGAGTAACCTCTGTTTTCTTATCGTTTATGGCAAGTTGATTTCGAACAGCCCAACTTCTAATGTCCTAATGAGGTGTCACTTTCAAGAAAATATTGTCATGAATAAGTAACTTGTAATGTAAAGCAATATTTTTTGAAGAAGCAAATGTGAATGAGCTTTGTAATAAGTATAAATCTTCAGCCAATTATACGTTCTTATTATATTATGGTCATTTTTCTGATTCATTTTCTTTGCATTCACATTTCCCGGTTCTTTTAAATATAAGGAAGAGTTTATAATTCAGGAATGTATATATATATATATGAACCGAAATGTTTATCATAACACAGGAATTTTGAATTGAAATGCTGACTCTAAACAGATTTTCAACATCGTGAAGAAACTCTCCAATTCTATTCAGTCTTCTATTTGTATATCCTTCTAGGAGGCGCTATAGCTCAGTTCATAGAGCAGTGGTCTCGTAATCCGGTGACCCGGAATCGAAACCAAGTCGATGCGCTAGTGCCCTTTGGTAAGGCATTAATCCTCATTACCAGGTCCCTCGGAGAGGACCTAAAGCCGTCGACCGGCTGGTTGCTTACTTACAAGCATTTATGCTTTCTTAGCAGTCAGGTATAACCACCACATGTTATATCAAACACTCACTTGATTCTGAACTCGCAAATCAGTTCAGTGAGTACTTCGAAAATTAGAACCAAATGTCCTTGGCAATTACCGCCCTATTGCAATTTGCCATTTGTAAGCAAGCTCTTGGAAAGGATTGTGGCTAACCAACCAATGTATCCCCTGGACAGTAATCATCTGCTCCCTGTAAATGAGTCCGCGTATCACAATTTACTCCTTGCTGTTGACAATGGTAATGAGGTCGTTCTACTTCTTTTGGACTATTCCGCGGCGTTTTACTCGCTCGACCACACCGTGCTGCTACAGCGTCTTGCAAATTACTACTATAATTCAGGGACTGTCCTCCAATGGATCGAGTCATACCTAAAAGACTGTACAGAGTGTAATACTCAATGGAACCTGCTCAGCTCCACTTACTTCCAGCTGCGGAGCTCCCCAAGGCTCCGTCATCGGCCCTCTGCTTTTTCTTCTTTACACTGGTCCTCTCGCAAGAACCATCAATCGTCATCAGGGTGTGAACTACGCTATTTATGCGGATGACACTCAAATTTATCTAACTATATCACCTCATGGTAAAATCGACGCTGTCAATTCACTAAAAGATTGTCTTATGGACATCAAGGTCTAGTCAGCCAATAACACACTCCGTCTCAACGAAAAGTCAGAACTGATCCATTTTTCTTCACGGTTCAGGAGCACGGTGTCTCTACCAGATCTGAAAATTGATGAGGGTTAACTAGTGACCTCTGAATAGGTTAGCGACCTCGGTATTACATTGGACAAACGCCTTACTCTTTAAAAGCACATCAAAAACGTCTGCAAATCTGCATCTTTGGGCATCTACCAAATTGGAAAGATCAGGCGACTGCTTGAAAAAGCCTCCATTGAAAGACTTGTCCACGCCTTCGTCTCCTCCAATCTGGAGTATTGCGATTTCCTCCTTGCCGACCTTCCAATTTCTCATATAATTTATCTCCTCTCCAGCGTATCCAAAATTCAGCAGCTAGAATGATCACATTAAGAAGGAAACATGACCATGTATCCCCTGTTCTTCACTCACGTCATTGGCTACCGGTCCATTTTCGCATTACTTTCAAGATCTACTTCTTTCATTCAAAATAACACATAACCTTGCCCCTAAATATCTTCATGACCTAGTTTCCCTTCGATCCTCCTCTTCTTCCAGATCCCTCCGTTCATCTTCCTGCATGCAGTAAATTCACGACCCAAATTCAAAAACCTATTATGGTGACCATGCCTTTCATCGATTACCCCGTTCTTTGGAACAAACTCCCATCCCATATTCAAAATTCCCCATCCATTAAATCATTCAAAACCCTTCCCAAAACCCACCTTTTTAATCAGTTAAAAGTATACTGGTTGCGCACACAAAAAGTTAATTCCATTCAACTGAATTGTATTGCATTAGTAATATTTTATTTTATTTGGTCGCTTTTAAGCTATTGAACATGTTGAATAATAAACTGAGTTAGACGCTATCAAATGTTGGCTTAGAAACGCCTGTACTAATTAGGCGCCCTATAAATTTAATTATTATTAAAAGTGCTTCGAGGTTACCGAATATATGTTTTTTGTGTATTCATGTATATTTGGTGGGGAAGTGCCCGCATACATCATTATATATCTTAACTTGTGTGTTGATTACTAACAAAATTGTTACCATAAAAGAATTTGTACAAGGCCATTGAAATTGCCTTCAGATTATTTCGAAAGTAGTTGGGACCGTGTGATTCGTACATCTTCAAATCTTTGCAATGTAATGTACACGTATTGGCGTACTGAGGGGATGTTTGGGGTTTTCAAACACCCCCTTCCCTGGCAAACAGGGGGTGTTTTAGGTGTTCAAACCTCCCCCCCCCCCCCCCCCTTGGCAAAAGAGGTTGTTTTAGAATTGTTAAGACACCCTTTATCTGTGTTTTATCTATGCCCTCCCCCCCCCCCCCCCGGCACAAAAAAAGGTAACATTTCTTTTATTTTGTTGCTCAAGTGTGGGGGGATGTTGAGGGGGGAAAAGGAGTAATCACCCCCCCCCCCCCCCCCCTTCCCCCTCGGGGTGTTTTAGGTGTTCAAACTACTTTCCTATATTTGACAGTACGTCAATTTTCTCCAGTAATTATGTATCATAACTCACCAACTATTTGTTCATTCGGAGCAAAATCAAGAATTCTGTGGTTACAAACATCAAGCCTTTGACCAGGCTTTCTGCTGCACAAATGTTCTATCGCCACAGATGGCGCTATACAAGTTTCACGCCGCTGCAGTACTCATTTCTTTATTCTGCAGATGTCCTAAAACTACCCCAGAACTATGACTAGGCATACCGAGGCTGCATGCATGTATAGGCCTATCTGTTATAGGTTGACTATGCGGCCAACGAATGCTTTTTAAAGGTTTACCACTGATCTGCACAAATGGGTAGGTGCATGTGGCATGGACGGGGAAAAACATTATCACTCCTTTTTATCTTAGACGATCCTAAAGATTACCTAAGTTTTCCTAAAGAGAGACACTAAAACAAACAAAATGGAGACATCCAAAAGTGGAAAGTAGATGTGTTATACACTGTTCTTTGATCTAAACCTAGGTCTAGATATTGGAAGAGTTTGCGTCCAGCTGGTACATAGTGATGATCAGGGCATAGTGATGATAATGGTAGCACAGCTAAAACCGGGGTAATAATCTCTAAGTTTGGAAGCAATTTATAGGGAATGTTATAAGCGCTATACAAAAACTGAGTATTATTATTATAATGACCAGGAGCTGAAACCTATCATAATCATCTTGTACTTAAAATGTTCCTTAGTTGTAGTCATTTTCGAAATTATCCAGCCCTTTTTTCATTTGTGTGTGTGTGGAGGGGGGGGGGGCGGTGGGGGGGGGGGGGGGTAGTGCTACAATATTTCACAAAGTAATGCACGCAGCAGCAATCTGCATAGTACATGCAGTCATATACGAATATAATTGTAGCATATAAGCGTATATAGTATACGATGTTTTGTTAACATTATAATTGTCAAGATGATTTCTGGCAGCTATCATGAAATCTCTTGAAATCATATAAATGGTTTATATATGGATATAATCTTGCAAAGATTGTTTGTCGTAATTCGACAATATAAGGAAATGGCTTAATATCCACCTGTTGTCATGACAAATGTAGAAATAATAACTATCACAGAAAAGTGTCCTTCTGAATCTTTAGTCATCCTCTAAATAGTTATTATTTCATCATTCCTGCAATTGTATTCATAGACAAGTTAAGGGTTTATTTTATTTGGCTCAACTTCTTGCAATGGTATAACCTCCAACACTGTGTAGCTACTTCAACCAAAGTTCTGGTGGATACATTAGGGACTTTTAGATTTTCGTGGACTGATACATGTGACGTCCATTCAAGGCAGTGCATTAAAAGGACGTCGATCGTAGCAATCCATGTTGTCGTTTGGCAAATCTAAAAGTCCCTAATGTCTCGCCGTCTCGTATGTGGTGAATAGCGCTGCAATATCAATATTAATCTTGGTAAACCTATTGTCCATAATTCCAGATGGTCTTGGTTGCTTTCATACTTGCTCAATCTAGCAAAACGTGGTCTTCAACTCGTTTTTTGTTGTTAAACTACCATACTACCAGCCTGTCGTGTAAAGCTTATGAATAGAAAAACCACCAAAATAATTTTCTTTTAAAGGGCCACTCTAACCCAACTAACATAGCCTTTTAAGAATACACCTCTACTTATTAATATTCCACCCTCTGATTTTTCAGAATATCTCTGTATTGACCAAAAAATTATACGCCCCTCGAAAAAGGGTAATACGGTCACGTGGCCTTGATGACGCATTTGACGTCATTGAGGGCATGTCTGATTTGCCCTACAACTAAGGATCTTACAATCTCATTGTAATTCATAAATGAAACGTACTGGGTCTATCAAGAGCATATTATTTTTCGGATAAACACATTTTGTTTCAATTAATATCATAAGTTTCCCCTTTTAAAGACATTTAATGCCTAAATCACCCTCCTTTTCAAGTGACGTCATAAATAGTTCCGCAATACAGCTCCGAAACTGTTTTTTTTTTCTCGAAACGTTCTGAGTAGTCATTTTTAATGCTAGATTCCAGAATTATTGATGATTTCTAAGAAAAGCCATCGTCATGTTTGTAATCTCCGTCAAAAAAGAAATGCTGCATGTCTTTTTTAATTGTTTAGCCTGTTTGGGTTAGAGTGGCCCTTTAAGTGAACGAAAAATTGGATGCTAACTTGAGTTCAACCGTGAAGTGAGTGACAAAGAACTTGTCTTGCTCTAGCTGAAATCTGAAATTCCATTACCTTTCTGTTGCCGACACAATAGCATTCCTTTTCCATCGATAATAGACAAGCAGCTCGTTTATGATCCTCGGGAATAAAAAAAAAACAGCACAAAGGAGAAAACTGGCTCAGAAAATGAACGTGTATGCAAGACTAGTTATCGACTGAGTTACACCAGCTATGATAGTATGTCGCTTTGAATCCTTTGAAAACAGAGATATTTGCCACTCATTTGCAAAATCATTGCCCAACTGGAAGCTTCTACACAAGCCATTGGTATTATCCCCAGTGTTATTAATATCTTGATACAGACCTCTTAGTGGTCTAGGGGCCTGTTTCATAAAACTTGTTATCTATAACAAATACTAAATTTTTATGACAAATTTGCTCTCAGCCAATCAGATGCTAGGATTTCAGTAGCTTATAACAGTAACTTGTAACTTGTTATTGATATCAAGTTTTATGAAACAGGGTCCTGGTCAGACTATGTTAATCGCGTGCTACATGTATTTAGCCTGTCTGCACTAGTTTGGCTGGGAGGGATTAGACTTCCCTACATGGTCACTGCCAGGTGGTTATCTCATCAAATCAGCTCTCAATTAACATAAGAAAAAGGGGGTCATGGGGGATCAACGGGTACCGCTTAGGTATTGTTTGCTATATAGAAGGCGCAAGTAGCTATAAGTAGTGCAGTCCCGCTTAAAGAGTATATCATGAGGCGAAATAACCCCCCCCCCCTTATCTCTCCCTTCTCTCTTTCTCTCTCTCTCTCTCTCTCTCTCTCTCTCTCTCTCTCACACACACTACTTTATCTCTCTATCTGACTGTGTTTCATTTCCTCTGTCCACTTCAATTGTCTTTTTCTCCCTTTCTGATACTTGTTCTATCTGGTTAAGATTTTTTAACCACATCATTAAATCTTGTTCAATTGGTTCTTCTATTTAGATCTCCGACCCCCAAAAGTATGCTATTGGAGTTTTGGTAGTGTGCTAATCACAAGTGTGACATGATTACAGTACAGGTATATACATAATGCACATGAAGAACATTGGAAGTCTTTAGCTATTATTAGTCACCGTAAGACAGATAATTAAAGAATGTTGTACCGTCAAACATTGCCATAAAGAAAAAGACATGGAGAGGAGGAGAGAGAGACAGAGAGAGAAGGAAAGAGAGAGAGAGAGAGAGAAAAAGAGAGAAAGAGAGAGGAGGAATGAGAGACGAAGGGAGAAAGAGGAAAAGGCAGAGAGAGCAGAGAGAGAGAGATATATATATATATAAAGAGAGAGGGGATGGGAGTAAATAGAAATAAAGAGGAATGAACAGAAACAAAGAAGTGTAGGCCCCTTATAGGTAAAAATCTGAACTTAACCTTATAAATGTAAAATACAGAATGTTTTAATTTGGAAAATCCTCCATCACGGTTATAGATATCATAATCAAAACATTTGAAATAAAAAATCCTTTAAAGTTTCAGTTCACTGTATCCGGTTTTAATCAGTGGCGGATCCAGGGGGCCACAGGGGGCACGTGCCCCCCGGCCAAACAAAATGTTAAAATCAGCCCTAAATTCGCCCAAAATGTACTGAAAAACAAGGACGTGCCCCCCCCCCCCCCGGCCAAAAAAATTATTAAAAATTCCTCGCCCCCCCTCCCCCCTCCGTTGCCAATTTTTTGGGACCAAAAAACAAAAACAAATGTCCTCTTACCCCCCCCCCCCCCCCCCCTCCCCGCTTATTCAGCGGTTGGCTGAGTCGTTGCGATTTTGGGGGGACCAACAAATATATATAAATATATGTTCTCTTTCCCACTGTGTGCCCCCCCCTCCCCCGGTAAGAAATTCCTGGATCCGCCCCTGTTAATCGAAATGTTTTTCGTCTGCTCAAGAATAGCAGTTGAACCTTCTTTCCACAATGCGGTCTTTAGTACAGACTTTAGGCGCATGATCATGACAATCGTGACAAAATGTTCCATTATAACTCTATAAGTATCATTATCAGGGGCGTACCCCGGGGGGGGGGGGGGGTTGGGGGTTGAACCCCCCCTTTGATATTTTTATCTGTTTAAACCCCCCTAAAAAAAACTGAAAACCCCCCCCCCCCCCTTTTGATTTTTTGTTTGATTTTGTTTTTGTTTTTATTATATAAAAAAAAAACAATTATAAAAATTTAAAAAAAAAGTGTCCGCTTAC